>LR754441.1:5842-43401 GCA_902729485.2 Mus minutoides | reverse complement strand
GGTAGATGTTATTTATGTCTTTCCCTGGGAAGGAATTTTAGAAATGGGGCTGCAGGGAGCAGAAATATTTTTCTGAATTAATGGTCTCATGTCTAGAAGAGGGAAGACAGAGACATGAACACAGCAGGGAGTCTTTGTCACACCTGGAACACGTGACACAACATAGCTGGCCATGAGACTGAGAGAAAAGAGCCACCAGGAAAATCCTGGCAAGATCATCACATCAGTAAGGAGGGACAAGATATGTACCTGGCTTCTCTTCTGAGCCAAGCCACAGTGCTGGAGATCAGATGAGAAAGAGCCTGCTGCCCTTGGGATGCCAAATCAGTTATTTTTTTCAGTTAACACACACTTTTATCAACCTGCTTCTGCCATACCTGATTCTAGATTCTTGAGTGCAAAACAGCAAACAAAACCGGAAATGATCTTGCTCCCATCCTGGAGGAGAAGATAACCAATAAACCAATAAACAAGGGACATGGCGTGTTTGGGTGTGGCTTTTTCTGATGGTTGATTTGGTTTAAGCCATCAGTTCAATACTATCCAGAATCACCATGGAGGAGATTTTCAAAGTGAGACGATCTAAATGGGGCTAGTCCTTAGGCATGTCCTGTGGTAATTGGAGTGGGAACTCTCCTTTATGACATCATTCCTTGGGTTTAGGTTCTGGATGGGGAAGAGCAGAGAAATTCACCAAGAAGGGAGCGTGCACGTATCCCTCTCTCTCTGCTCTGGACTGTGGATGAGATGTGACTAGCTAGCTATTAAGTTCCTGCCCCCTTAACTTCTCTGCTGTGATGAACTGTAACCTGGGTTTGTGGGCCACAGTGAACCCTTCTCCTCTAAGCTGCTTTTGGTTAAGGTTTTTGCTCACAGCCACACCAGTGACACTATGACAGCACTGTTACCAAGGCAGTGAAGCAGAAAAAGAGTGAGGAATTTATGGATTGAGACTTTAAATATCAGAGTTGCCCGAAAGGCCTCTCTGGAGCGAGATGCTCCCAGGCACAGCACTGGAAACACCACGTGGCATGAGAAAACAGTGGACTGGGTTCTCACAGGTGGTGAGCTGCAGAGGGAACTCCTGAGCTCCATACTGCTTCTCATTCAACAGCCACAGCTGCTGTGGCCAATGGACATGCATGGCTGGGAAGTGCTTCTCTTCTGTGATAGGTACTTTTATATTTCCACACTGGGTGGAGTACTGATGAAGTCTCTCTGATTTGCATATTGATAGCCACTCGACCACAGTCAACGAACTGACTCTTAGGAAGCAAAGCTACTACCCTTGTTCCCAGCAAGCACCTCCCTAAAGCCTCACCAGCTAAAGGCCTCTCAGGTCTTTTTCTTTTACCTGCATCTGTTTTCCTGGCTGGGATGAGGGGTGGGAGAGAGACGGAGACAAGGGTTCTGCTTTCAGAAGCAAGTGTAATATGAATGGCCTCGGCTAGAGGATGGATGGACTGGGCAGACCAATTGTCCATTAGTAGCTCCAGATCCATTTTCCAGGTTTACATTCTCAATTCATAAAGGTTTAAAAACTATGGGTTTTCATTTTGCTCGTTGTACCTGTAACCTTCACAAGCACCCTCTAGGTGTTGGATGTCAGCGGCTAGCAGCTGGGCCCGCGGAGGAGAATGTAGCACCTCTGCAGTCGAGATGGGTATTTGGGGAGAAGGGACATTAAACCGGTCAGCCAGTGCAAATCAATCAGACCCTGCCTTTCTCGGAGATCTTGGCTGCGGCTGCGGCTGCTCAGTCAGTCCTTTCGTGTGTTAGGGAATACACTGTAGATAGGAGAAATAGATGGAGGAAATTGCTAGAAAAAGCCAAGACTTCTAGCCTTGGCCAGGACCTGAGAAAGCAAGACCAAATACTCATTGTCAAAACAGCGATTCCATAGAAATATGAATTCTTTCAGTCTTCTTTGCACAGTCCCAAATCCATAGGATGTAAATGTACTTGCCCCTTCACTACCCCAGACTAGACTCTACAGAGAATGACCACAGTACAAACCAGATAGATGACTGGAGCTAAAGACTTCTGCTATTTCCTTCAAAGTCATCTCTGACTGGTCTGTTCATGGGTCAGCTCTGTCCCTGTACACATCTGCGCTGGCCCTCCTCCTGTCCTGTATATGCAAGCACTCTAGCTTTGACACTGGCCTTTTCTGGTGCCATAAGGAGAGGCTGAGCCATCGCCACCACAAGGCTCAGCCTCTTTCAGCTAAATGGGGATCAGGAGATCATAAGGCTGCTATGACAACAGTTGTACACAGAAAGGGCAAAGGGGAGGTGGGGGCAGGAGGGACCCCTCTAACCTACCCACCACCTGTAGGCTTCTGCACAATCTCCAACAGCATGTGCACACAGACTGTCCTGCATAGCGCTAAATATTTCCCCACATAAATGATTTTGAAGGAGTAGGGAGCAGGCTAGAATAATGATTTATAGAATTTCAGAAACTGTGATTTCTTAAGTGTACTTCACAGCAGGGCTATCACAGACACAAAAACAGAGGTTCATCTCGACTCTTTCAGGAAGAAGAAAGGGAGGCTAAGAGTCCTTTATGCTTCTTTTCTGGAGCACTTGGAAGGCTTGTTCAAGTGCACACACACACACACACACACACACACACACACACAGACACACACACTGCCTCTTTTAACACCTGATGCTGATCCCACACTCTCCACACTTGACCAAGGAGTGACCAGAAGAGACCTCTCAAGACATTTCCAGAACTGGCTTCAGCCTCAGCACCTTCCAAGAGGTGTCTGCCCCAGCTGGCTGTCCCCCAGAACTTAGCAAGCTGAACCCCTGGATATAGAGTTTCCCTGTTTGGGGTCTCTCTCTCTCTTTGCAGAGGCCCTGGAACAGAAACCCAGCTGCACTGGTCCTGAAAAGTTAGTCTTGGCAAGTGTAAAACAGGATCTCGCTGATGGGAAAGATGTCGGTGTGCAATCAGTTAAAAATTCCTGTAGATGGGTTGTTTCCTGTTCATGGTCAAAGGTGGTGCAAGGCTGAAGAGCAGTTTTAAAGACTTTAGGAAACAAATCACTCTCTTCCCCACAGGTATGCCACAGGAGAATAGCCACTACGCTCTCATTGATCACCCTAGCTATATCTAGTACCGAAGGTGGGACTGAGCCAAACTCAGGGTCGCCTGGGTAGTATGAATGGTGAGTGACATGCAGACAATGCTTGCAAGTAGCCGTGGATCCTGGATGATGCCAGGATGAAGTAATCCCGCCCCCACTGTCCTTACACTTGCAGGGTTAGTATCTCCAGGGTCCACCCTTTGTGTGGGTGATAAACTTCCATTGAAAGGGTAAAAGGACAATTGAATGGGGACAGCCATTGACAGCACCACCACCACTACCCCCTCCCCTCTTCCCCCCTTCCCCCTCCGACTAGATTGCACCTTGGTATTAGGGAAAGGCATTTTGCAGGGAGAATGGTGAGGAAGAAAGGAATAGCAGCTGCCCGGGACAGTTAGTGTGAGCGCTTTCCGTGTTTGGGGAACAATTAATTATCCAAAGCTCCCGATTTGAAAAGGGGATGTTTAATCTCCTGTTTCCCCCAGGGTCTTAGCCCTCTGACCCTGCTTCTCGACCTTTGCTCTTCCACCTTGCCTTACTCCCTGGAGGCCTGGATTCTGCACGGCACTTTTATTTAGTAAACATGGCTCAAGTTGGAGAGGTTAAAGACTAGTCTCTACAGTGGCACTTTTGGACAAAGGCACACTTTCCCCAGGGCAATGTGTCAGGCTGAGAAGGTGCTGGGCATGGAAGGTCAAACCTCATCAGAGTCTATCCCAATTCCCTCAAGAAAGGTTCTCGATGCATGATGGGAAGAGTGATTATGCCTTAAGTCAGGTGCTGCTATCTTTGTTCCTGTGCTAAGCACTTTGTGCAAGAGAGCTGAGTGGTGGCATACCTTGCAGTGGGCACAGATTCAGCAAATGCAATAAAAGTGTCCCCAGAGAAAGGGCAGAACCAGTGTGAGAACCCAGGTCCTGGGCTATTTGGGGCCACCAACATCTCTTAAGCTCTTAGGTATTTAAGGGTGAGGGAGAGAAGTAAAAGGAACACTCTGTTTAAAAATCTCAGTCTTGCTTCTAGTTAGCCTTTTGGCTTCTGGCAAATCACTTAACTTCTCTGCCTCAGTTTCCTTATCGGGAAAAGAGAAAAGCATGCACTGGAGAACTAACTGGCTCGGTGGTTCATCTGCATCACTTTTGCAGAAGACCTGGGGTCGTTCCCAGACCCCACACGGTGGCTGGCATCCACTCTGAACTCGAGTTCCATAGGATCCAGCATCTTCTTCTGACCTCTGTGGGAACAAGTCACAGATGTGATGCACATATATGCGGGCAAAACACTCACTCACATATAAAATAAACAAACCTGCGAGGGGAAAAAGAAGCAGAGAGGGACCCCCCCTTTCTGAGGACTACTGTGAAAATTAATTAGTCCATAGCAGAACTAATAATGGGAGATCATAAGGACTTCCTAACTTGCTTGTTTTCTATTCTGGCTAGAGGTGGGGTTTTTCGTTTTGTTTTGTTTTTGTTTGTTTGTTTTGTTTGTTTGTTTGTTTTGTTTTCTGCAAGCCCCACACACTTTGCCTTCCTGGAGTACTACTCCAGGGCATGCAGCAGATATAGCAAATATAGGAATTTTTGGTTCTTGAAACTTGGGGAAGGGTTGCTACTGGCATCTGCTGGGTAGGGCCCAGCATTGCCAGACCTGGGAGGGTCAGGGCATATAGCACAGCTCCCCACCACCTTGTAGGACAAAGACATCTACAACCCTTACTGTCTACGTTGGAGCTTACATACTGCCTGCCTGTCTCCTAGCCTGTGAGAATCTAGCTGCTGCCCGACCTCAAATGCTGAGGCTCAGGGGGTGCTATTTTCTGTCTTCCACACTTCCCTCAAGAATCCCCAGGAACAAAGGCAACCCTTTGACTACAAATTATGTATCCTGAGACACCAGCTACAATATACATTCATGTTAATCAATGAACAAACGCCAATTGCTGTGGCACGTATTGCTAAACAAAGCCCTGGACCTAATGTCTGTAATTTGAGGTGCTCACAAAAGTGATAAGAATCTCTTGCGTGCTGGGTCCTCCTCTGTCTCCTGGTGACACATCCAGTCTTTCAGCTGTCACTCAGCCCTGGCAGATGTGAGGAGAGGGATTCTGTACTGCTGGTCATTCGGGTCCCCTCTGGGGTAAACCCGTGCTGAGCATCCAGCCTCTGACAGAGAGGGGTCCTTTCTGCTTAGGCCCTGGTTACCTTGGTTACAGTGAGAGAGTAACCATTAACGAGGCAGGGGCAATGTTAGAGAAAAGAAGGCAGGAGGAGAGTTTGCCCTTGAAATTCCTCCATAATTCTCTCTTGAAAATGGATATTCAGCAAAACTTACTTCTTGGAGGTCTCTTTTGACTTCCTCTGTAGTGATTTATTTCAGTCTATAGCTGAAAGCTGAATTATTTCTATAGACGTGGACTTGGGCATAAACAGTACACCCGGCATCAAATCAAATCTTGATGTCATGTAAATTCCGAAATTATTCATAGGAGAAATACTGAACAGACGCATGCAATGTGCCATGCCGCCCGTGTCTTTCTGACCGATCACCATCGTTCCTGAAAGGTTGATCAATCCTAACCATGTAGACTCCATCACTAGAGAAGAGAGGAATTCTATCTTCACCTTGAAGTCATGTGCGAGGTTATGACAGCCAAGACTTGAGTCTTAATTCATTTGTTAACCTCTGAAGTAGTAAAAATTATTATTTTTAAAACCATTTGTTGGAATATCCTTAGAAAAGATCCTGTCACTTCTCTGAGCAGGAACATCTTCAACAAGCCAATTATGGGTGCTAGTAGTACTCACTTTCTGAAGACACTCAGAGTTAAATAGATGATGACTACAGAGCCTTCAGCAAATCACCTCATGGCTCCTTACAGCCAGTGGTGTTGGTACAAGCGGTCCCTGAGATGTGAAGATCGAGGCTTCCCAGGTCCTTTCTGCTCAGCGCCAGCATCATGAGCCACTGTTCAGCCCACCTGAGGGAAAGGAGAACTAGAAGAGAGGTGGAGCTAAATTCCACGGGGTCATTGGCAACCCAAGAGTACAGCCCACGCTACCTGTTAGGAAAGGTAGAACTGTCCTGCCAATCAATAGCGCTGAGATAAAGTTTAGGACATTCTACTGGGTGTTAACGGCCACTCCCTTGCTCAAGGGATCTCCAGGCTCCACCCTAATCTGAGGTCTTGTTATTTCAGGACCTTGTTTGTGGACCTAAGCTATTGGTGACCTCCCCGAACATTTCTGTCACATTAGGCAGGGAAATGTATGTTACTATGACTCTGCTAAAGTGTGCAAGCCAGCATTTTTCCAAGCTCAATAGATATTTGCTGATTGATCCATTGGCCAGAGCCTTGGTCTCATGACTCACAACACCTTGCCCTTTTCATTTCAAAGAGGCCGATCAATCAACTCAGATATTTTCTACAGTGCCATAATACCTGCTGTTCAGTTTAAGAAGTTTGCACGAATCAAAATATCATCCCTATCTCAATCCAACAAGCATATAAAAATTGTACACACACACATACTCACACACACATGCACATGTACACACACATGCATGCACACATACATGCACATGTTCCTATGTTCATGAACATGCACACTCACACAAATGCATACTGACATACTAAAAAGGACCTGGTGGTTCAGCCACAAAACAGGACCCTCGTTTCTAGGAGACATCTCATGAGACTTTTTTTTTTTTAATGAGCTAACAGAGGGATTTTTCTAGACAGGTTTTGCCCACGGTCAAATATTTGTAGAAAAATTACCCAATAAGAACACATAATCTGTGAAGTGGCTCCAGGAACTGCTCCTGTCTATGCACTCTAATCAGAAGCCCGGGTACTTCAGCAGAGCCAACTATACCCAAGTTGTACAATAAAGTCAGCCCAGGTGTTGGGAAGATGGACAGCAGAAAGCACCTACTTAAGGAATGGAGGTTGGATAATCAGGTGCTTGGACTCTGGAGCCCCCATCCCCCATCCCAAGACTGACCTTAAACTTTTCACACATCCTAAGGCATGTACTTAGGTAGGGAGAGCATCAGGCCAGTGGAGCACAGTCCCCATTGCTGCCTATAGAGGGACTGCTTCTATTTAGAGCCACTGGGGTTCATTTCTTCGTATCCACGTGTTACCAAAGAAGCTGCCTGGGGGTTGGAGCTGCTGGTTTTGTTCTGTGCCTTCCTCTGCCCTGCCCTCCGTGGCTTTCTCCTACCCCACAACGCCAAGCCAGAGCAGAGATCTGCAGCTCCTTTCTGACATTAATGGCTCTAAGAATATTTCATTTTATTTTATCGCCATCAGTCCCAATATTTTACATTTGCCTCTGACAAACTAGTCGCCCTGGAATCATCATTTAGAAACAAAGCTTCACCAGGAGCTCTTGCGGATTTTTTTTTCCCTTCTTTCTTTCGGTTTTAGCAGGCTAGTAAAAATCAATAATACTGTGTTCCCATCTGTAGACCACCTGACATCTCATAAATGGGCAATGGTGCCTGTGCTGGCTGTGGAGGCTCCTGTGAGAGACAGGGCCAATCTGGCCAAGCGCTAAGCCCCCCGCATTCTTTTTCTGCTAATTTAAAACCCCACTCACCCCTGGGACAGTCCTGAGGGCTCCTTTTGGGGAAAGTTGGGTCTTCCTGGACAGAGTTTAGCATGGCCAAATTGAGGCAGGAAAATGGCAGGGACGGGCAAAGGGAAATGTTATCCGAGTTCAGAAATGATCAAACCCTTTGTCCCTCAAAGGATTCATTAAATGGCACAAGGCTGGAACAGTGATTTGGAGGGCATTATTCCAGGGCAATTAGGCACTAGTGCCAAGATTTCAGAAGCTGTCACTTGGTCCCGACTCATGCCAGAGGATTTGGGTCTCAAATCTCACATGTCTGAGGCTCAAAGTTGAAGGAAAAGGCAAAAACCATCCTGGGGCACCAACATGCTCCCGCCCCATGAGACTCCCTAGCTGCCCAGAGACATCAAAACATGCCAGACTGGGACAGCTCTGGACACAGAGTGGCCGGCCTTGCAGCAGCACAGGCACAGGAAGCAAGTGTGACTCTCAAACAATGGAGCCAAAGTTCAAGAGCTACAGGGGCCACAAGATACAAGAAAGGCCGCCTCTGAGAACAAGAGCGAAATCCAGGCAGGAGGGGGGCGGGGACTCTGAATTGCCACTCCCTTCACCCCACCCAGAGACCTTTTCAAAGCCACAGGCGGAACCATATTGTCATTCCCAGGCCAAGTTTAACTTCTAAAGAAATCTTTTCAAGATGTTCAAAGCAGGCGAGTGTAGTTTGGCTCTAAGCGCTACCATCTGCTGCTGCGCGCAGACCAGTAATCCCGGCTGGGACAGAGGCCCTGCAGCAAGCCGCCTGCTGTGCCCACTGGAGAATGCACACAGGCAGCAAGAGACAAAGGGCCATCCATGCTCCTGGCCAGTGACTCGGGGATTGTCGGGACAGGAGGGGGTGGAGGGTAGAGGAGGGGGTGGGCTGGACAGAGCGCAGAGCCTGCGAATGCAGTCAGCTGTGCAGACACAGGGGCATGCCTGAGCCAGGGCTCACTAGAGGTCCTCATAGCCTGTGACCTCATCTAGTGGTCACAGGGAACAGGAATGGCCTCTCAGTCTGCCAGAGAGGCCTGGAGTTTCTTGATCTGGAGAATGTCTGAGTGTAAACCTACCTTCTTAGCCTCTTCTCTCTTGCTTTGTGGGTTTTTGTTTCCTGCCTCTAGAAAATGTGGTCCCGAGTTTGCAAGCAACTCGTTTCATGCTGTTTTTTGGTCACACCAGACCAGCAGAATCCCCATACATGGCCTGTGTCGTGCCAGTTCCAGATGGACCAGGATCCCAACCAGGGTGCATGACAGGGACTCAAAATCCCAAAAAGGAAAAAGAGCAGGTGTCCAAATATGTGAGGAGAGGTGAGAGCTCCGGGTGACTCAGCCAGTGGTCCAGAGGTCTACTACCGTCCCCCTGAAGGAGAGCTGCTGTATGGTTTGCGTTTTCCGTGGGCTGGCAGGGTCTCGCTCTGTTCCCTGTCTGCATCTACACTTATACAGGAATCTTGACCAATATCCTTATATAGGCCTTATCTGCCTGGCTTCCTAACATCCCTGTCATGTGTACTTCTCCCTCCCTCAGGCTCCCTGAGTCTGCCCGCCTATGGGAAGCATCGGGGTTTCACCTCCACCTCTTACTATATCCTAGGCTCACACTTAGGTCTTATTCTTCCTACACATGGGGCAGCACACTTGGTCTTTACCAAGAGTCATTACCGTTTCAGATAAAAACCAAACAACACTTGAGGATTTAAGTCACCAAGACTCAGTTCTCTATTCATATGCCTCTATATGGTGCTATTCATTGAAGCATCGTCGATGGCTCAGGAGTTAAGAGCATATAATAATGTTCTGGCCCTGGACTTGATTTGGTTCCCAGCACCCAGGCTGGGTGACCCACCACCACCAGCAACTCCAGCCTCAGGGGCTCTGATGTCAGCTTCAGGGTATCTGGCATTACTTTCTGACCTCTGCAGGACCCTGGACCCTGCAAAGGGCAGGGTGGTGCATACACAGCCCATTGTCCTTAGTCTTCCCTCAGCCTTGGAGGTGTGTTTGATGCTCCTTGGGTCATTAAATTATAGTTTGTAGGTCATATTCATGGAGAACAGAATGAAGCTCAGACACCTGCAACTACCTTATTAAGGTTCCAGGTGTATCAAAGTATCTCAAATAGGCAGGTCCAAAGAGATTGGTAGTTGCCATGGGCTTGGGGGTTAGAGAGGGGGTAAGATGAGAAAGTCTGCTAACGGCTGCAGGTTTGGGGGGGATAGAAATATTATGGAGCTAAAGAGCAACAAAGACATGCAGCCTTGTGGATCTATCAAAGCTCATTGAATCATACACATTAGGACGATGGGATTTTTTGCAATGAATGTTATCTAACTAAAACAAATCTCAGCTGGGCATACAGCTCCGTCATATTTGGCTAGCTCGTGCAAGGCTCTGGATTCAGTTCTCTGCAGTGTCAAAAGAAAACTGGAATGAACGAAGAACAGCAGAAACAGGAGCAGCTCCGTGCTCCCTATGCCGCTCTGCACCACCTCCCTTATCACATGATAGCAGGGGCGGGGCATAGGGAGGCTCTCACAGGGGTCACATGTCAGATACCCTGCATTTTAGCTACTTACATTACGATTCATAACAGTAGCAAACTTACAGTTATGGTGTATCAGTGAAAATAATTGTATGGGTGAGGGACACTACAGCACGAAGAACTTTATTAAAGGGTCACAGTATTAGGAAGGTGGAGAACCACTGTTCTAGAAAGACCGGAGTTCCTATCATGAAATCTACATGGATAAACAATGCATGGCAAAGCAGAGTGGGGTTTCTGGTGGCGTGCCACAGGACTCTGCCCTCAGGCCCCACTAATCCTAGATTTTCATCAGTGGCATCAATAGACACAAGAGAAAGCGGATATAAAACACAAAACAGAACAAAACAAAACAAAAAGCTCAAACAACCTGATTTAAAGATAGACAAAAGAGCCGGGCGTGGTGGCGCACGCCTTTAATCCCAGCACTCGGGAGGCAGAGGCAGGCGGATTTCTGAGTTCGAGGCCAGCCTGGTCTACAGAGTGAGTTCCAGGACAGCCAGGGCTATACAGAGAAACCCTGTATCGAGAAAAAAAAAAAAAAGATAGACAAAAGACTTCACTAGACTTCTCGGATTCTGCACACAGGTAGGGGTTGGGGGAATCTCAGGGCTTGCTAACACGTTTCCAGAATCGTTTAAAACAAAAATCTGCAGCTCGCCCCTGTAATGCCTGTTTTGCAAGGTGTACGCAATGGTGTGCACTTTGGGGCTACCAGCTTGAATCTGGCTACCTCAGATTTGGGCACTTTGTAGTCTCCAAAGAAGAACAAAGGCTCTTAAATGCACAGCCGCCCCCCCCCCTCCCCTGCAGCTCCATTTCCTCAGAATTAAGACATTAAACTCAGCCCAGCCTAAGGTCCTGGGAAAGAGGCAGAACCATTGTGGCTGACCGGACACTGGCCAGGGAATGCATGACATCTGGTATCCTACCTCCTGTGAGTGACATGGGAGGTTTCCACATGTTACTCATCTCTTCCTTAGGGCTGGTCAAGCTGAAAGCAACTTGTTTCTGTGGTGCAATTCCTGGGCCATTTCATATATCCCAAGTTGTAGGTGACAATGCAGCCTCACAGAATTAAAAGGTGGGGGGGAGCTGCTGATTCCAATACAGATTTCTGAGCCACTGAAAGGTGGCTTCTGTGGATCTGTACACACTCCAGTTTGAGACCATTCTCCGGTGACAGCCCTGCTGCAGAGGGTAAAGGCCATGGAGGAATCGATTCTATTGACTTCTGGAGTTGAAGGAGTCCAGGGGCCCCAGGCCAGCTCACAAGGCCCAGTGCAGCTCATTGAATGTCCTCAAGAAGTCCAGGGGCCCCAGGTCAGCACCAAGGGACCAGTGTAACACCCAGAATGCACTGCCCCTTCCCTCTTGTCCATTCTCCCTCTCCTGACTTGCAGTGAGGGGACTCAATAAAATCCGTGTTCTTAAGGGGTTAATGTTTCAGTGACAATGCCTTATGTTCTAATAACTCTTACTTATTAAACACAGCCATATCACAGCTTGGCCAGCTATGGCTTTATACCCATTTTACAGATGAAAGAAAAAAAACCCAGACCATTAGAGGTAGTGATTTCAGTCCCCACAGCCTGAAGAGATTTGCTGTACCTCAGAACAGTGTTTCCCAGATCTGGCAGTCCACCCCACCTCCACCCCCAGAGAATACTAGCAATGTGCAGAGCGGCAGTTCTCAACTTCTGGGTCATGACCCCTTTGGAAGCTGAACAACCTTTGCATGGGGTCACCTAAGACCATCAGAAAGCACAGATATTTACATTATGATTTATAACAGTAGCAAAATTTCAGTTATGAAGTAGCAATGAAACTAATTTTATGGTTTGGGGGGGTTGGGGTGGGGTCACCACAACACGATGCTCACAGCATCAGGAAGGTTGAGAACCAATGGCTAGAGACATTTTTGGTTTGCATAGCTAAGGGAATTAGTGACATCCAGTTATAGAAGCTGGGGATGCAATTGACCATCCTACACACTGCAGAACCAAGGATTGACTAGCCAACTGGCCAACAGTACCATGACTGTAGACAGAAGCAGGGTGGAGACACACTGGCGAGGCTGCCAGAGGCAGGCATGCCATAAGCTAGCTCGAATATTTCTAACACACAGATGTAAATAAATAGAGTAATAAGCAAGCAGTAAGTACTCGTCTTTTCAGCACTCAAAAAATTAAATATAGGTAATTTTTATTAATGGAAAGAAAAAACAACATACAAACAATATATCAAAATATCCTTGAAAGTTATTTGGGTTTTTGTTGTTTGTTTTGTTTTGTTTTTAGATTTTTGTTTTGGTTGGGTTTTGCTTGTTGTTGTTTTATTGTTGTTGTTATGTTTGGATTTTACAAAAGTCAATCTCTTGTGATCAAAAGGGACAACCGAGATACTTCTCTTCAAGCCAGGGCTGGTGTCTAGGTACCCTGTAAGCTAGCCACAGTAGTTCACAGTAGTTCACCTGCAGTCACCATTTGAGTCCCAACCTATACTGAGTAAGTGAGGCAGAAAGTCTCTCAGTGACTTTTCCCAACTGTCCTGCTAAAGGGCCTCCCAGACCACCACAATGTCCCTCAATTTACCCCTTCCCAAGAAGCTGGGGCTGGAGAAGGACCTTCTTCTCCTTGGAAGGGTAGTCTGAGGCAGGATGTAGAACATTAGAGATGTCTTCTGATTTACAGATGACAGAGTTGGATGTGTCCACAGGCCCTGAGGTTGCTTCTGTTTGTTGGTGTGCTTTCAGAGAGCTTACTCCTGGGCAGACATCTTGAGTCCTGATGTATGTTCTAAGGTTGACACAACACCCCAAACTTGGAGGCAGGGTGGGGAATGGCATCTGGGAAGGTGGAAGAGTCCATTCCCTGGAAATTCCCCTCCCCCAGTGCCTTGGTGAAGTCAGGAAAAGTAAGAGGGTGAGGAGTGGAGAGTTCACCAGAGCACTCTTCTCAGGGACCAGTGGTGTCTCCTTATGTCCCCTAAGGTTGGGACTTACCTTCTCACCAGACCTCTCCTCACTGTCATCTTATGTGGGCTCTCAGTGAGAGCCCAAGAGCCACCTTCTGGAACATATTCATCTGTTACTCAGAGTGGGACTTGCCGGTGCCCCTGAAGAACATTCCGAGAGAGAATCAGGCCTGGGCTTAGAGAAGCAGCAGACATAAAATAGTCCAAAGGCCAAAAAGGAGAGGCTCAGAGATACCAACTATCTGTGTAATCAGGGTTAGTGCTTACGGATGTTAGCCTGGTACAGTAAGACAGCCCCAGCCATCTGCAAGGTCAGGAAAGCCTGATGATCCGGAACTTGGAACTACGAAAGCTGGAAGTTGCTTCCCGTTGAGATTTCTTCCTTTTGTATGGCAGTCACAGTCGGCCAGAGTCCATTCAGAGAGGCTGAACCGCTGGGGGTGCTGGAGAATAAAGAGCCCGTAATCTAGTGACCTCACACTGTTAGGGAGCTGGTCTGTCTTGTTTCTTCTTCAGGGAGGGCAGTGGGGAGGTCCAGTCAGGATCTACCACCCCTGTGAGACAGCTGCAGCTTCTAGGCAGGGCAGGAAACACAGCAGAGAGCCTGTGGGTCTCCGCAGGGTAAGCACACTTAACTTCTCTGCCATCTTGTCTGCATTGTGCAAATCTCACTCAACCACACCTGAAAGGAAGTTTTATACATTTTAAAAAATTTTTGTTTGTTTCTATATCTCTATTTCTATACCTACACATTTGTTCCTATATCATAACCCCCTTTCTGTGTGGGCTTGCATATGTTCATGTGTATGTATATTCCTCTGAATTGAACATACCTCTGGTATTCTCCACTAACTTTTGCGGATCTCTTTAAATTCTGATAGAAAAATAATCACTATGGCAGAAAATCTACTAGTTAAGGTGTGTGTGTGTTTATTTGCCTGTGTGTGTATGTGTATATTTGTGTCTGTCTCTCTGTGTATTATGTGTGTGTATTTGTATCTGTCTGTGTGTGGATGTGTGTGTGTGTTCAAAATATGTGCCTCCATATATGCTCTGTTTCCACACATTCTTCTTGCTGAAGAGGGAAGAGGAGAGGAAAGAGTCAACAATAGTAACAATGCAAAGCTGCAAACTCGGCCCTGGGAAGCCAGCGTCCTTCCCCCACAAACCAGCTGCAATTTCAATCAATTCAATCAATGGGCAATGTTTGCTGGTCATAAAAATAGCCCAGAGGTTGCTGGTCAGCGACTCTAAGATGGATGACCAGTGGCCCTGGAGGTCCCAAAGGTCAAAGATGACTATCACCTTAAAATGTAATCTGCACTGGCCCCTGGCCCACGGCCTGGTGGGTGGGACGGACACCGATGGCCATCTGCTGCCACCTCTCCACCAGGCAGCTTTCAGCTCAGAGCTGTTAGACCTCAAGAGTCTCCTGGTCTCTCTGTCTATACCCCTCACCCCTGGCTTGGTGCCACTGCCCACGGAGCACACGTTCTCTCCCCACAGCTATCAACATGACATCCCACAGGGACTGCAAAGAAGCTAGAGGCCATTTCTCTCATGACCCCTCTGCCTCTATTCACTAACAAGCCTTCCTTTCATCTGCTTGAAGGGACTGCTATTGGTCTAGGTATTCCGGTGCCATCAGCCTTCATTGGCAGCGAGAAGCCATGATGGCAGCCAGTCCTTTGTTCTCTCATCACCTGACAAACGCATTCCTCCAGTCTCCTCCTCTCCATCCCTAATGGCTGTGGGCTCTCCGCATTCATTTGATCCATCCCTCCACACCCATTTTTAGAATTCCCTACAGTTTCTTCACCTCAGACAAGCAATTTTGTACTTCTCTGTTCTTGGTAACCAAGGAGGGCCTCAGCATGCTGGTCTTCAGCAGGGTTTCACTTCCCCGTTCCTTGTTTGATGAATATCGGGTTTGTTATCCTTGTTACAGGCATTTTGTTCCATGAACATTCCCCTCCAGTGGACTGCACTGGAAGATAAGACACCTGAGAGCCAAGCAGAAAGTGCCGGAGTTACACACAGCTGCACCAGATTGCACAGTACGGCACCGTTCACCGGCACTGCTACCCTGGCTGAAGGCTGGCACTGGTGCAGGGGTGCTGAAGAGGTCTGCCTCCTGGAAATCCACTTCCTCCCACAAATCATTGCAGTTTGGCTATTTAATGATCGGTATGTCACCCGAAGATGCAGTATTTCCCAAAAGTCAGGAAGCAAATAAATTATTACAGTTTAAAAATGAATCTATTTATTGATCTTCTTTTACACTATTAATGCTAATTGTTTTTCATGGTGCATGCATTTGTGATTCATCAAAATGAATTCTTAACGAATTTCCAAACACAAAAATTATAGCAGGATAGCGGCCGAGCCAAATCATCCCTCCATTTTTCAAAGACTTTGCTCTGAAAAGCCCAGTAATATAATATGAATCACACATACTTGTCTCTAAGGTTTGAGAAATTGCTGGGAGCATCAATAGATGAATAGGTGGACATTGCTACCACATAGTCTGAGTGCCAACTCTATGTTAGGCCTTGGCCGGCGTTGTTTACAAATGCTGTTTCATTGACTGCTCCCAAGATCACCCACAGTCCATGATGTCATCCTCACTTTAATAAGAAATGAAGACAAAGGAAGTCACACAGCTATGAGACAGAAGAGCCAGGAAACAGGTCAGTTCTACTTGGCTCTACATACTTACTCCTTCCACCTGGCCATAGTACATGGGTGTATGATGTCAGTTAGCTGAAGCTGGCTGTCCATCTGTCCCTCTCAGAGTTGATCTTGGATCCTCCTGTCAGACAGATCTAGATTCATAGCAAGTCATGGATAAATCTCACATCTTGCTTGGTTTGTGCCTTTGCACCAATTAAGTTGGACTGAAGTCCCCTATGCCTTCTTGCATGTTCTGGTGGGGGACATATCTTTGGCCTTTCTACTTCCTCCTTAGTGACATTTTAACTAGATATGTGTTCCAGCTGCTTTCCAGCATTCTTTGAGCTGGCTGCAGCCATGTGATGAACAGGTTGTGCATTGACTTGATACAAGCCAAAGAGGAGCTTCGCAATCTCCTTCCCATGCATCTTCCTGCTGCGTGGAATTCAGTCATGATGATGGAGTGGAGGTAGCCACATCAGACCATTAAAAATTGTGATGAAGACAGAGACACAAGATTTTAAAAAATTAAAAAGTTTGATGTGGTGGTACCAAACTGTAATTCCAACACTTGAGAGGCACACATAGGAGCAACAGGGGCTCAAGGTCATTCTTGGACACACAGAAGTCTGAGGCTATGTCTTAATTACTCCCCACCCCAGCAGAAAAGAAAGAAGATTGAAAGAATAGGGCCATAGGCATGGAGGAGAGTCAAGTGGGAAAAATAGTTTAGTCCCTGGGTTCCATACGGAGACAACAACTTCTGAAAGTTATCCTTTGATCTCACATAAATGATATAGTACAGAGAGGGGGAGGAAGAGAGGGAGAGAGAAAGGAGGAGGAAGAAGGAAGAAAGGAAGGAAAGAAAGAAAAAAGGAAAGAAAGAAGAAAGGAAGAGAGAGAGAGAGAGAGAGAGAGAGAGAGAGAGAGAGAGATCAAGTAAAAAAAAATACCCTTGATGCTGATGCTCAGGATGGTGGTGGGGCATTAGGCCTTGAACTGCATGTAAATGAGAATTAAATCCACACCTGTATTTAAGCCACTGACTTTCCATTCTCTGTTAAAGCAGTGTCCTGGGTGGGTTTTGTCAACAGAATACAAGCTAGAGTTACCTGGGAAGAGGATTCTCAGTGGAAAAAATGCATCCATCATGTACGCCTGAAGGCAAATCTGTAGGGCATTCTCTTGATAAGTGATTGATGTGAGAAGATCCAGCTCCATGTGGCTAGTACCATCCTGGACAGTTGTATAAAAAAATCCAACCAACCAGACCAAACCACCATCACCCCCAAAATGAGCAAGTCAGGGGAAAAAACAAACATACCAGTAATGTTTTTCTGTGGTCTCTGCTTCAGTTCCTGCCTCTAGGGCCCTGTGTTGAGTTCCAGCCCTGACTTTCCTCAATGAGGCCCTGTAGTATGGACATGTAAGACCAATACTTCCTTTCTCAAGTTGCTTTTGCTCATGGTGTCCTTACCACAGCAGAAGAATGTGAACTAAGACACGTGAGGCTCAGCATGACTCCCAGGGAGCTCACCAACTGAATCTCCGATACCAGACATGGACCATGGGATTGTGTCCATGTGGATTTGTCCATGTGTGTGCCCGTACGTCAGAACGCATGCACATTCATGTACAAGTGTAAAGGGCAGAGGTCAACATCTACAGCATGCCTCTACCGTCCCAATGCTGGGGACATAGACATTATGGCATGCTTGATTTTTTCATGTGGATCCTGAAGGACAGGAAGTCACGCTAGAGCAGCAAGGGCTCTACCAGCTGATTCATCTCTTGAGGCCCAGAAATGCGACTTTTGTAGAAGCATGCACTTCAGTGGTCTAGGGATTCGCTTGAGTTGTCTTAGTGGGTGCTCTATAAACCCATCTGTTCATATACCAGAAATGCCAGCTCTGTGGCAAGAAAGCAGTTTGACAACAGAAACAGAGGCAGAGAGAAGATACTAAATCACTGAGTTTGAAGATGAAGCAAGCTGTTACCCAAATAAGACCAGGAGCCTCTGGGCCTGGAAAAGGCCAGGGAGAGCTTCTTTCTACCCTAAGGCCCCTGAAAGAAGAAGGCTCCGCTGACATTGTGACTCTAGTCCAGTCAGAGTGATTTTGGATTTATCCTGAATGATGAGATAATTAATTTGTGTTGCCCTAGGCTACTGCATTGAGGTAATTTGTTGTAGCAACAGCGGGAAATGGACACAGCAGGAGATCCTGAAGAAATAAATTCAGGTCAAGAAAGGAAGAACTTTGAGTGAAGCAATAATGCCCTTCTCCCTACCTCCTTGTCTCAGTCAGGGTTTGTATTCCTGCACAAAACATCATGACCAAGAAGCAAGTTGGAGAGGAAAGGGTTTATTCAGCTTACACTTCCACATTGCTGTTCATCACCACAGGAAGTCAGGACTGGAACTCACACAGGGTAGGAACTTGGAGGCAGGAGCTGATGCAGAGGCCATGGAGGGATGCTGCTTACTGGATTGCTTTTCCTGGCTTGCTCAGCCTGCTCGCTTATAGAACCCAAAACTACCAGCCCAGGATGGCACCACCCACAAGAGGCCCTCCACCCTTGATCACTAATTGAGAAAATGCCTTACAGCTGGATCTCATGGAGGCATTTCCCCAACTGAAGCTCCTTTCTCTGTGATAACTCAAGCTTGTGTCAAGTTAACACAAAACCAGCCAGTTCATACTCCAACAGGGTCACACCTTCTAATAGAGCCATTCCCTGGCTCAAGCATATACAAACCATAACAGTCCTCAACCCAGTAATGATTCTCTCACTCTTCAAGGTCTAGCAGCAAACCCATCGAGCCACGAAGGGCCCCACCACATAACTGGTTCTCATGCTGATCTGAGAAGAGGTACTGGCACAGGAGATGGGGAGCAGGACAGTGTGACCCTAGCCCTGATAATCTGCCATCAGGCACAACTGACCTTTCTCATGCACATACCCTGGTCCTTTGGTCATACTGCTGCTTTGGAGCCTCAGACATTCATAGAAACAAAATGTTCCCAATAGCCAGGAAGAGACAGGTAGACAGGCAGTACCCATTCTATCGAGGCAATAGAGGCTTGGCAGGCAGGAGCTATTTGTTCATATGAGAATGCATGTCCCTAGAATTACCAGTGTGGTTAGGGACCCACTTGCCTCTTTGTACCTTTGGCTCTCTCCACTTAAGTAGCTTGACCTAAAAATCCTAATCACAGTTTTCTAGATGATGGTGAACAAGCAGTTGGAACTTTTCATTTTTTGCAATCTTGTTTGATAAGAGCAATAATTCAACCAACTTTACTAACAGCAAATCTCCATTTGTGAGAGAATCATCACTGTAAGGAACACAACCAAGGATCATCCAGATGTTGACACTATCAGACAAAAGGATGAGGGATACAGTGTCTTTCCATGATCTCAGAGCCTCGTCCATGAAACGCTCATTAAATGCTCACTGCAAAATCATAGTTTGTTTGCAAAGTTCACAGATATCACGTCATTCAAGGGATCAAAGGAAAAATCACAGGGAAAGGGCCATATCCAGCATAAGCCTCCTAACACAGGACAACCAGAGGGACGTGTATATGTGTGTGAGTGTGTGTGTGTGTGTGTGTGTGTGTGTGTGTGTGTGTGAGAGAGAGAGAGAGAGAGAGAGAGAGAGAGAGAGAGAGAGAGAAAACCATGGCTGTCAGTTCTTTCCGTCCACCTTAGCTGAGTCAGGGTCTGTCAATCATCACCGCACAGTCGGGCTAGCTGCCCAGTGAGCTTCAGTAGACCGTCTCCACTCTTGACCTCACAGCTCAATGAAGCACTGGAATTACTGACACATACACGTGTGGTCAGCATTATGTGGATTCTAGAGATCTGAACTTTGACCCTCATGCATACAGAACAAACAGTTTACTCATAGAGTCATTCCCAACCCCTTACTTCTCTCCATTATTCTTGCAAAAGTGAATCCTTTGCGCCTAACAATGGGAAGCATCAGACGAAACCACACCAGAAACTCACAGATGATAGAAATCACCTCCACAGTCGACAAGATGACTGGGCTCTATACAGACTAACTTGCATTCTTAGTGTCAAAATAACAAGTGACAAGGGAGACTATGGCCATTAGGGATTGGAAGAGTCTAAATTGGTATCAGAATCAATGATCTTGGGATTCCATGGTGGACCAGAAAAAGAATATTTACTAAGACTTTTGGTAAAAATCCCAAGACTGTAGCTTAGCTTAAGAATGCGGCTCAGTTTTAATTTACTGCACTTGATTATTGAACTATGATTATATCACATGTTTATATTCAAAGGTGTTGAGTTAGGGAATGTGGGAATTCTTTCTAAAGCTTGCTTATAAGTCTGGAATTATTTCTAAGCAAACGGGGAGGGGGAGAGAGCCTTCACAATTTATTAAATGCTTCCATATTGCCGATTGATCTTATTCTGGTGATAATCTCTCAGCATGGTGGCTTCATCTATATTTCCTGGAGAAGAGATGGCCATAAATGAACTAAAACAGCATGTCAAGAGTCACTGTTCACAAGTGCTACGTGGAGCTGAGGCCTGAAACTGGATCTCCTATTTCTGTACACTATTACCTTTCCTATAAGACAAACTGGCTTAAATTCCATGTCCCATGCTGTGCATCCTTACAAAGAGCAGGTCCTGTTGAGAGAGAGGTGGCTCTATGTAGACAACAGTCCTGCTCTGTGGCTCTCTGGGTACACTTGTGTCTCCCATTCATGATGGCTTCATGGACAAAAACAGCAGTGCCCCACGCTAGCCAAGCTACGTGTTCCCTAGCTATCCTCCCTTTCTGGGGCTAAACCAGGGCATCCTGCCAAAGCAGAGTTTTATGGTGCGCCAAGGGCTGGATAGGATGTCTGTCATGCTCTTAGCCAAATGCCGAATGCACCAGGCACTTTGGATTCACTTGGTTCTAGCTGCGTTGGATTCAGTCCCCAATCTGTAAAAAGTCATGGGAAAATAGATACTAAACTGGGAGTGAGGATGCTTGGGTTCTTTCAGGGATTTTTGTTTTTTAAGCTCTGTTTTTTCCAGGACTGGTATGGGCTTTGTGTGGTCCTCCAAGGTGTTATTCTGGGGATCATACACCACATGATCACCATGTGTAGGGATTATCTAGCTTTTCTTCTTTTTTCAAGGAAACAAAGGAAGGCTCAGAAAGATGGCGTGACATGTCTAAATCACGGAGACATTTAAGGAGAAGGTTGCCCAGCATCTGTGGGAGACCAATTTCAAACATGTTTCCTGGGGCTTTGGTAGTGGTACCCTCACCGGTGCTTACTGTAGCCTATCACTTTCTCTGAGCATGTGTCTCCTCGCCTGCCCTGGGAAGAGATCCTTTTCATCTCTTTCCAGGTGGTTGTAGCATTTTCCTAGTTGTTGCTACAGCATCTCAGCCACTTTTCTCCTGTCCTATGAGTCAGCCCATGGTTTTTGTAGAGTTCAAAATTGAACATGGACTTGTCCTTCCTACTGCAGGTCTATCCAGCCCAGGAGACTCCGCATTACCTGCCTCCCTCCTCTCTTGCCCCTTCTTCCCACCCACCCTCTCTGCTTTTGCCCTCCATCATGGTGGCCTTTGGAAGCTGTTCAACAAAGCTCTTCTCCCAGGAAGGAAAGTACAGATATTCTTCTCCCTCTAGGGAGTCTCGGGTTCGTCCTCACTCCTGACATTGAGCTGTCTCCCCACACATCCTTCCAAAGATGTTCCTGGGGGTTTCCTATGTCTGAACCTTCTGCAGCCTGAGTGCTTAGTTCTTGCTGTGATATCTTAGCCTCTTATGTTAGCATCCGCAGTTCTTTAGAGGAACAGAGTATATATAATGTGTGTGTGTGTGTATACATATATATCTGTATATATATATATATATATATATATATATATATATATATATATACATACATACACACACACATACATGTACATGCACACACATATATAAAGGGAAGTTATTAGATGCCTTATAGGCTATGATCCAGCTAGCTCAACAAAGGCTCTTTACAATTAAAGATCCAAGAATCCAGTAGTTGCTCAATCCATGAGGCTGCATGTCTCAGCTGGTCTTCAGTATATGCCAAAATTCCAGAGAAATCAGCTCTAATATCAGTGAGGAAACGGACTCACTAGTGAGAGTGAGAGTGAGAGTGAGAGTGAGAGTGAGAGCAAGCAGGCTAAGAAAGCGAGCTTCCTTCTTCCATGTCCTCTATACAGGCTGCCAGCAGAAGGTGTGACCCAGATCAAAGTGAATCTTCCCACCTCAAAAGATTTGGGTTAAAGGTTTATCTCCCCACCTCAAAGATCTGGATTACAAGTGGCTCTTCCCACTTCAGATGACTTAATAAAGAGAAAAATCCCTCACAGGTGTGCCTAGCTAATTCCAGATGTCGTCAAGTTGACAACCAAGAGCAGCCGTCACACCTCCTCAGTGTGTATCTCTCCATTTCCTACGGATCAGCCCTCCGCTAGGCTTAGCCAACAGATGGAGCATGGCCTATTTTGAACGAGTTTCCCAGACCTGGAAGGAGAAGCCGAACTGCTACGTATGATGAAAGCCTTTTCTGACTTCAGCTCACAAGCCTGGCTGTCTTTCCCGCCAGGTCACAACACACCATCCAGAATGCTTTCAAACAGCTGGAAGTGGCTTCGCAATGGAACTGTTGACTTGATCATATAATAACAAGGACAAAACTCAGGGTGCAATGCTCTGCTCATCACCTGCAGTGCCCTCTTCCCCATATTGACGTCACCTTTGTATTTTAACTTTTTTTTAAAGTATTTCTTTTTTATTAGATTTTTTTTTCATTTACATTTCTTTTTGTTTTGTTTTGTTTTGGTTTGGTTTTGGTTTTTCGAGACAGGGTTTCTCTGTATAGCCCTGGCTGTCCTGGAACTCACTCTGTGCTATCCCGAAAGTCCCCTATACCCTCCCCCACCCGCCCTGCTCCTCAACCCACCCAATTCCTGGCCCTGGCATTCCACTGTACGGGGGCATATAATCTTCACAAGACCAAGGGTCTCTCCTCCCAGTGATGGCCAACTGGGCCATCCTCTGCTACATATGCAACTAAAGACACAGCTCTGAGAGGTACTGGTTAGTTCATATTGTTGTTCCTCCTATAGGGTTGCAGACCCTTTCAGCTCCTTGGGTACTTTCTCTAGCTCCTTCATTAGGGGCCCTGTGTTCCATCCAATAGATGATTGTGAGCATCCACTTCTGTATTTGCCAGGCACTGGCATAGCTTCACAAGAGAGAGCTATATCAGAGTCCTGTCAGCAAAATCTTGCTGGCATATGCAATAGTGTCTGGGTTTGGTGGTTGTTTATGGGATGGATCCCCGGGTGGGGCAGTCTCTGGATGGTCCTTCCTTCTGGTTGTTTGGGGTCTCTTTCCCTTGAAATTACTGTAAGATACGTGGCTGCCCTGGCCTTTCTCTGCTTACGTCTGTTATTGTATGCTGGGGTTTCTACCTTCACTTCGATGTCTTTTCACTCCTATGAAAATTTGTACTTATAATTTGGATTTTCCTTGTCCCACTCCTCTAGAATGTAACCCTTGTTCAGCAGACTCCACCATCATTCCATTCACACTGCAAGCCTAGCACCTCATTCACTGCCTGATGATGATCACCAGACAGTTACACAACGAACAAATGAATGAATGAATGAATGAGTATAATTTTCAACTACTGATATGTATATATTTGAATGAACGGTTTTCTGAATGTCGCTTTTGTCATTTCTAGGCCAGATACTCATCTCTTTCCCTGTCCAGTCCTCCTTTTTGCCCCCATTGAACCCTTTAGGTTTAAACCAATTGTTTTTTTGAATAAAAGCTCTGAAGACACATGCTTAAAGAGTTCCAGGACAGCCAGGGCTACACAGAGAAACCCTGTCTCGAAAAACAAAACAAAACAAAACAAAAAACTGGAAAGAGAGAGAAAAAAAAAAGAAATGTAATCATGGATGCTCATAGCTCTTAGCTGGAATCTGGGAGAAAAGTCTGAATCATGTAAAAGAAAATTGGATCTTGGGGTCACTACAGAGGCCACCTGGGGTCCATGCACACTGCCTTGAGAATATTGACTGAGTTCATCCTGAGAAATGCTCCAAGTTCAACCATCAGAAACAGAGAGAGAGAGAGAGACAGAGACAGACAGACACACACAGAGACACAGAGACATAGACACACACAGAGACAGAGGAGGAGAGAATCATGTCTGTATGCATAAGCATGTGCAGTATGTATAATGGGCTTTACAAAATGCACCACATTAGCTAGATAGATTTTGAGATGCATAAATGATGCGAGTGCTGGGGCTGTATTAATTTTTCCCACTCTGGAAATGCATGGAAAATAATAGGCATTCAATAAGTCATTGTGTAATAAATAAATGAAGAATGGATTTTGAAGTCATTGTTGTTTTTATTGAGGTCAATATAAAAATAAGCCACATCTCTCCAGGTACTATGGAATTGCCCTTGAAGACTCTGTCCATCAATGAGAGGGGAGAGCACTTTGAATTTAACCTTAGCTTTACCATTTACCTCTCTGTGTGACCTCAGGGTAGTTCCTTAACCTGTCAGTATGGTAATTTTCCAACCTATAGAATATAGTTTAACCTATATGAGTATTGAGAGGCCTGAATGAAATTACATATATCAAATATGCCAAATGCCTAACTTAGTCTCAAAGCACACCTGAACCCTCAGGGAGCCTCCCTGACTGGTTAGGAAAGACACATGAGAATTGTTTGTTATAGGACATGAACCATGCTGTCATGCAAAGCTGGAGCTAAGGACCATGAGCACAGTAGTGTGGTTTTGTTTGCTTTAGGAAGTTGTGGTATATTTCAGTATTTCCTAGGGTGGGATGATCAGGAATAGGGGAGCAAGATGGCACAAACATTCCATGTGACAGGAGATGCTGGAGTGGCCGCTATCCTGGCAGAGATACTCTATAGGCTGGTAGGGTTAAAAGTAATGTTTGGATAAACCAAGGTGCAGAGGAATAGACTTGAGGTGGTTTATCTCATTGTCTATTTGATGGATTTAGATTCACCTTGGTGATAAAATTCTGGGTGTGCCTGTTAGAAAGTTTCTAGAGGTGAGGAGACTCACCCTGAATGTGGTTGGCACCTTGCCTGGACTGTGAGCTCAGACTGAAGCAAAAGGAAATGCAAGAGTGTCATTATTTTCTCTCTGCTTCCTGACTGGGGACACAGTGTAGGAAAACAGATGGAACTTGATATCATGTTAGATGAAATAAGCCAGACTCAAAAGAACATGTATATTTCCTCTCATGTGTAGAATCTAGATTTACATTGATATAGAGAGGTATACACGCATAAGGAAGTCTTGAAAGTAGAGATGAGGTTACAAAATAGAGAAAAGGGGGGCAGGCGAGAATAATGGAATCTGTGTAAACAGAAACACGACAGGGAGGGGCAAATTGGAAGTATAATGACACATATAAAAGTGCCCCATTGAAACCCATTACTTATATGGCAGCACATCACAGAATAGTGGGGGAACTCTGTCCCGCACTGTGCAGTTGCTCTTCAAGTCACCACTGTCACCTTTACTGTTTAATTTACTGTCCCTCTGCATATGTGTTGAGGAGCAGTTGGCTCCTATTCATGACTTATCAGTAAGATAACCCAAAGCTTTTCTCATGACTGGGCTGAGCTTTTGGCAACCATGATCTTCATGTTTACCAACAAGGCAGGGTGGGAAATCAACACTTTAATGGAATGGCTGCCTGAAGCCTTCTTTTGGTTGTATGGACAAATGAAATCCTTAATGACAGCCCTCCGATCTTGCCCATAGAGGACATGTTTTATTAATCACTGGCAAAGATCTCTGTAGGTCATGCTTACCTTCTAGATCTCTATTATCTGAGGACTTTGCCACTCTTTGTATTATCAGGGAGGGGTCCAGTACTATAGAATGGCATCTTTTACCCTTAGTACTAGCTTACTGGCCTATTATACATCCTATTGCCTGGTAAATAATATAAAATAAGATAAAATAAAGAAAATGGTAGATTAAAAAATCTTTCCCTGGGCAAAGTCTTTTCCTGGTAGGTAGGGTTTCCTGTTACTGGAGTCTACTCCAGCATTCTCATCTCTCTGGTCCCTTTCTCCAGTGTGGCTGTTGAGCAGTTTTTGTTTGCTTGTTTGTTTGTTTTTAGTTTTTCGAGACAGGGCTTCTCTGTGTAGCCCTGGCTGACCCGGAACTCACTCGGTAGACTAGGCTGGACTCGAACTCAGAAATCCACCTGCCTCTGCCTCCCAAGTGCTGGGATTAAAGGTGTGTGCCGCCGCCGCCACCACCTGGCAAGCAGTTTTATTTTATTTTATTTTTTCTTGGCTAGGATTCAGCCTCTGTTTTCTTTCACCTGAGTAGATTGTCATCAGTAGGTGTGCATTGTTAAATAACACATTAATAAACTCTTCTTTGCCCCACTTTATAATTTATCTCCTCGGGATCCTCTACATAGTCTTTTCTCCACCTGTTCTAGGCTTCACAGCTCCTTGGAGATGTAGCCCTTTTCCAGTCAGCTGGCAGCAGCTCAGCAGCTGGCTGATAGTGTGATGTAACTGGCTCACTGGTCCGATGGTTGGGAGAGGGGATAGGGACATTCATTATTATCCTCAACTGCACAGTCTTTTCTGTTTCAACCAGAACTCCTTTCTGGGGCAGCAGAGGAACAGAGGTCAAGAATTCCAGATGCTCTAGAACTCCACTTCTCATTGTGAGTCTTGGGTGTGATTCACATCTCACCTGTGGCTGCAGAAGAGGTCCTCTGTAATGTTGTCAATGGATGTCTCTGACTCTCCCGTTTAGCTTTTAATTGGTGACTATAATCATCCTTAGCCCTTTTCATTGTCTCCCTGATATTTTTGATACCCAAACTGAATATCTAGAATAGTCATCTAAACTCATTGTTCTTTTAGAAAAATTATTTAATGTGTTTGAGCATCTGTTTACCTACAGTTGTGTATGTGCACTATGCTATCTATATCTGGTGCTTGCAGTCATAACAACAACAACAACAACAACAACAACAACAAAGTGATTTGAATTGACTAGAAGTGAAGTTATTGCCAGCTGTGAGCCACTATGTGAATGTTGAGAATCAAACCCTGATCCTTTGCACGAGTAGTTAGTGCTCTTAACCTCTGAGCCATCACTTCAACATTATCTACATTCACTGTTCTATTTATACTTTTCCTTACACTGCAAATGGCTGCTGTGGTGGTTATGCAACGTCACCCTCTATCAGTATGCTGGCCAGAGCCATCATCAGTGGGTTTAAATAACTGTACATCTCTAGTATGCCACAGGCTGTGCATGCCCCTTACTTCTTCCTCTTGTGGTCAGCAGTACCAAATCCTGTTCCAGAACGCTTCCTGGTACCAAGCTGCTCTTTGGGATGTAGACTGAGAGGAGTGGGAAGGAAAGGAGGACAGGTGTGAGGGAGGGAGGGAGGGAGGGAGGGAGGGAGGGAGGGAGGGAGAGAACACTGAATAGATTTGTGGTATGGTGTTCTCTGGATCAACACTACAGGGGAGGAATTCAGGTCTGAGCAAAGGGAGACATTTATCTATAAAGCAGTCAGTGATGGCTTCAACTGACCTTCAGTGTAGTTCTAGAGCGGTGAGGGCATATGTTTTTACAGTTCTTCACATCCAAAGTTTTTGGTGAAGAGCAAGAAGGTTGCCATAACATCTGGCAAAGAGGCTGATGAACATGAGCAGAACCTCAGGCATGTTCTGAGCTATCCAAGAATGAAGATATTAGAGAGGATGCTCACAGCCAAGACAGACAAAATCTGAGGACACAATAACCCAGTACTTCCCAAAAGGCAGGGTGATCACTTTTATTTGTGCATGAAAAAGATCCACTAAAAATGTTCACGTACACTTAGGGGTACCTAGTGAGCGTTGTTGCTCTTCTATAGGGGAATCTCAGAGATTTAACAGTGTAGCATCCGTGATGCCATAACTGCAAACCAGGTTGCCATTCCAGGCTTTCTCTGGGGATTCTTAGATTATCTAACGCATTGGATTATCTCCTCAGGAAAGAGTGCCATTTACTAATGAGAGGAAAGGTAGGTTAACTGAGTAGGACTCCATTGATCTGTTTGAAAGGACAATAAGACTCAGCTATGAGCACTACCCTATACTTAGGATTCCTTTGTCCTTCTGAGCTTGTCTGAAAGGTCTGGCAACATATGGCTCCCTTGCCTTTTTACCTGTAGGGAAAAGAAGAATCCCTATTTGTCTATTGCTGTATCTACAGAAGGGACCCAGATCTGCAGACAAGAATGGACCGAGTTGCTTTTTTACCCCCATAAAGGTGCAAAGCCTCTCATTTAGAAGGGTCCTAGTTAGGGTACCTGAATAAATGATATGTTTATGAGGATTTGGGAAACTACAAGTCATTTTAACACGAAAGGTGCACCAATTCTTTTCCTATGAAAACGGTTGAACCAAATTAGACTCACAGTCATAATCACATGAACTGTAAGTTATAGAAATAAGGAGTTTGAACTCTTATCTATCATCTTGGTATATCCATATTTCTGACTATACAAAATTTAAAAAGATAACACCCTTACGTACTCAGTGGTGGGCTCAGTTCATTTAAATAACAATTGCAAACCCGAGCCCCTCAGGAAGCAGTAAATAACAATTGCAAACCCGAGCCCCTTAGTAAGCAGTCTATCTTCTTTTCATACCTTAGTTTGTAAACAGCAAAAAGACCTGGAGCATCAGATTTTTGAAATTCTTGTGGCTTCTCTGTTTGACCTTTGGTATTTGTATGTATTGACGATCTCTAAACCCTTGTACAAAAACACCTTGAAGTGTCAAGCTTTAAAAATGAGTCTTTTCTCTTTCTCCTGTGCAGCTTGTATTATCTTGGCCTTGTCAAAATATATTCTCTAGTTAGAGGGTGGAAATATTTCCCTCCTGGCTCAGAAGTATTGATTTTCTCCAACACTCAGTTCTGTCAGTCAGGCAAAGGGGTGAAAGGTGAAAGTTCACCCAGCATTGCTTGTCTTTACCTTCCTATTAATGTCATGTCCTTTCCACATTTGATCAGTTTATGTGATCAGCAGCCACACAGAACTGTTACTGCTCTTCTTTTCCTACAAGGACACATTTACATTATTGCTGTCTAATTCCCAAGGAGGATTATGCGGATACACGGCTAACTGCAAGCACCAGAAGGGGTTGGTTGTTAGGTAATGCTCAGTGGGTGACTGGAATGCTTGTTATTCTCCTCCTCAGCATTCAAATTCGACTTCAAACTGAAGATGAAGTGAGAGGAATTCAATGATATCCACATCTCATTCCTAGGCAGATAACCCCAGTCATGAGGGCTGACAAGATACAATTCCGTACAATGTCTATCTGTTTAGCTGCAAGTCAGGCTGGAGGTAAAGCAGCATGCATGCGATTCCCCTGCCCAGGCCACAGAGGATGCTGCTGACTTTCTCCATCTGTTCTCAAGCAAGAGCTTTCACCACTGCTCTGCTGTCCTTTGAGAATAAACATCGTTGCCTTTCCTGAAACTTGCTCTCCAGTGAAATGAATAGCTACAAACAAAGAGGAACAAATGGGTTTCCACAGAGAATGTTTACGAGGGACCACAGCACACAGTAAGAACAGGATAAAAACAACCTTCAGTACACTTCAGTTTTATTTAACACAAGTATGTACACAGCAATTTTAAACACACATAGGATCTACTAGATGGAGTCAGCCAGAATGTCTTAGGAGACAAGACATTTTAACTCATTCACTATATGCAGTTTCAAACATGACACCATTTTCACATACGTGTCACATCATGTCACCTTTTGCTTGTAAGTTACCAGTGAAGCCACATATATCTTTATATTTACAAGGAAGGGGCCAAGTGCTGTGTTAACACAATCAATAAAATAGTACAAGGGTACTGGGATGACAATACAAGGTTCACCTCAGTGTTGAGGAATACAAGCTGAGATGAAGCTAGGGACTATGGTTGTCAAAACAGCCAGAGAGAGCATTATTTTAATGAAGAATGTAAATGATACTCTATCGGTTAGTGATTCTTCTAGCATGAAGTTTTAGGTGCACAGAGTTCTATAGTTCTTGTGCTCTTCTGAATATACACACAGGGCATGGAAGGACTGGCCTGGACCTGTGACCAGTTTGTGACCTCAATGCTTTGTGCCCATCTCTATGATGTGATACCATCTGTCATTGATCCAGTCCCCCATCTCTTTCAAAATGTAGGGAACATTTTGCTTTAAAAAAAAAAAAAAACAAAACCTTAAAGTCTGTGTTTGCTCATCTTTCCAACTGGTTTAACTTCTCCCTCTGAAGTTCATAAAGTAAATCTGTGCTGAACAGAGAGCAGACTCTAGAGGCTGATGGACATTTCTCCATCTACATTAAATATAGTAGCATGTTCACAAAAGTCTACACTGTACAGTTCTTGGTTTCTTTCTTGGAAGCTACATATATAATCATTATGAGTACGATATACATGCATGTGAAATAAAATCACTTTTGAAAAAACTCCAACGTCAAAACCCAAGAGACAGTATAGAGTTGCCATCAATGAAAATAATATACATTGCTAGTCAAAAGACACTGAAGGCATAGCTTCTTCACATGTTCTTTGAAGGACTGTAAACTATGTATTCATTCACGGACCTTGATTCTACTTTCCTACATATTACATAAACTTTGACAGTCTATGAGTTTAAGACTAAATGCTCTGACCATTTTAGTTCCTCTGTTAATATTATATATTTTCTCTGAATTTGATAACTCCTTTCCAATTTTTGTATATAATAGACAATCTTGTTTAACTTACCAATCACCCAGCACACAAATCAACCCCCACTAATACAGATCAAAATATTTAGGAACAATATAAAACATTGTTATAGATTTCTTTCTTCTATTACAATTCGACCAATGTAACTTGACCCAAGAAGAGAGTGGGGCTATGCTCGGGTTGAAGCATGGACACTTTCACTGTAGTGTCCATCCTAACCGACGGACAGCCCTTACATTTCCTGTACACTCTGAACAATGTGTCTACACAGTTAGGAGATTTCTAGGATGCTGACTTAAATGCTTTCCTAGTTGTCCTTTCACTGGTCAGAATTTGGAAGTCCAGGTTGAAATGCCCACTGTGACATTTTCATACACATGAGAACTGTGGGTTGTGAAGAGCCCAAGGGGAGGAGGCCTTTTCTGAGCGGGAGCACCTAGTGCCTGCCACATAGGTGGTGATGCTCCACTACACAAATATGCTTGCTTCTAAACTTGGTTCTTTGCTGAAAGTCCCCTTAGAAGGTTGGCTTTAGTCACTGCATGGTGAGTAGTGATGATCTGTATTTTAAATTATGAAATCTGCTAACATTGAACCAGAAATGAGCATTTAGAAAGCTAGCTACCTAGAAAACTTTTCTAGAAGGAAAAATACATATGTAATTTAATATTTTCTCATTAGCCTCAAATCAGAATTGATGTTACTGAAAAGGTTGTGGCTAAATCCTCGGAAATGGAACTGAGTAACTGTCTATCAATTGCTAGCAGAAAGAACAACCAATGTAAACATGGAATAGGTTTAGTAAACAACAGTGTGTTTGGGAAATCCAACGGGAAGTCATTTCAATAATGAGGACTCCGCATCGTGCCAGCATCCCGGTCAGAGCTGGGATTCCAGGCCTAGGAGTGTAGTCACATGGTTAATGATTCTCAGGTTTTTGCTGCATCAAGCAACAAGAGCATCTCTAGGAACCACTAGCTGTCCCCTCTGGCAGGGAAAAACTACCTAGTAACAGAATGGTCACATCCTGTTGAGTGGTATGTGTGTGCCTTTAAATCGATAGGCTGCCCATGTGGAATCTGCCCCCATGAAGCAAGCACAAATGACACAGACCAGCCATGGCTCTGGATGGCATTGAGGGGGCAGGAAGCAAGCAACAGTCCAGTAGGAGGAAGGACAGGCAACATCGGCCTAGACAATACAGAATCGACTGGCAGTCAGGACAGCAGCCAGCAGGCTCAGACCATGAAGCGGTGTTCCTTCCCATCATGGGCCATGAGGATAACATTCCGGTTGGAAGTCCAGATGAGCCGGGCCAACTTAAGAGCGTTGTGGGAGCCAGGGGATGCAGGCTGCACTGGAGGGACCTGGTAGGTCTTGATGCAGCGCAGCTGAGGTGCTGAGTTCAGCATTCCAATGCTTCCCAGGAGTGAGGTGTTCATCTGCGGGGACAGGGGACACACACATCAAGACACACGTCAAGACCCTCCCTCCTCCACTGAGAGTGGCTCATTTCTTCTGCTACTATGATGCCTCTGAGTAGATTTCAAATGTTTATGATGCCATCCATGTGAACATAGAAGCCTGGAGAAAATTTCCTTTGTGAGAACAATGTGACAGTCAAGAGTCCATTGATCCTGAGGAGAGAAGCTAAATTAAGGCTGTGACTAAAACCATTCTATCAGACAGGATTTGGTTTATAATTGATTGAGGAAAGTGAAAGACAAGCAAGCTACGGATAGAGTGGGAGCTGCCTGGGCCCTACCCTAAGCCCCATTTCCATCATCAGCCACCATTAGGCCCATCTGCCTTTCCAAAAGCTCTGGAAAAACGTGTGTGTGTGTGTGTATACTTTATGTGTGTGTACGTGCACGTGATTGGAGGTGAAAGGTCCATGTTGGATGCCATCCATGATCACTCTCCATCTTATATATTGGGAGCACCGCCACATCTCTCTTCCTGAACCTGGGCCTCACAAATTCAGCTCCTTTAGTTCATCCACTTGCCCACCGAGAGCTGGGATTCCAGGTGTACTACCACATCTGCCCAGAATGTATGTGAGCCCTGGGGATCCACTGAGGAATCTCCTTAGCCCCTACCTCCTCATCTTCAAGAGAGCAGCGAGGACACCGTCACTCCCACCTCTGCCACCCTGCTAAGGACAATATGGTTTTCTGCCTTTTTTGAGATTTTTTTTTTCTGGGTTTCCTTTAAGATGTGATTTTTCTTAATCCATTTACAAAATGAAAACATGAAAATTATGGATCGTGAACAACCATGAATTTAGACGAAGGTGCTAAATATCAAATAATTGTTGTCTAAGTGGTCTGCTTTTGGAACCACTGAGTTTGAAGGTTTCTTCAAGAGCTTAATATTACTTAAACGACTTTCATATACATTATTTGTGCTACCATAAATCACAGAGGAATATCCTGAAAACTGGAAAGAAGCCTTGGGAATAATCTTCTTCCTTTACACTAATATTCTCTTCCTATTCCTCTGGTGACTAGAGCATCTTCATCTACGTGGGCCACTTCATGCTAGCTATGTGAGCAAAACCTCCACCATGTGAGCCTAGTATGACCCAACTGCACCAGCAGCTGAAATCTGAGCAGATCTTCGGACCTTTAAGATGTGTTACTGTGATACCATGATCTGAATTTGGATCAGTGCAAAATATAAGCCATTCCTTTTCCAGGCTTCTCGGGAGCAGGATGGTGTCAGAGGGCGTAAATCATGGCATCTCTAGCAGGGTGCGTGCAGGCTCTGCTGACATTTTCACAATTTAAATCATCTTGAGTAATAACCCTTTTAAGATGACTAATGTTACTGATTTTCCTGCATTAATAATAGTGCCGAACACAACACAAGAGGTGAAAAAAAATCACTAGTGTACGAGGTCACATTTTAAACCAAATGTATGGTCATCATTAACTCTTTCTGCTCGAGTTCAGCTCAAGTCAAGTAGCACCTCACCTGTCATTCTCCCAAGGTCTCTTTCCACTTTCCCTCTTTTTCCTGAAAAAAAACCAACTCCATAAGCCTTCCTGCTTACTGGGGTTCCATACTGTTTTAAATGCAGATAAGGATGGGGAAGTCGATTAGGTAGTCTCACATCTATAAAACCTAACAGTATATAATTAGTCCTCTTATAGAACAGATCCAATTGATCCAGGAAATTGTTAGTTAAAATTAACTGGCATCAACAAGTGTGCTATGCTTTAAAGATATATGATTTCTCAGTTGATAAATAGCTACAAAGTATTTTAATTCCTTATGGATTTGCTATGAGAATATTTATGAAGCTTGAGTTCTGCTTGTGGCTGAAGATGCAAAGGGCATATAACAGGCTTGGATATGCCTTCATTTTTATCCATTCCTTGAAATGTAGCCATTTACAAGAAATGGACTAAGGGTTAAAGGAAGAGAGTATCTTGTAGACATGCCATAGACAGGCACATTTAATGTACAAGCCATTGTCATATCTCAGTTCCTATCATAAGCTGGGTTTTTTTTTTTTTTTCTCTGCTCATTGCCTCAGTCAGAAAAGCTTCCATCTTAGACCAGGGAATGTCGAGTTCCCAAAGGCATACACTGCTTGTTAGAGGTGGAGAGATAAAGATCTACATGCTTAATGGATCTCACTTTTTAAATTGCATATTTTCTTTATTTACATTTCAAATGTTATCCTAACATTGTCCTTTCTATGGTTCCCTCCCACCCCAGAACCCCCCTATCCCAATCCTCCTCTCCCTACTTCTATGAGGGTACTCCCCGACCCACTCACCCACTCCTGCCTTCCCGCTCTGGCATTCCCCTACACTGAGGCATCAGGCCTTCACAGGACCAAAGGCCTCTCCTACTGATGTCTGACAAGGCCATCCTCTGCTCCATGTGCAGCTGGAGCCATGGGTCCTTCCATGTGTGCTCTTTGGCTAGTGGTTTAGTCCCTGGTTGGTTGATATTGTTGCTCTTCCTATGGGGTTGCAAACCCCTTCAGCTCCTTCAGTCCTTTCTTTAACTCCTCCATTGAGGACCCTGTGCTCAGTTCAGTGGTTGGTTACCAGCATCTGCTTCTGTATTTGTCAAGGTCTAGCTGAACCTCTGAGGAGACAGCTATATCAGGCTCCTGTCAGCAAGCACTTTTTGGCATCCACAATAGTGTCTGGGTTTGGTAACTGTATATGGGATGGATCCCCAAGTGGGGCAGTCTCTGGATGACCTTTCCTTCAGTCTCTGCTTTACATTTTGTCTCCATATTTCCTCCCATGAGTATTTTGTTCCCCCTTCTAAGAAGGACCAAAGCACCCACACTTTGGTCTTCCTTCTTCTTGAGCTTTTGGACTAATATCCACTTATCAGTGAGTGCATATCATGTGTGTTCTTTTGTGATTGGGTTACCTCACTCAGGATGATATTTTCTAGTTCTATCCATTTGCCTAAGAATTTCATGAAGTCATTGTTTTTAATAACTGAGTAGTATTCCATACCTGAGGATCCAGCTATACCACTCCTCCGCATATACCCAAAAGGTACTCCAACATATAACAAGGACACATTCTCCACTATGTTCATAGCAGCCTTATTTATAATAGCCAGAAGCTGCAAAGAACCCAGATGCCCTTCAACAGAGGAATGGATTTCACTTCTAACCTTTCCCTACAACCCTTCAAAGGAGGCCTGCTCTTAGTTCCCAGGATTAGAGTTAGTTCTCAATGAAACAATGAACCATTCTTCTAGTCATTATTATTATTATTATTATTATTATTATTTTATTGATTGATGTCTGGCCATAAACTATGATAAACTCAAGGAAACTTAAAACTTTGAGTGAAAGTTATATGGAATTACAAAATTTATCAATATTAAGCATTTTTCCTTATTATAAAAATCATAAATATTATAAAAAATTAAATAAAAGTATAAAAGCATAAAAAAGAAAACCTCCCAAATCTCACTTTCTTGTGTCAACCACTGTCAGCATTTTGGTAGACCTCCCTAACACTCACTCATGCACAGCACACATTCATGCACACTCAAGGACCTGCATACATATGCAAACTGTAACACAATCATATACATACACACTTGCACACTATATATTCATATGCACCATGTGTGGAAATGTCATATGTACCCTCAAACATGCACCCTGCACTTATATGTACACTGTATGTAGTGCTACACACACATACCACATGCACATTCAAATACCCTGCACTTATACATACTGTATGCACACATAACAAACACACACACAAATCACATTAAGAAGTAGTTTCACCATTTGCTTTTCCATTCAACAACAAGTTAAGGCCATCTTCATGCTACGACTACAAATTTACATCCCTGGTGTTGAGTGGTGGAGTACCACTCCACTGGATTATGAAGGAAATAAAAAGAAACCAGTATCTATGTAATTAACAAATTTGAAGTACAGTATTTATTTGTTAGGTGGTATTGGTAATTTCTGGAGAGAGTTGAGGATGTTTTTCATTAGCAAACTCTCCTAGCTGCTATATCAAACAGATGCACTGAAGTGAAATATTCAAATTGTAGCAATATGGTGTGTGGCTGCCAGACTCTGCTATTTAACAGCTAATTATATAAACGAACTAAAACCCAACACTGGCTTCTCCCTTTGCTTCAGACATATGCATCACTACTTATGTTAAGATTGTTTTCTGAACAGAGAAATACACATAGATAAAATTAATCAAAATGAGAATATTTTAATGCCTTCCCCAAAGTAAGTAATGCTGCAAACCTTTTACTGAGTCTCACTTGAGTAATTACCCAACCAATATTTCTCATTAACACTCATTTCTCAGCAAAGATTTTTATAGCTGATAGTTTTAGTAAGGCTTTGTATTAATAAGACTTCATTAACTTTTCAAAAATATATTATAGTTCACTTCCTGGAATGATCAGAAGTCTTTTAGATAGCATTAGACCTGAGCAAGTGGAGAATGTTTTGAGAAAACAATGAATAAATGTATTCAAATAGAACCTTAATAATATAGACAAGGGTAAGATAAAAGCTTATCACTCAACAAACTCAAGAAAGTGATGAAAAGTTGTCAAATTGGGTTTATCTTTTCTATAGCGTTGTACTTTCCTAGTTGAACAAAGGTTGACAAAAAAAAAAAAAAAAAAAAAAAAAAAAAAAGGCTTGTCTTGTCCATTCTTTATAAAAAGGAAAACTAGTCCCCTTGAGAACTCTGCAGTGTGGGTTAGCACGCAGCACCCAGACACATGGGCAATGTGCAAACACACATTTAAGACTCCAGAAAAATAGGACTTAAAGGGAAATGTGTATGAAAGTACAGGTGGTGCAACAGTAGCTGCTGTGCTAGCTGTGAGTGGGAAGAAAACATGACTGGCCATGTTCTCAGAGGGACCCATGCTGGACCTGTGGTTGTTCAGAGTGAAGACTGGGGGAGATCTCTGATAGATGGAGTTTAGTATGAGTTAATTAAGGTGCTGGAGACACAGTCTAGAAAAAGGGATAATGAGAAAATATCCTGGAAGGCTAAATGAGATTAAAAAGGAGAAAAAGGCTCTGACAGATTTGAAGGTGTCACATTTCAGTAGGGTGTTGTTAATTAAACAGTTTATTGTATTTGCTTTACATTTTATTAGCTATTGATTTGTTTTTAAACCATCATCAAGTTGTGCTAAAACCTTGTCAAAACTTTAATTTTACTTCTCAGCTTTTAAAGCTATGCAGTACATTTGCATCCTCCAAAAGATGCAGGTGTCAATAAGATTTTAG
>LR753726.1:115810-153655 GCA_902729485.2 Mus minutoides | reverse complement strand
GCAGTCCTGCCTGGCTACAGGAAGTTGCATCTTCAGGATCCATATCCCCAACTTCTAGGAGTTTCAGTTAGACTCACCTTCGTAGACACCATGGGGCCTCCCCCACCCCAATCTCAGGTCTCTGTCATGTCCTAGAAATGCCTAACCCCTAACAATTTCCATTCTCTCTCTCCCCTGCTATCCCAAAATGTGGTCCCCCTATCTGCAATGCTTCCCTCTCCATCCCCTCTCCCACCCAGTTCCCTCCTTCCATCTACCTCTTATATTTATTTTATTTCCTCTTCAGAGAAAGATTCAGCCAGCTCCCTTGGGCACTGGCTCCTTGTTATTTGGCTTCTGTGGATTGTAGTTTGCCTATCCTGTACTTTGTGGCTAATATCCACTTATAAGTGTCTACATACTATGCATGTCCTTTTTGGTTTGGGTTACCTTAATCAGGATGATATTTTCTAGTTTCATCCATTTGCCTACAAAATTAATGATATCCTTGTTTTTAATAGTTGAGTAATATTCCAATGTGTAGATGTAGCTCTATAACTCTGTAATTCTATATCTCTGCCTCCTGAGGATGGGATTACATGCAAGGCCTCTGTGCCTATCTGACATTTAAGTGGACTATGGGAGTGAAAAAATCCATTTCTGTATCCACATTCAATGATATAATCTCCCATATTCATTTTCTCTCTGTCTCTCTGAGTCTGTCTGTCTCTGTCTCTTTTTGTCTCTCTGTCTCGTTGACTCTCTGTCTCTATCTCTGTCTCTCTCTCTTTTTGTCAATGGTAGTGAGGAAAGAATTGGAGGTGAATGAATTCACAATTTGGACCAAACAGGAAGAATAGTTTATTGCATGAATTGTAAGGGGGTAAGAGGGGCTGTGAAGTAACTAGAGTACTGTCTAAAGCACAGGTTAATGTGCTGAGGGAGTCTCCATTCTAAAGAACTTGTACAATGAGTGTCATTATGTGTAGTTTCTTTGCATGTGATTCAAACCATTGTGGGGGCAAGTTTATACTTTACTGGGTAGTTTATACTTTATAAGACGTTAACATAAGTCAGTCATTGTGCATGTAATTTTTGTTGTAATCCCTGCCGTGTAAAGAAGAGCCACACAAATAAGGATCAAACACATAAAGACAGTTCTGCTTAGTCTAAGCTCAGCCTTACAGTCACAAGCTTGGGTTTTGTGGAACAGGGCGGCAGGTCACAGTGTCGGGGTACAGCAGCACTCCACGGATGCAGTTTAGTTGCTGGTGAGGTTTCTTCCATTTGAGATTTCATCAAAAATTCTCTAATAAGGATAAATTTATTAAAATATTGTTAGTTATTACCCTTTAAATACAAAAATTATTTTCTAATTTATATCAGTGTATGTCTGTATGTCTGTGAGAATGTATGAGTTTAGGTGCCTGGGAGGTCAGAGGAGGGTATCAGATCCTATGGAGCTAGGGTTACAGGCAGTTTGAGCTGCCGACAACTAAACTCAGGCCCTTTGTAAGAACAGCCTGCTCTTTTAATAGGCTGAGACATTTCTCCAGCCCATCACTCAATACTCCATGGCTACTCCTTTTTTTTTTTGTAGCTCCCCTAATTTCTGAATTGCAAATTTTAAAGACTGGCATTTATTGTTTGTCCAATAGGTTATGCATATAAATACATCTCTTGAAAGTTCAGATACTGACCAGGGAGATGTGGGGTGCTTTTGATGTTACCAAGAACCTTCCTGTTGTTGCTACTGGTCTCTACACCATACTTTGAGTCCTATTGCCACAGGTTTCTTAAGACAGGTATAGTTCATGGATATGCTCATCTTCTGTACACTCATAATTTTCTATTGCATACTCATTCAAAACATTTCAAGGTTTTTATGTGAGTGCTGGGGATTCAAACTAAAGTCCCCATGTTTACAAAACAAATCCTTTTACCCATTAAACCATTTCCCTCACACTAGGAAAGCTCTTCATCTAAGTATAATAGATGATAGTATTTTCCCTTAAGAAAAATTAAATTATTCTGTCTTAAAACTTAGCTTGAGGTCATGGCTATATGTGCCTAGATAGCCACAAAATTGGAGAATGGAATCAGAAGGACCCAGAGCTCAGTGGCCAACTAAACTAGCTGAAATGATGAGATTTTAGTTCATTAAGAAACCCTATCCCAAAGTAATGATGATGGAAGACACCAGAAGTCCTGTTTTGAGTCTATGTCCACATGTACCTGCATACCCATGTTTGGGTTCTACATATATACACGATGTGTATGGGTGCACCTATGCATGCACACACATTCAAATAAAATAAAACTTAACAAAAACAAACTTAAAATGGAGCCTATTGAAAGTTAAAAATTCTGTACCAGCCTGCTAGTACTTTAGCAGTTATGATTTCAATTCTTACAAAGGGACAATGTTAAAATTGAACAAAATAAGCTATATTTCTAGTTATCTATGAGGCATCCTGAAGAAACTGTGTACATTGCACAGAAATGCTTCCTATTGATATTTCTCAGCTGGCAAGATATTGAGGATGTCAGAATGCAGAGATGGTCAAGAGGAGTGTGGACCTAGGGGAGCTTGACAAAATTGACTTTCCCATTTCAATCCCTTGTCAGACCAGTGTGAGAATGAAGCCCCCTGCAGTGTGACTCTGAACTGCTTTTTCATGATCTTTTTAGGGATTTGGGATATTAGTTGGGTTGTTTTTCATCCAAATAATGATGTTTTAAAAATACTGATCTCCTTTATCTAAAATGTATCTAGTGGGCCAGCAATATTGGTAAGCTATATTCATAAGATAAAGGCACTTGCTACCAAGCCAAAGACCTGAATTCAAATTCCAGGACCCAGATGTTTCAAGGAGGAACTTACTCACTTACTCCTGCAAGTTGTCTTCTGACACCCACAAAAAGACTAAAGCATTTCTCTCTCTCTCTCTCTCTCTCTCTCTCTCTCTCTCTCTCTCTCTCAAATAAAATAAAATAAAATAAAATAAAATAAAATAAAATGAGTTCTCTTTCCCATTAGCATTATCCGATGTGGAGATTGTGGCTCAGTCAATTATCTTTATTTTTGCTGGCTATGAGACCACTAGCAGTGCTCTTTCCTTTACATTGTATTTGCTGGCCATTCACCCTGATGTACAGAAGAAACTTCAGGATGAAATCGATGCAGCTCTGCCCAATAAGGTGAGGGGATAGGACCTAGGGGGGGAAAGGAAGGGAAGAGGAGAAGCATTGGCATAAATGGCTACTTAACCCACACAGGGAGAGATTTTTAACAATGTTCTAACCATTGAGTCCTTCACCATCTTTATTTAAGAAGGTTTCTGAAAAGAGAAAAGCATGAGAAGCAGATATTGGATGATGCTTTTTATGAAGATATCATTGTAGACAAATGTTGGGATAGACTGTCTGTCACAAAAATTACCAAGAAATATCCACAAAAGCTCAGTGATACGGAAGTGTGAGTATTGGTTAGTCAAGTGTCTTCAGAGTAAGCTCTGTTGATGTCATGCACTGTACTGTTGCCTGAGTGTGACGGGCGTTAGCCTGGCTGGGCTAGGCAGATTGATTTACTGCTGCCCTACACATTTCTTTCAACTCATAGGTGACCCCTTAGTCATACCATATTATGGTCTGTCCAAAAATCTAATATAGTAATAGTCACAAGTTCTATATATTGATCTTTATAATTCTGCCCAAACTGTGGGCTGTGAGGTTATCTGGTATATGGGGTGGTCTATCTGGCTTATCACTCTCTTCAGAGATCATAGGCAAGCCCTGAATGATAACTAGTAGGCTAGACCAGTGACAGAGAGTGGGGTTTATTGGTGGTTCCTGTTCTCATTGTGACTTTTACCAAGGTTGAAATTGGGCACTGTGGTAGCAATGACTTATATCTGTCTTTTGTCACTTTTAATAAGAAGAGACTATTATCTCCTCAAATCATTTAAAATTTTATCCTATCAATGCTTCCAAACTTTATATATAATCAAAAAATGGCCATACAGAATAATTTCAAATAAATAAAATAGGGATTTGTTCTCTTCCTGTGTTGTGTATAATACTTTCAAACAAACATGTGTGACGTCTCTGTGGAATTGTAATCATGTGTGTTAAATTTTTGTGACTCTAATTATCATGATGTGTTAGTTATGGTTTCTCAAATTAAGAAAATGTAGTATATAATAAGGCTGATGATTTCAGGTCCTGGGTTTGTGATTGTCACAGACTTTTAATATTTCATAATTGTCTTACATTTATTAAAGATACATCGAGCACGTTGAAGTATGTCAGTTATTAAAATACTTTGTAAATGCTAAGGTCCTTCATCAATGTGCATTTTTCTTGGCTAGTGCAATAACTTAGTTCTCCACAAATTACTTAATTTATGAAAATCTCTGTCTCTCTTTGCAGGCACCTGCCACCTATGATACCCTGCTACAGATGGAGTATCTAGACATGGTGTTGAATGAAACTCTCAGATTATATCCAATTGCTGGAAGACTTGAAAGGGTCTGTAAGACAGATGTTGAAATCAATGGGGTATTCATTCCCAAAGGGACTGTGGTGATGGTACCAACCTTTGCTCTTCACAAAGACCCGAAGTACTGGCCAGAGCCTGAGGAATTCCGCCCTGAAAGGTACAAGGATGTGGGAAAGAGAAACTACCCAGACCCAGACTGGTCCAGTTTTGATGTGTTGTATCCTGGTGTTGAAGACACATAAGTAGCAATAACAGTCTGTCTGTGTTTCTGGTTATCGTATGTCTCCATCCATCTATCTATTCAAACTTTTAAGACAAGAGTAGCATCTATCATAGTGTTCTCAGCACTCTCTTTTTTCAATGCATTAAGCTTTTCATTCCTAGATTTCCCTTGCTCTTCTTTCAGTCGCTCCCATTACCTTTAGAAAACATTTACATTTTCTTTTTTTGACTAGACTGCTTCTTGGGCCCTCCAGTAATGCTATCACTGAAGGGCCTTGTTTGAGCAGCCCTGTAGAGGACAGAGGAGACCATGTGTCTTTCCACTCCTGCCCCTGCTGTTGTCCTGGACAGCTAAATTACCCTATCTGACTTTTCCAAAGCCATGTCTCTTGCTGTCTAAAAGTCTGAGACATCCTTCTTTGGAGATAGTTCAAGAGGGCTCTTCTGGAAAACTGAAGCCACGATCAAGCTTCAGTCACAGTTTTACATTCTAGTTGTTTTATTGGCAAACAAAATAAAGAATGGCATTTTTAGGGCAGAGGCTAACAAGCCTAAAGGCCCAGGATCTAGGCAGTCATTGTGTCTTAATATGCACCTCCTGATTTCTGGTACCTTATGTTTTAGACCATAATGTGTGCAATTTGGACACCAGAAGTTAACTAGAGCTCTTTAGCTCTTCTGTCTTCTAGACTAGGTGGCTTCTGTGTTCCCTCCATTTTCCCTCCATTTTCAGCAATCCCACTTCCTATATTTTTTTGTGACTGTACTTCTGTTACATTCATTTAATAATGAAACAACATAATAAGTGTTTACTGTATATGAAGGACTACTCCAAACACTGATAAATCATTTTGTTGATAAATTTCTACAACAGAGAATGTTTGACAAAGTAACAAATCAGTACCCAGAGCACTTTTAAGGGAATTCTATGTGACCAGCAACTATTCACACATACACTGTGCTTATTCACATACATCCACAACCCTCATTAAGTTTTTGAAACTACAATACTCTAATACACATCAGAATTTTCAAGGACTCAGTCAGAGTGGAGACTGGAGGTTCCAGGGACTAGAGGGGTCTGCTGGGGTGGGGGTTGGAGGTGGAGACATCCTTGTGGAGATGGGGGAGGTGGTATGGGATGTGGAACAGTCAGAGGGTGAACCAGGATGGGAATAAAATCTGGACTGTAAAAAAAGATTAAATAAAAACATTTAAAAAATAAAAGAAAAGGAAAAAATACACAGTTACATTGCAATTGCCACTTTCCCATGAAGCAGTGATTTTTCTCTTAAGTATCATTTACATGTATTTAATTTGAATAAAAATTTTCAGCCGGGTGTGGTGGCGCATGCCTTTAATCCCAGCACTCGGGAGGCAGAGGCAGGCGGATTTCTGAGTTCAGGGCCAGCCTGGTCTACAGAGTGAGTTCCAGGACAGCCAAGGCTACACAGAGAAACCCTGTCTTGAAAAACCAAAAAAAAAATTTTCTGTCCACTCAGATTTTTATACCCAAAGGAACACACAGAGAGATAAATTAATGATTATATTATATTATATTATATTATATTATATTATATTATAGCATTGTATATCTTTGTAAATTACCTGACTTAAATTATCCAGTTAAGAAAGAAGGAAAGAGCAAGAAAAAAAAAGAAGGGAGGAAAAAGAAGGGTGAAGGAAGGGAAGATGGGAAGTTGGAAGGAACAGAATGAGAGGTGGAGAGAAATGAGGAGAAAGGGAAGGTAAGCACCGCTAGAAAGAAATAAGAGGAAGAAAGTAGAAAACAGAATAACAGAGAAGTGAAAAGAGAATAACAGATAGGAGAGAAAGGAAAACAATTTCAGTATTAGCCCAAATCCCCTGACTTTAACCTCTGACTTCAGGGAGTGTGAGTTCAGCCAATCACATACTTTTTCTTAATTGGCCTCATTTCTTATGTCTCACAGAATAGACATATCACACTACATGCAATGATTGGGTTTTAAAGATATATGTTCTTTGGACAGTACTCGCCTCATCTCAATATGACTAAAAAGCTCCTCCATGTTAAAAAACAAGAGGAAGACTTGTAATGTATAATTCCTATGGCATTATCACCCACTCTGAGGCTCAGGGAACATCATGGATGAAAGGATGAAAAAACTGTGTCTTCTAGCTAGAACATTGCCATCACCATCATGAACATACAAAGTCTGTGACCACCTGTGAAAGACTCATACAAAACAGATATGAATATGGGTGAGGGACAAGTTGGGAAGAAGAGAACATTGGTGAGGACATATGAGAAGTTAATATGGGAGGGGGAAATGACAAAACTGCACTATATACAAGCAAGACACTGTAAAAGTCATACCAGAACTTTCACAACCAGTCCATGCAAACGTCCTGTCTACTACTGCCTGTGGGTATCTAAGAGATACCAAACAAGGGGTTGTTGTGGAGATGGTGTTTCATTAACTTGCCTTAATCTACTCCTGTGGGACCAGGTTCAGCAAGAAGAATCAGGACAACATCAATCCTTACACGTACCTGCCCTTTGGGAATGGACCAAGGAACTGCATTGGCATGAGGTTTGCCCTCATAAACATGAAAGTTGCTCTTGTCAGAGTCCTGCAGAATTTCTCCTTCCAACCTTGTAAGGAAACTCAGGTCAGTGTGAATTTTTATTAAGTTATGTTTTATGGGAGTTTTGCTTTTTTATTAAATATTTTCTTAATTTACATTTCAAATGCTATCCCGAAAGTTCCCTATACCCTTCCCCCTGGTGTGCTCCCCCCGCCCACTCCCACTTCTTGGCCCTGGCATTCCCCTGTACTGGGGCATATAAAGTTTGCAATACCAAGGGGCCTCTCTTCCCAATTATGGCTGACTAGGGATTACATATGCAGCTAGAGACACGAGCTCTGGAGTTACTGGTTAGTTCATATTGTTGTTCCTCTTATAGGGTTGCAGACCCCTTCAGCTCCTTGGGTACTTTCTCTAGCTCCTCCATTGGGGACCCTGTGTTCTATCCTATAGATGACTGTGAGCATCTACTTCTGTATTTGCCAGGCACTGGCATAGCCTCACATGAGACATCTATATCAGGGTCCCTTCAGTGCACTCTTGCTGACATATGCAATAGTATCTGGGTTTGGTGGCTGATTATGGGGGAGTTTTGCTTTTTAAACTGGGGTATTTATTTGCAGGAAAACATTTTGATTTAAGGAATTTTTTTTGCACCATCTGTTGGAGAGTTTAAGGATTTCAGTTTTAGAGTTATATATTTTGCTTTAAAAAGACTTAAGTATAAAAATTGTCTAAACTGGTACTGAGGGGGATCCCCCTCCCCCGCTCAGAGAAGAGGAGGGGAGATGATAGAGGGATTCTGTGAGGTGGATACTGGAAGGGGTGGGCTGCTATTGGGATGTAAAAATGAATGAATAAATAAATTAATACAAAAATTGTCTAAACTAAGGGGCTTTAGGGGACAGGTCAATCAGTAAGGTTCTTGCCTTGAAAGCACATGGTCTTGAGTTTAATCACCATAACCCATGCAAACCAAAGCAAGCAAGCAACAAACCAGTCAACCCAAACCACCTGTCAACCAATAAGACTCAGCTATCAACCAATCAGCCAATCCACTTAATACCAACTAGGTGTGTTGGCATGCACTTGTATTCCCAGCTCCCAGCACTGAAAAGGCAGAGATCAGCAGATTCCGGGGGCTCACTAAGCAGCCAGCCTAGTATAGTTTCAGGCCAGCGAGAAACTCTGTCTGCAAATAGGTAGGTAGGACCTAAGGAAGGACTTTGGCAGTAAAAGTAGTTTCTGTGCACTTGTGAAGCACTTTCGGCCTCTGTGCATCTCCTTTCTCTTCTTTGCATTTGTGGTTGTTGTCACTTCACTGACTGCTTCTTGTACTTAATTGCTGCAGATCCCTTTAAAATTGAGCAAACAAGGACTTCTTCAACCAGAAAAGCCACTTCTTCTAAAAGTTGTGTCCAGAGATGAGACTGTAAGTGGAGTTTGATGTATAATGGTCTGTTACGATGTTGTATCCTGTGGACCAGAAACCAACTCATATTGTGAATGAATCCAGAGATGAAGATTGCAGTAATTGTGTGCACTCCTGCAGGATTCTGGGTGTTCTTTGAGCTTGCTCAGTCTCTGTGAAAGTTAACTTCTGTGGAACATAAGGATGTAAGGACACAAATCTAAGATAAATATATCCAACTCCCTGGATCTTGTGGGGCTGCCTATGTTCACTTCATTGTTCTTAGTAAATACCCTGATTTCTGATGAGAAAATAAACAGCAATTACTGGTTTTATCAAAAATTATTTCTGAAAATGAGCATTTTTGTACTCATGCTAATGACCAAATTTTTGCCAAACCTTTTGGTTTGCAACACACTACAATGACGTACTAAGCTGAGAAGTCAATAAACATGATGGTATTGTCTTTTCTTAGAGAGTTGTGGAAGAACAACTATTTACTTCAGTTATGGCACTAATGAGATACCAAAGGAATGATTCTACCCAAGTCTAGCTTAGTGAACTAGTGCCTTTCAAGGGGTACTTACAGAATCATGGGTGAGTGGTTGCTTACATATGTATGAGTGATCCAACTTGAAGTTCCCTGAAATTGTTACTGTTTATGTAACCTGGGAGTTGGGAGTTTATGACTCTTGTAAGTTTCAGGAACTTCCTGAGACTTGTGAACTTTGTTTATATCCTGAGTCTCATTAAGATTCATTTTCTTCTGAATTTTATGTTTCTCTCTTACATTACATCTTCACCAGTTTCCCTCTGTCCACTCTTGTTACCCCTTGCTACTTTCTTTATCCACTCCTCTTCTGCTTCCCTTTAGAAAAGGGAATATCAACTAAATGCAGCATATCAAGTTACAAAAGACTAAGCATAAACCCTTATATCAAGGCTGGTTGAGGCAGTCCAGAAGGAGGAAAAGGGTCCAAAGAGCAGGCAAAAGAGTCAAAGGCTCCCTGCTCCATGTTTGTTCCTGCATTTCTTATAGACGGAATAAATTTTGGGTCCAAAGTTTCATGGGTAGATTAGTGTCATTATTCCTTCACTACAGGAGGAGGTGGCCTCTTCAGGTTCCATGTCCTCACTGTTAAGCATCCTGGCTAAGGTCACCTGCATTGACTCCCGGGAGCCTCCCCCATCCCAGGTCTCTGGGGCTTTCAAGAGATTCCTGCCACCCTCTACCTCCAGCAGCTGCAGATTTTCATACATTCTTCTGGCCCTTTGGGTCTCACACCTATCTCTCCCCACACCTGATCCTGACCTCCCATTCCTCTCCCCATCCCCTCTTCCACCAGGTTTCTTTCTCCTTCTGCCTTCCACGACTGTTTTGTTCCTCCTTCTAAGTAAGATTCAATAATCCTTATTTGAGCCTTCCTTCTTGCTAAACTTCTCTGTACCATGGGTATTCTATTCTTCATGGTTAATACCCACTTGCATGTCCTTCACAATTGTGGGTTAGTTCCATGATCTAATGCCCTCTCCTGGCCTCTGTGAGCACCTGCATGTGGGTGGTCTGGGTTACCTTATTCAGGATATTTTCTAGTTCCACCCATTTGCCTGCAAAATTTATGATGTCCTTGCTTTTAATAGCTAAATAGTATTTCATTGTGTAAATGGACAACCTTTTCTGTATCCATTCTTTGGGTGAAGGATGTCTGGTTTTTTTTTTTTTTTCCATTTTCTGGCTATTATGAATAAAGCTGCTATGAACATAGTGGAGCTCATGTCCTTGTATTATGGTGGAACATATTTTGGGTATATGCTTATGAGCAGTATAGCTGGGTCTTGAAGTAGAACTATTTCCATTTTTCAGAGAAACTGCCATATTGATTTCTAGTGTGGTTGTACAAGTTTGCATTCCCACTAGCAATGGAGGAGTGACATCCTTGCCAGCATGTGCTGTTGCTTGAGTTTTAGGATCTAAGTCATTCTGATTGGTGCAAAGTAGAATCTCAGGGTCATTTTGATTTGCATTTCCCTGAAGACTAAGGATGTTGGACATTTATTTAAGTGCTTCTCAGTCATTCAAGATTCCTCTGTTGCAAATTCTGTTTAGGTCTGTACTTATTTTTTAATTGGGTTATTTGGTTTGTTGGAGTCTAACTTCTTTAGTTATTATATATTTTGGATATCAGTCCTCTGTTGGATATAGGGTTGGTAAAGATCTTTTCTCAATCTGTGGGTTGCCATTTTGTCCTCTTGACAGTGTCCTTTGCCTTACAGAAGCTTTTCAGTTTCATGAGGTCCCATTTATCAATTGTTGATCTTAGAACCCAAGACACTGGTATTTTGTTCAGGAAATTGTTTCCTGTACCAGTGTGTTCAAGGCTCTTCTCTTAGATTTAGTGTATCTCGTTTTATTTTGAGGTCCTTGATCCAACTGGACTTGAGTTTTGTGCAGGGTAATAAATATGGACCTATTGGCATTCTTCTACATGTTGCTATCCAGTTAGACCAGTACAATTTGTTGAAGATGGATTCTTTTTTCCATTGTATGGTTTTGGCTTCATTGTCAGCAAAGTGGATGGATATAAAAATAACTCAGACAAATCAGTGGCCTTCCTCTACTCAAAGGATAAAAAGGTTGGGAAAGGAATAGGGAAATAACACCTTTCACAATAGTCACAAATAATATAAAATATCTTGGTGTGACTCTAACAAAGCAAGTAAAAGGTCTGTATGATAAGAACTTCAAGTCTCTAAAAAAAGACTTCGAAGAAGACCCCAGAATATGGAAAAATCTCCCATGCTCATGGATTGGTAGGATTAATATAGTAGAAATGGCCACTTTGCCGAAAGCAATCTACATATTCAGTGCAATTCCCATAAAAATTCCAACTCAATTCTTCATAGAGTTAGAAAGAGCAATTTGCAAATTCATCTGGAATAACAAAAACCCAGGAGAGCAAAAACTATTCTCAACACTAAAAGAACTTCTGGGGGAATCACCATCCCTGACCTCAACAAATGGTGCTGGTTCAACTGGCAGTTAGCATGTAGAAAAATGCAAATTGATTCATTCTTATCTCCTTGTACAAAGCTCAAGTCCAAATAGATCAAGGACTTCCACATAAAACCATAGACACTGAAACTTATAGAGGAGAAAGTGAGGGAAAGCCTCGAAGATATGGGCACAGGGGAAAAAATTCCTGAACAGAATAGCAATGGCTTGTACTGTAAGATCAAGAATCAACAAATGGGACCTCATAAAATTGCAAAGCTTCTGTAAGACAAAATACACCGTCAATAAGACAAAAAGGCCAACAACAGATTCAGAAAAGATCTTCACCAATCCTAAATCAGATAGGGGACTAATATCTAATATATAAAAAGAACTCGAGAAGAAGGACTCCAGAAAATCAAATCACCCTATTAAAAAATGGGGTACAGAGCTAAACAAAGAATTCTCAACAGAGGAATACTGAGTGGCTGAAAAGCACCTGAAAACATTTTCAACATCTTTAATCATCAAGGAAATGCAAATCAAAACAACCCTGAGGTTGCACCTCACACCAGTCAGAATTGCTCAGACCCCAGGACCCAGGTGAAAGCACCATCTGGTATCCCAGGTCTCTCAGAGACCAGTCTGTGCAAGAGACTGTGTGGGCAGCAGAAGCAGCATAGCTTTTGGACAGGGTTCCTACGGGCCTTCATCTTCTGCAGGAAGCAGAGCTGAGCTTCAGACCTCTGTGCACCTTCCCTGCAAGAGGAGAGCTTGCTGCAGAAAGTGCTCTGACCACTGGGACTCAGGAAAGAGTTGGACTCCCAGCTCTTCAAAGGATAATAAAGGAAAAACACCAACACAAGGATGGAAACTACACCCTAGAAAAAGCAAGAAAGAAACTTGAACAAACCTAAAAGAAGTCAGCCAAGAACAGAATCTCAACTTTAACAACAAAAATGACAGGAAGCAACAATTACTTTTCTTTAATTTCTCTTAATATCAATGGACTCATTTCCCCAATAAAAAGACATAAACTAATAGACTGGCTAAACAGGGCCCAACATTTTGCTGTTTACAGGAAACCCACCTCAGGGAAAAAGACAGACACTACCTCAAAGTAAAAGACTGGAAAACTATTTTCCAAGCAAATGGTCCAAAGAAACAAGCTGGAGTAGCCATTCTAATATTGAATAAAATTGACTTCCAACCCAAAGTTATCAAAAAAGACAAGGAGGTGCACTTCAAAATCATCAAAGATAAAGTCTGTCAAGATGAACTCTCAATCCTGAATATCTATGCTCCAAATGCAAGGGCAGCCACATTCATTAAAGAAACTGTAGTAAAGCTCAAAGTACACACTGCACCTCACACAATAATAGTGGGAGACATTCGACTATCATCAATGGACAGATCCTGGAAACAAACTAAACAGAGACACATGGAAACTAACAGAAGTTATGAAACAAATGGACTTAACTGATATCTACAGAACATTATATCAAAAAAAAGGATATATCTTCTACTTAGCACCTCATGGCACCTCCTACAAAATTGACCATATAATTGGTCACAAAATAGGCCTCAACAGATACAAAAATATTGAAATTATCCCATGCATCCTATCAGATCACCACAGACTAAGACTGATCTTCAATAACAGCATAAAATAGAAATAATAGAAATAGCATAATAGAAAGCCAACATTCATGTGGAAGCTGAACAAAACTCTACTCAATGAAACCTTGGTCAAGGAAGAAACAAAGAAAGAGATTAAAGACTTTTTTAGAGTTTAATGAAAATGAAGCCACAACATACCCAAACTTATGGGACACAATGAAAGCAGTCCTAAGAGGAAAACTCATAGCACTGAGTGCCTCCAAAAAGAAACTGGAGAGAGCATACACTAGCATCCTGACAGCACGCCTAGAAGCTCTAGAAATAAGGAAGCAAATTCACCCAAGAGGAGTAGAAGGCAGGAAATAATCAAACTCAGGGCTGAAATCAACCAAATGTAAAGAAAAACAGTTATTCAAAGAATCAACCAAACCAGGAGCTGGTTCTTTGAGAAAATCGACAAGATAGATAAACCCTTAGCCAGACTAAATAGAGGGCACAGGGACAGTATCCTAATTAACAAAATCAGAAATGAAAAAGGAGACATAACAACAGAACCTGAGGAAATACAAAAATAATCAGATCTTACTACAAAAGGCTATACTCAACAAAACTGGAAAATCTGAATGAAATGGACAATTTCCTAGACAGATACCAGGTACCAAAGTTGAATCAGGATCAGATTAATGACCTAAAGAGTCCCATATCCCCTAAAGAAACAGAAGCAGTCATTAATAGTCTTCCAAGCAAAAATAGCCCAGGACCAGATGTGTTTAATGCAGAGTTCAATAAGACCTTCAAAGAAGACTTAATTCCAACTCTCCTCAAACTATTCCACAAAATAGAAACAAAAGGTACTCTACCCAATTCATTCTATAAAGCCACAATTACTCTGATACCTAAACCACATAAAGACCCAACAAAGAAAGAGAACTTCAGACCAATTTCCCTTATAAATATTGATGCAAAAATACTCAATAAAATCCTCGCTAACCGAATCCAAGAACATATCAAAATGATCATTCATCATGATCAAGTAGGCTTCATCCCAGGGATGCAGGTATGGTTTAATATGCAGAAATGAATCAACGTAATGCACTATATAAACAAACTCAAAGACAAAAATCACATGATCATATCGTTAGATACTGAGAAAGCATTTGACAAAATCCAACAAGGCACGCATGTATACATGTACAGCAGTATCACACACATGGCACACATAAACACATGTACAGCAGCATCACACATAGGCCACACATGTACCCATGTGCTGCAGCAACACATACCAGGATCACACGAACACAAGGTTTTGTTATGATAGTAAATTGATGGCTCTGTCTTGAGCTCTCTTAGTGGAAGGCTGTATGATAGTCCAATTGGAATTGTTAATTGAAAGTCCATGTTACTGAAACTATGTATAATCTCTGTCCTACCCACATATGCTCTATGCTTAGAAACTCATTGTGTGATAACAAAGTGACTGGGAAATAAGGTTACCTGGAATCCACTGAGAGGATCAATTTATTCACTCTATAATGCACAATTTTCCTTGGCTTAAATCACAATCCTGTGAATATTCATGTGAGATGAAAATAATTATTTTAAATTTTCTTTAAGAGTCCAATGTACATACAACTGTTCCAATTTCCTTCATTAATTTTAATCTTGTTTCCACTGAATGTCTCACCATTTCACCACAAGTGCTGACACCTGCCTATGAATACGTATACAATTGCATATTTGTTCTTTCTTCTTTTTTCATTTCCCTTCTAGGCAAAGTAGATTATGAGGCATACTGATTCATCTTCTGGGAAGATTTCTCTTTGTCATTTAAACACATCCCAGTAACAGACTATAGTTTAGGGCCATTTCAGTTTAAAGTAATTCCTCACGCTATTCACAATGACTTGCAATCCTGGTTTATATTGTTCTCATGCATCAAATTATTGTAGTGAGCTCATCTGGAGGGCATGAGTACCAATTGGTGAAGCCCCTTTTCACATGGATACTATGTAACTTATTTATGTATTCAAGGTCTTCTATGGTTATGCTATGTCCATTGAATCATAGCATGTTGGTGCATATGTCAAAGAATAATGTGTTTAACAATAAGAATATTGAAGGCTAGGTGGTTGGGCATATACTTTGTGAATTGAATTGACATGTAAGATAGTCTGGTAGAATTCTGATAACTTTGCTTTCAGATACATCTTGCCATTTCTATCTTGTTGGCTTCAATATGCTTTCTTTGTTCTGTATGTGTAGTGTTTTGGGCATATCATAAGGAAAGGGTCTTTTGTCACCTTGTCTATTTGGTATTTTAAATGGCTCCTATATATGTACTGGCATGTCTTTGTAACTTGAAAATGTTTTTGTTTTTATACATTTAAAAATCTATTTCTTTATAACTAGAGCATTCTTTTCTTCTGTGCCTATTAAACATGATTTATTTTACTTTTCAGAGTACCATGAATACCATGTATTACATACTTACTGATTTTGATCTGATTATTTTATCTTTCCTGCTTCTGCTTTCCCCACCTCATCATCAAGCTCAGATATTTTGTATTTTTCTTGCTCAACTCCTTTGAAGAAATATAGAGATTTTGTTTTACTCGTCATGATGATCGTTTCACTCGCTATGATGATCGTTTCTAGCATTTCCATTTCTTTTTCTTCAGGACTTCCCGTTGTTGAATACTTCTATGTTTGTCATTGCCTCCTTTATTCTAATAAACCTCACCTAACTCTCTGTGTGGATTTGACCAAACTCATTCTTACTCGATGCCATTACTGTAAGATTAGTAATTTTGGAGGAATAATTCATTTTTTGCATATTTCTGCACACTTCACTTATGTTACTATATTGAGATTTATTTGTTGTTATTTCCTTGATTGGCTTATTTGCTTAGCTACAATCATTTAGGGAAAGTTATTTGCAATGCTCACAGTGGATTGGATGTGGTAGAATTGAGTACCTAGTTCACAAAACAGTTTAGTTCAGGACCTCAACTTGTTTTATGGAAACTTCATATCATTTCCTGAGTAGGAAAATAACTGGTCGAGCAACTAGGATTGCCAATATTACCACTGTACCAATGTCATAGTATCCAATTAGTAACCGTGACTCCTTTGACTTTAATAACTGTTGGATGATAACCAAGGACAATATGGAATTTACTTCCATGTTATTTAATGAGATTAGGAGTTGGAGGAAAGCAGGGTGAGAAAAATAATGATCACGTATTAGTTAGTGTGATGTTGAAAAAAAAACCAAGGTGAATAAAGCAGATAGAAGAAGAATTATAGGATGCTGTTAGGGCCCACGAACTCTATAGACTGTTATAGTATTGTAAGTTATAGTAATAATATAAAAAGATAGACTGCATGAAGAAGAAAGAAGCAAAACAAAACAAAACAATATAACAATAGGAGTATAGCTCTGTAGAGTTCTACAGAGTGCTGTTTCGGTTTGGTTTATTGGCATGCATTGTAATGCTAAATTCTGTACCTGATGATCTAGGCCTAAGAGTGATTTCTGTTTCCAAGCTTTTGTTTTGCAAATATTGTTCCTTGATTTAATACTGTTGGTTAAATAAAACTGGCTACAGCCAATTACTGCAGGGATTAGAGTTAGGTGGGTTTGGAGTGATCTAGTCGGATGAGGAGAGACCAGGGAAAAGGAGGAAGCAAAAGAAGAAAGAGAGAGAAGAGCTGCCATGGGGGGAGATGGACCATGAACTCTTGGCCAGGAGATACAACAAATACCTGGGATAAGTCAGTGGGAAGGAAGCCAGACCAACAGTTGGATTAATAGACTAGGGGCTACACCTCAGTAATTGTCAAAGCCAAATAGAATAAAATAGTGATAGTCTGAATCTCACTTATTTGTAAGCTAGTTGGAGATTAGCTTAAATGTGTTGTTCTACAGAATGCCTTGTAGTAAACTGATCAGTAAGGTTTTGTGACTGTTGTACATGTCTCTCCATCATGAAAAAAGCAATGTGGAATTATGCTTAGGAACTATACCTGTTTTATATCTTACAACACATTGTGAAATGAAGTATGTCATATAATTTATAGGAAGAGAATCAATCAATATCTCAAACTGATAATAAATTTTGAGTGTTTTTGCCATCTCAGACATCTAAGAAATCAGAAGCAGTTCAGAGAAGCAGAAAGGGGGGTAACGACAGACACTACAGGAGGGCAGACAATAGAAAACATTATTAGACACCAAGCAACTCTTGTAAGAGATGGGACTTTATCACACACGTAGGCATTTCTGAGACACTGAGAACATAGGCACATGTTAAAACAATGGTGAAATTAAACCAGACAACCAAACAAGCAACCAACTAACCACTAACCAACAAACAAAAATGTATTTAATCTCTGTTCCTTGTTCTTAAGGTGAATATTATCTCATCAATAAACATCCAGTAAGGAAACTGAAGGTAGATTTAACTTGGTTATGAAACTAAGTTAATGTATGAGAAAAGATTTAAGAGCAGGCTTTCACTGGCTTAAAACAAAAGAGAGCTACTCCTAGCCCTGATGATTGAGGATATTAAACTTCAGCACAGGGGTAGTTGAAAACCAAACCAGAGAGCAGGAAAGTTAGGTGCAGCTCTGGCTATATTAACAATGAGCAACACCTATTGAGGCAGTGTTGGGAAGGAAGGGACCTGTAGCAAATTAGATTTAAATATATTTGGTAGCACTGAAGAACCTAGAGGAATCTAGAAAAATGGACTCAGAGATGAGAATTATGACATTAGGTCCATCTGAACAGACATATTAGAATCAATATGGAAGTTCACCAATAAAGTTCCTAAGTAATATATGATACATTGTACACTTTTATATTGAATTATACCAGAAATGATTTTACTTTGAAGGATTGGCAGGATTACTATAGTCAAAATGGCAATCCTGCCGAAAGCAATCTACAGATTCAATGCAATCTCCATCAAAATTCAAACTCAATTCTTCACTGAGTTAAAAAGGGCAATTTGCAAATTCATCAGGAATAACAAAAAACCTAGGATAGCAAAAACTATTCTCAACAATAAAAGAACCTCTGGTGGAATCACCATGCCTGACCTCAAGCTGTATGTACTACAGAGCAATTGTGATAAAAACTGCATGGTACTGGTACAGCAACAGACAGGTAGATCAATGGAATAGAATTGAAGACCCAGAAATGAACCCACACACCTATGGTCACTTGATCTTTGACAAGGGAGCTAAAACCATCCAGTGGAAAAAAGACAGCATTTTCAACAAATGGTACTGGCACAACTGGCAGTTATCATGTAGAAGAATGCGAATTGATTCATTCTTATCTCCTTGTACAAAGCTCAAGTCTAAGTGGATCAAAAACCTCCACATAAAACCAGAGACACACACACACACACACATACAAAAAAAAAAAAAAAAAGACCAGAGACACTGAAATTTATAGAGGAGAAAGTGGGGAAAAGCCTTGAAGATATGGGCACAGGGGAAAAAAATTCCTGAACAGAACAGCAATGGCTTGTGCTGTAAGATCAAGAATCGACAAATGGGACCTCATAAAATTGCAAAGCTTCTGTAAGGCAAAAGACACTGTCAATAAGACAAAAAGGCCACCAACAGATTGGGAAAGAATTTTTACCAATCCTAAATCTGATAGGGGACTAATATGCAATATATACAAAGAGCTCAAGAAGCTGGACTCCAGAAACTCAAAGAACCCCATTAAAAATGGGGTACAGAGCTAAACAAAGAATTCTCAACTGAGGAATACTGAAGAGCTGAGAAGCACTTGAAAAAATGTTCAACATCTTTAATCATCAGGGAAATGTAATTCTACTTTTGTGAACAAGAATAATTGAAATTAAGCTAGGTCAAGAGATGGAAAATCAACCAGGTGACAGGGAGTGGACATAGGAAAAATCCATAGAGAGTAAGGAGATGTCACAAGAAGAGATAAGAGACACACAGGAAGTACAAGGGAGAGGAATTCAGTTTGGTTGATATTTGAGACATCTTGGAAAGGGAGAACATCCTTTTGAGAAGTCAGCAGAGGAGTAGAAATTTTATTCTAAAAAAGTATATTCTAGGGAAAGCAAGGTGGTTATGACTTGAGTCCCTGGCCCTAATATGGTGACCACCTGCCCATTGCCCTGCAAACCCACATCTGCTCTCTGCCCCTTTCTTGTCTTTTAGGGACCCTTTACAGTTCCCAGGAATAACCAAGGTCTCATAGATCCCATTCACCTTGGCCTGCTCCATTCTACGAAGTCTCCATCTTCCCTGGACTTCTCAGTCGATGACTCTAAAGCTACTCCAGTTTCTAAGGGAGACTTTCAGCCTTCTGTTCCGCCTACCATAACACTCACTCAGAAGAGCACATGTCACATTACAGCCACATGGATGATTGACTAGACTTTAGTCACACTGAATTCTTATGGTCTTCCTCTCCACAGAGAGATGTCTGTCAGCCTGGTCAGTGCAGCCTCTGAAGAGGCTCTTTCCACAAAGCTCTTGAGTTATGGTTACACCAGAACCTTCTGTGGACTAAGTGGGCAAAGATGGTCCACATGACCCATGTGTCACTCAACATATAAGGCCTGGGACAAGGCTGACAGTGGACACAGATGGCCTGTGACTTGGGTGGACACATGAGAGGCTGTGATGGCCTGAGTGCTGGTTCTAAGGAGGTTCATCCTACCCTTCCACAGGACACAGTTCCATCAGCTCCCTGAATTGCAGGAAGACACGATTGTAGCAGAGGGAGTGGCTTCATTCTCCCTGAGTGACATGTGCAGAGGCCTCTTCCCATTTCCTTAGCTTTCGGGGCATTGGTTGCCTTGTTCATGCTTCCCTGCAGTTGGCTATGCAGCCTGCCCTCTCCCATGTCTGCTTTCTGTCTCGTTCTGAACATAGAACCTTGGATTCTGTGCATACCAGGCAAGGAAGTACTCTACCAGATGAACATCTTTAGCCTCAGTATACTCTACGAGGATTCTCTCATGGTCAGATTCCTCATCTCCAGATTTCATCTGCTTTTCCCTTACTCTCTAGGCTCTCTTGGCAATGGTGACTCAATTGCTATTATAAGAAGGGGCTGGACTTGAAAAGACTGTCATAGCTCAGCTGCTCAGGACAGGAGCATCTTTGTACAACAGGCTCTGGTGGGTTCTACAGGAGACCAGCTGTCCCTTGTGCCCTGCTCCTCCGCTGCCACCTGCTGGCTTTTTAATCCAAATTCATGTGCTCGCCTCTAGTTTCATGTTTTTGACTCTGTTGAATTGGAAAGAGACAAATGCATCTCTCTGAGTTTGAAGCTAGCCTGGTCTATATATCCAATTTTGTGGCAATAAGAACTACATACTAAAAATTTGTCTTGATAAAACCGCACAAAACAAACTAAAACAACAAACAAGTAAAAAAAAAAATCAAAACCAAAAGTAAACTAAACCAAAATAACAAGACTGCACATATCAAAATACCAAGAAACCAAGCAAAGAAACCCAAGATTGATAATCAAGTTGGATGATGACCAGAACCACAATGACTGAGGGTGTCCTCTGGACTCCACATACCTCAACAAACAATTTATTACACACACATAAACCTGTAAACACACAGAGAAAGAGAGACAGACAAACAGAGACAGAGACAGAGACACCATTCAAGCCATCTTTAACAGTTCATCGTCTCCCACAAATTTACCCAGTCTTCCTCTTGAGTCAACATGTCCTCCCTCACACCATGTTCAGTGACTCTTCAGACTTCAATTCCTGACAGTGTCCACGGCCTTCTTATTTCTCTTTGATTCCTCCCATTCCTGAAACACCCCTCAGATAACACTGGGCCTTGACAGAGTAGATAACCTCATGGATGAAAGGTATACCTCTCCTCTCCATTTCTCTCACACTGAGATGTCAATGCATTTGAGTTCAGACTACATTTTAGAGAACCTGACTTAGGTTTGAACTCAGGTAAACTAACAGGCTGGAGCCTAGCACTAGTTTCCAACTTGCCCCCCAACAAAACCTGAGCAAATCTGCAGTCTCCAGGTTAATCCCCAGCAAGACCAGTGACTCCAAGTTATTCCCCCAACAAACCTGCACCTTCAGGTTACAAGCTCACCCCCTAACGACCACCAATGCAGAAAGGAGCAGAAATTCAGTTTATGATATGTCTCTCAGCATCAGCCAATTATGTGAAAGGCCATAGCAGCTTTCCAATTCGATGTTTGCACATGTGCTCCCTGCTTGCTGCTTACTATAAAGCCTTGCCCTATGCCCATGATCATAGATTCAGAGTGAGGAGGACATAACATCTGTCCTAACACCAGGAGTAACAGGATCCAGCGAGAACCAGGCTCACAGCAACTCCACCAGACCAGTGGCACTAGTTCCTTCCAGTATGTCTGGGCCAGGGTCCTGAGCAATCCTTGAGTGCAAACTCAGCAGCCAGACCCACAACCAGAGGAAACTCCTCTCCCAGTTGCTGTGACACACCCAGGATCATAGGGTCAGAGGTGAGGGGGACACAACATTAGACTCTTCTCTGTCTCTGCCACCCAAAAAGCTAGAATTAAAGACATGGGTTACCATACCCATCTTGGGCTTTATTTTTTTTAATACACTTAATTATTTATGTTTTGGGAGACAGCACACATGCACTACTGTCTAAGCCGCTATGTTCTACCATTGCATTCTGACAACCTGCATGATCCCAGGATGTGCAGAAGCTGCTAGTGTCCACACCAAAAACTCAGGGTGCTCATTAACAGGAAGTGCCCTTCCCCTGGGAAAGCAGTATGATGGCAGGGCATTGGGAAACAGGACGACACTCCAGAAAACTGATGACAGCATCCTGAACAGGATCACACCCCCCAGCAGGGTTCCCACAGGGAACAACAGAGCTCATCACCCGAGATTAAGGAGCCAGCGGGTGGCAGCAGTGGAACAGGGCACGAGGGGCCCTGTAGAACCCACCAGAGCCTGTTGTGTAAAAAATACTTGGGTCCAGCACATTACATATGGCAGTCTTGTCAGTTCCAGACCCTTGTTGGGTGAGTTAGCAATTGAGTCACCATTTACCCAGAGACTGCAGAAAGTAAGGGAAAGGCAGATGATATCTGGAGGTGAGGACTCATGGCCAGGAGGACATCCTTGCAGACCTCCCTGCAGCTAAGAATGTGGTTCATGTGGTGGAGTGCTTACTTTCCTGACATGCAAAGAACCAAAGGTTTGATGTCCAATAGTAGATAAAGGGATATGATGGTTCACAACTGTAATCCCAGTTCGTGGGAGGACAAGACAGGAGGTTCTGGAGTCCTTCCTGGTCATCTTTAGCTATAAAACAAGTTTTAAGACCAGTTTGGGCTACTTAAGAAATAATTTAAACACACACACATACACACACACACACACACACACACACAAGCAAATGAACAAAAAGCTCATTCTGACAAGTACCATGTTTCTAGTCCCTGACCTGACTAACTTTGCATCTGGGGCCAATGATGGTTCAAACTTGTAATCCCAGCTCATGGGATGACCATGCTGGAGGACCTGTAGTAGTTCATGGTTATCCTTGGCTACATAACAAGTACAAGGACCAGCCAGGGATACTTGAGGTGAATTTTAAGCATGCACACACACACACACACACACACACACACACACACACTCACACATACACAAGCAAACAAACAGAAGGCTCATTCTGACAAGTTTTAGAACCCTAATCCATGTCCTGATTGAACTTCCAACTGGAACCAACTCATCCCAAAGTTTCTGTGCCTCCCTGTCTCCAAGGGTACTATGGATACAGAAGACTTTCTGGGTGTCGCTGGCAGTGAGGCCATGACAATTTGTGTCTGTCTCAGTTCAAGAGATCTGAGTAACACAGGATCTGTAAGGAAGGCAGAAAAGCATACATGGGAGAGGGCAGGCTGCATAGCCAGCTGCAGGGAAGCATGAAAAAGGCAACCAATGCCAGGAAAGCTAAGGAAATGGGAAGAGGACTCTGCACATGTCACTCAGGGAGAATGATGCCACTCCCTCTGATACAATCTGTCTTCAGGAAGCCTATAGCACCTTAACATGGGTAAAAATAAGATGTCCTTCCTACAGAACCAGTACTGAGGCCACCACAGCCTTGACTGTGCCCACCTCTGAATTCTCCATTCCAATGACAGTCTATCTGTGTCCTCTGTCTGAATTGTCCCAGGCAATAAGTCTTGAGTGACAAATTGATGCTCTGAAATTTTCCTGCTTACATGTTCCAAAGAAGGTTCTGGAATGACCACAGATAGAGAGCGTCATCTCTAGAGCATCATGGAAGGAGACACCTAGCCTGGCCTTTGAGGTAAGGCTGCATTTTGTCTCACAGTTTTCCTGAGGCCTCTGTGCTGAACCTAAGCCTACAAGGACTTAGGTAAACTAGAGTCCTCTCAGACCTGCCATTTGATGCTGCCTATCCTAAGTCAGGGCTTGCTCTGTAGGTGGCAGGGCAGAGAGGCTCTTACAGAACAGGATAAGCTATAGAATCACTGTCTAGGTGACAAGGACTGTCACCTAGGAAGTTGCGAAGCCTAGGGACACTGTGAACAGGAACCGGGGAACAGGCAAGAGCAGGAAAGACCCACCAGGCCTTGCTACATCTTGGGGATTCTGAGGAGTTACTGAAGATCAGGAAAGAGGCAAAGAACTGAAGCAGGGACCTAGTTCTAGACTTGGGGGCTTTGGGAGCATCCTCTCTGGCCCCACCTTGATCAGTATCTTTTAGCTGATTGTGGGGCTCAGCTGGTCAAGGACATGGGTCAGCTTTTTTTCTCCCTGAAATGGTATGTGCTGTCCAAACAGCCTCTTCCCTGGGTTGCAAGTGAGCCTGAGACACACAGAAAAGCAGGAAGGTAGTTGGAGATTCAAGGGAAAGGAAGAGGAGGCAGAGAAAAAGAGGAAGGGAGGGAGAAGTGGACAGCGTCACATTTATGAAGGATGGAGCAAGACAGGAGGGCAAGGCATCCAGAGGAGATCCCAGTGTGCCTAGATCAAAGATGTATCTCCCAGTCAAAGAAAGGAGGCTGGACTCAAGGCCTGGCCATGTTGTCAGTGACTACAAGAGCAGGTCTTACACAGCATTGGAAAAGAAGAAGCCAGATTGATAAATGAAGTTGATAGTGTCATGGAAATGGAGACAGGAGGTCCTGACCTCACTGAGTCCTCCATAGGAGAAAAATCAGGGTAATGTGGGTAAGTGTCTCCTGATTCATGAGCAAGAGCGGGGACCCTCCACAAAGTTTAGTCTCCTACCTTATGGTTCTGCCAGTCTCATTTCATGGACGGACTCTGCCCATGGCTTGGATCCTGCTTCTTCTGCCATCAGCAGCATGTCTGCAAACTGGTGAGGGAAAGGGGCCTCAGTAACAGAGATTTGAGTACAGGAGAAGAAAGTGGGGCTTCAAAGGAGTAGACTGTTGTGTGGATGAGCCTTAGAGGAGCCAGCCTGTCCTCTCTGCCCTAAGAGAGTTCATCCCTTAGAGAGATCCCATTCCAACTCTTCACTCTCTTTGCTGTCCCACAAGCCATAGGGGGAGTCCTTCCGTGTCCCACCTCTGCCTGTGGATGAAGGCTCAGGATGCTCTGGGTTGGCCTATCCCTCCATGCAGTGGCTTCAGATTCTCCCCACCCTTCCCAGAGAACTCTGCAGGTTCAAACAGAGAAAATGACTTTGGGATGAATCAACAAGCAAGCTCGTCGAGTCCAGGGTGGCTCCATTGAGATCTCTTTCTTCTTCTCCTTCTCCTTCTCCTTCCCCTGGAAGTTGGCCAAGAATCCAAAGATGAGCATAGCTGGAGATGGAATGACTTCCATGGGGAATTCATCTACAACTCCACCCTGCCTTTCATATATGAGCTCTTCAAGAACATCTCATCCTGAACTGGACACAGTAGTCCTCAGAATCCTGAATTTGAAGGAGACTAACCAGGCCACATGCTTCAGTCAAGTTTATCTGCAGGTGACAGAAGGCATAAAATTGTTGCAGTTGCTTACTAGAGCATATCTTTCCATGACACATACTGAGTCACCATGGCCCAGGCTTTGATGCGTGTGGCTTTCTTGTCCCCTACATGACACCTCAGCCTTCACAACTCTGAGATTCCTTTCATATTGGTTTCCCTTAGCTCTGCCCACAACTCTGCCAACCTACACCTCTGTCTGTGCTCAGGTGTGGCATATATAAGTAAGTGTGAGCTCAGATATGTGGAGTCCAGAGGACACCCTCAGGAATTATGATTAGCACACCATCCAACTTGACTACCAACCTTGGGTTTCTTTGCCTGGTTTCTTGGTGTTTTGATAGGTGGGGGTTTTGTGGTTTTGGTTTGATTTATTTGTATTTTGTTTATTTTTTGGTTTTATTTTTCATGGTTTTTGATTCTTTGCTTTGTTTTGTTGTTGTTGTTGTTGTTGTTGTTGTTGTTGTTGTTGTTTGGTTTTTCAAGACAGGGTTTCTCTGTGTAGCCCTGGCTGACCTGGAACTCACTTTGTAGAACGGGCTGGCCTCAAACTCAGAAATCCACCTGTATCTGCCTCCCAAGTGCTGGGATTAAAGGCATGCGCCACCACGCAGGGCTTTTGGTTTGGTTTTTTGAGACAAATTTTTACTATGTAGTACTTGTTGCCCTGAAACTGGATATATAGACAAGACTAGCTTCAACCTCATAAAGAGGTTGTCTCTTTTCATGGCAGGGTTAACATAGGAATTCATCTGAGTCCAAAACATGAAACTAGATCAGAGCCCATGACTTGGAATTAAGAAGCCAGCAGAGGCAGCAGTGGAGCACGGCAAAAGGGGCAGCTGAGCTCCTGTAGAACCCACCAGAACATGTTGTAGAAAACTGCTGCTGTCCAGCACATGACATATAGCAGTCTTGTCAGGTCCAGCCCCTTCTTGGGGGAGTTAGCAATTGCATCAGTGTTTACCCAGAGACCCAAGAGAGTAAAGGAAAGGCAGATGGAATCTGGAGGTGAGGACTCATGACCCAGACTGCATCCTCACTGATCTAACTGCAGCTAAGAATGTGGTTCATGTGGTGGAGTGCTTACTTTCCTGACATGCAAAGAACCAAAGGTTTGATGTCCAACAATAGATAAAGGAACATGATGGTGCACACTTGTAATCTCTGCTCATGGGAACAGCAGGCAGGAGGTTCTCTTGTCCTTCATGCTCATCTTTGGCTATATAACAAGTTTTAGGACCACTTTGGTCTACTTGAGATAGAATTTAAACACACACATAAGCAAACAAACAAACAAACAAACAAACAACTCGTTCTGACAAGTACCATATCCCTAGTCCCTGATCTGACTAACATTCCATCTGGGGCCAACTCATCCCATAGCTTCTGTGCCTCAGTGTCTCCAAAGGTACTACGACTACAGATGTCTGTCCATGTATAGCTGGCAGTGAGGACATGACAGTCTGTGTCTGGATCAGAACAAAGGGTCTGTGGACCACGGGGACTGTGAAGGAAGTCAGAGAAGCAGACACGAGAGAGGGCAGGCTGCATAGCCAACTGCAGGGAAGCATGAACAAGGCAACCAAAGGCAGGAAAGCTAAGGAAATGGGAAGAGGCCTCTGCACATGTCACTCAGGGAAATGAAGCCACTTCCTCTGATACAATCATGTGTTTGTGCCCTTCAGGGAGCTGATGGCACCTCGTCCTGGGGGAGGGTAGGATGAACCTCTTTAGAACCAGCCCTGAGGCCACCACAGCCTCTGCCCCAACCTTTCATGTGTCCACCCAAGTCACAGGCCAGCTGTGTCCACTGTCAGCCATGTCCCAGACTTTACATCATGAATGACACATAGCTGCTCTGAGCTGTGTTTGCCCGCGTAGTCCAAAGAAGGTTCTGGTGTGAACATAACTAGAGGGAATCACTCAAGAGCTTTGTGGAAAGAGCCTCCTAGAGGCTGCACTGAGTAGGCCGACTGAAGTCTCTGTGTGGGATGGAAGACTCCAAGAACTCATTGTGACTAAAGTTCAGTCAATGAGCCATGTGGCTGTCATATGACATGTGCCTTGACTTCTCTGATCCTTATTATCCTCTTCTGAGTGAGTGTTATGGTGAGAGGAGGAGAGGCAGAAAGGCTCCTTTAGAAACTGGAGAAACTTTAGAGTCTATGTCCAAGAAGCCCAGGGAAGTTGGAGGCTGTGCCACAGAGATCAGGGCAAGGTGGAGGGGATCCTCCAGGCCTTGATTCTGCCTGGGCACTGTGAAGTGTCCCTGAAAGGCAAGAAATGGCAAGGAGCGATGGGGACAGAGAGGGGGAAGGAAGAGCAGGGTAAGGGGGTCACTGTGCTAGGACCTGGGACTTACTGCGTTTCCTAATCAGCACCTTCCTCCTTGTGTCTGAACTGATTTAGAGACTGACAACTTCATTAGGTGAGATAATTAGAGAGAAATGCGACAACCAAAATGGTGGGAGACATAATGAGAAAGAGATTGAGGAGGGGGAAGGAAGGAATAGAGGAAAAATAGAGGAAAAGAGTCAAAGAGATTACAAGCCATTTAGGAAATGGAAAAGAGTAGCTAAGGCAAAAGTTGAAGGTGGAAGAGAGGAGAGCCCTGCCTGCTGAGGACAAGACCATGTCTCCAAGCCAACAATGGGGGCTGGGCCAAAGAGCCCAGTTATGTTGTCAGTGACCACAGGGCGGATCTTCTGCAACATGGGAAAAGAAGAAGCCAGATCAATAAAGGAAGTTGCTGGCCACAAGGAGGTGGACATGGAGAGGTCTTGCCCTAGCTCAGTCCTCCACATGAGAAGGCCTGAGGATCTGTCTCACTTTACCCTGGTTCTCTCTGGACTCCTGAGAACCCCAGAGTCCCCATACAGAGCATCCTTGCCTTCCTGATGGCTTTGCTGGTCTCGCTTCCTGGAGGGACTCCAGCCATGGCTCAGATCCTCCTTCTGCTTCAGCTCTCATCAGTCTGTTTGCATGCTGGTGAGTGGTAGGGACCTCACTCGCAGGGACTTAACCTCAGGAGGGGACAGTGGGGCTGGGAAGAGTGGGGTGTCATGTGGACAGGTGTCTGCTAGAGAGGCCAGCCAGGATTCTCTGCCCCAAGAGTCAGTTAATATTGCAGAGGGAGCCCAACCCAACCCTTCTCTCCTGTCCCACTAGCCTTAGGGACAGTCCTGCCTTGTGTCTCACTCCTGCCTGCGGATGAAGGCTCAGAATGCTCTGGGTTGTCCTTTCCATCTGTTTCCTGTCACTGTCCCCTGCATGACTTCAGATTTTCCCCATCCTTCCCAGGAAACTCAGCAAGATCCAAAAGACAAAATGACTATGGGATCATCCAACCAGAACGCTGCTCTGGAGTCCAGGGTGGCTCCATCGAGATCCCCTTCTCCTTCTACTTCTCCTGGAAGTTGGCCAGGGATCCTCAGATGAGCATAGCCTGGAGATGGAAGGATTTCCATGGGGAATTCATCTACAACTCCACCCTGCCTTTCATACATGAGCATTTCAAGGACCGGCTCATCCTGAACTGGACACAGGGTCAGACCTCCGGAGTCCTCAGAATCCTGAACTTGAAGGAGTCTGACCAGGCCTGGTACTTCAGTCGAGTTTATCTGCAGACGACAGAAGGCATGAAGTTGTGGCAGTCAATTTCTGGAACCCAACTCACTGTGACGCAAGGTGAGTCACCTTGCCTCGGGCTTTGATGTCTGTGGCTTCTTTGTCCCGTGCCTCTCACCTCAGGCTTCACAACTCTGAGTTTCCTTTCATATTCATTTCCCTTGGCACTGCCCACATCTCTGCCAACAGCACCTGCCTTGTACTTGTGACCAGCCTTCTCTGCTATGGTCTTGTCATTCTCTGCTTAGACAGAGCCACGCCTGACTCTAAGCTTTAGCATCTGCTCTCCCCTCAGCTCAGTCCCTTATTGTTCCACATCTAACTACTCTCCTGCCGGCTTTCACACCTGACTTCAAGCTGAATAAACTTCTCCAGAATGTAGCTGACTCTCTTGGTCCTACATAAGGACTCCAATTGATCCCTGTATACAGCATCTCCACACAGCTCCAACCTGGGCTCAGAATATATAGAAGAACATATAGTAGGGACCATTGCATGTTCTCAGGTATCCTGATGACTGCCACATGTCACCACAGTCCTTTATTTCCTCTCATAGCTCCCCCAGGACACATCTGTATTCTCTCCTCAGACTCTTCAGCCATTAGCAAATGAAAAAGAAAATTTCCCTATTTTCAGGATGTGGCTGCTCTGTCTTCTGGTCCCTCTAGCCCCTCTGATGCAGAAGCAACTGCAGTCGCCTGGACAGGGAGCCCTGAGGCCCAGGCTGGTCACTGTGTGTTTCTGCACATGGCCCTACAGGAGCAGGGAATCTGTGTTGCTACGTTGTTTCTTATGACCTTGCTCTATGGCTCACTATTTTTCTTTTAACATACCTACTTCTTTCTTTTTTCTTTCTTTCTTTCTTTCTTTCTTTCTTTCTTTCTTTCTTTCTTTCTTATTTTATGTCAGGATCTCAGCATGTGGCCCTCCTGTCTTAATACTGACTACATAGACATATTAGGACTTGAACTCAGAAAGAGAATGGAGCCATTTCATGTATGTGTCTAGCTCTGGTTCTCCACTTTCCTAATGCTGCATATATTTGATACAGCTCCTCATGTTATAGGGACCCACATGCATAAAAGTATATCATGTCTACTTCATAACTTTAATATTCCTCCTGTTATGAATCACAATGTAAGAACCTGATATGCGTGAAATCTGATATGCAATCCATGTGGGGGCAGTGATGCACAGGAACCACAGGACTAGAATTCACAAATAGGTAAATGCTGAAGAAATTATCCTTAGTTAATGTTTGTAAAGCAAAGGAATGTATCCTGCCCTCGACTGAGCGGTACACACATGGCTAAAATTGTGTGTGTGTGTGTGTGTGTGTGTGTGTGTGTGTGTGTGTGTGCATGGATATGTATGAGTATGTTTCATTTTCTGTGTCTGGGTGTAAGAATGTCTGTGTGTGTCTGTGTGTGTCTGTGTGTGTCTGTGTATACGTATCTGTGTATGGCAATCTGTATGTATCTATAAGTAAGTCTCTCACTGTGTGTATGTATGTCTTTGTGCCTGTGTGTGGATATGCGTGGATGTGTGTGTGTGTGTTTTACTCTCTGTGTCTGGGTGTATGTCTCTGTCTGTATGTGAAAATGTATATGTGTGTGTGTCTTTCTGTGTCTGTGTATACATATCTTTATATGCCTTTCTGTGTGTATCTGTATGAAAGTCTATCTATCACTGTGTGTATCTATGTCTGTGTGAGTATGTACACATTTATTTGTGAGGTTGAAGCTAGAGAAGAGTCTAGGGTCTCATCCACCTTATTTTGGGGGACAGGCTTTCTCACTGGCTTTAATTTTCTCAAGGAGGCTAGGTTGGCTGGTCAGTAAGCTGCAAGGACAAGCCTGTTTCCACCTCCTCCATACTAGGATTACAGCTCACTCGGCTCTGTTTGGTGTAGAACTAGATACATAGACCAGGCTGCCTGTCAGCTCACAGAGATCTGCCTGCCTTGTCTCTTGGGCTAGAATTAAAGGTCATGCCCACTTCACCAGGCTCTTCTTTGGATACTAGGGAGCAAACTCAAGGTTTAAGGCCCAAGCAGCAAGCCGTCTATAGATTATTCAAATGTATGCTACAGACATTTAAGTGAAAAAAAAATCAATGTTTTTTCTGACTTAGTTACATGTGACCAAATGAAAATCTGTGGACACACGCCAGGACAGTCGGGGACTGTGCATTTGAGTTTGCTCTTCTAGAGTCTCATCTTTAAGCATCTGTTTCCTTCTCTGTGTGAACATCTGACAGCTGTTCCACTTCCCACATCACATAGAGGAGACGGGAAGTAACACTCACTCATCCATCCCTCCCTCATCCAGGGAAGGTCTACTCACTTCTCTTCTCTCCCCAGCATTCAGCACCACCATGAGGAGCTTCTCCATCATCACCCCTGCATTCACCACAGCTAGCCTGGAGCACACAGGGGACCAGAGGAACCCTTCACTGATGAACCTGGGAGCCATGGTCACGATGCTCCTGGCTAAAGCTGTGGTCATAATCCTAGTCTATGGATGGATGATCTTCCTGAGGTGGAAGCAAAGGTAACTGGTGAAGGACAGGTCTCACCCGAGCTTCCCCACTGGGAGAGTTCTCAGCTGTGAGAGATGGAGAAGGGCAGGCTTGTGCAGGGAACAGTAAAGAGAACAGAAGGAGGGAAATGTGCCTGACCTCCACATGGACTGCATCCCTGTGCCTGAACTCCACATGGACTGCATCCCTGGAGCCTGCTGTCCTTCCCGACCAGCTGGAAATTAGACAAGCAAAGGCAGATGGACACAGAGCCTGCTCCTAAGGAATTCAAGGATGCACACAGGAGCTTCAGGGGCTGAGTGCTCATCTGGAAAGAGCTGTGGCTGCTAAAGAAGGTGGGAGGGTAGACCAGCACTCAGGGACAATATGGCACAAGAAGTAAAAGACACACCACTCTGTGTTGTGCATGTGGGATCAAAATGGAAATTAAGAGCAGGTGTGTAATAGACCCACAGATGAAAGGGCAGTGTATAGGCAAAGGCCTAAAAGCTGATGGAGGTTAAAGATTTAGACACTAAAACAAACACTACAGAGCAAAGTTACAAACAGCCTATGAGGTGGCTCCGTTGAAATGTCTGCTCCACACGCACTGGGACATGAGTCTCATCCTCAGGAAGCACATAAAGAGCTGTCAGATACTTGGACAGGCTGACTCACTAGGATCCCTGAGGTCACTGTGCTGCCAGCCTTATCCACTGGGTAGGCGAAAGTCACAGACAGAGCTGTCTCAATAACAATGGTGAAGTGCTCCTGAAGAAAAGTGTCCAAGGTTGTGTCCTACCATTCACAAGTGTGTGCACACATCCAAATACACACAGACATATATACTGCACAAATATACATTTAAAATTAAGAAAGTAGTACAAACTGCCAAGGTATTCACAGAAGAGAAAATTTTATACGATAAGTCCTTACAGCACTAACACAAACACACAGAACCTAAAAATTCAGTCCAATTTTTATTTGATTCCAAATTGCAGTTTGTAAAGATAAATAATTTGTCTTCTCACACTCATAAGTATTCTAAGAATCAAAAATGGTGACACAGTGAGAGACACACAAATCCCAGCACTGGGGAAGGGCAGAGAGGAGCATCAGGAGTTCAAGGACATCTATGGTTACAAAGCAAGCTGAAGGCCAACCTGAGCTTCATGAGACCTTGAACACAAAAACCAAGAGCCCACTGTATAAGGGGTTCAGAGCAGATGTAAAGCCAGGGTGACTGGAAGATACAGGACTAGGGCAGAGATCAGTAGGTAGTGACATGTGATGAAACTTGAAGAATGAAGACGTGAAAATGTAGCCCCTGGGTTTCAGGTAGGCCCAGGCCTCCAATAGAGTTAGACGCATCTTAGAGGTGGGAAAGCAGCAGCCACAGAGCAGCAGAAGTCTGACTGGGATTTAAACCCTGAGGAGGAATCTTCAGGGTGGCAGCAGAGTGCTCAGAGAGGGAGAGTAGAGAGCCAGGATCCAAGGAGGCAAAAGGGAGACATCGTGAGTGCAGAGCAGAGAAAGCAGGAAAGTCTTGAGAGGTCAGAGCAGGAGAAAGAAGAGAGGAAGACATGGACATGGGTCAGTGGACCAGTAGACCTTTTCTCTGACTTACTGTGCCGAGTGGGACAGCTGACTGGCCTCATGTTCTGGTGATTCTCAGACCTGTCCCTGCTGGCTGCAGCAGAGCTCTTTGCTGCCCTGGCTCCTCAGGTTGTCTGAACACAGAGAACAGCTGAGAGACAGGATGGAGAACCAGCATGGCTGACACATTGACGCTGTTTCTTCTCCTACAGGCCAGCAGACTAAAACCTAAACCCCAGCCAGGTGAGTGCCTGCCATCCCAAGGGGCGGCTGAGGGGCTGTTGTGAAGCTTATTATGAGAGGCATGCAAGGGAGCCAGAGAGGTGATTCAGTCAGAAAAGCATAGGACATGGGTAGGAGGACCTGAGTTTGATGGGTCCTGAGCCAGGGATGTGGCAGGAATTTATGATCACATCCCTGGTCAAGGAAGAGACAGGCAGAGTCATGGGATGCCTCTTCACCTGGCATAGAAGAATTGGAAGGTTCCACTGAATGAAAAATCATGTTTTTAAAAATGAAGGGGATTGCTCAAGTGATAAATCACAGTTATAACATTTTCTAAATTGATTTTATATAAAGTATTTTAAATTACATATTAATCACAAAAAGTAGTGTGTACCAGTGAGATAGCTCAGTGAGAAATGGAGCCTGCCACCTAGCCCAATGACCTGGATGGGATTCCTGGGGACTCAAATGGTACAAAGAGAAAACTCAATCTGGGGGATTGTCCTCTACCTCTCAGGGTCACACATAGGCTCCTGGTGAGACCTCACCTCTTAGTCCCCAGCTAACACACCTCCAGGTGCCAGGATCTCTCACCAGACAGGTGAATTTAAATCAAAGTAGTTATTAGTGAACACATACTCTACATAACACTTCCTTCCATGTCTCCTCTCTTTCAGAATCAGAGCTCATGGCTGCAGGATTGTGCTGTGAAACATCACCATTCTTGGGTAGATATAAGAAGATAACCCCCACTTCTGTCATACTCTGATACTCTCTGGGTTCTGATACTCTCTCCTCAGAAGCCAGGTCATACTGTGTGTCTCTGATTCTCAGAGCCTGACTGTGCTGTTCTCTGTCTGCTCATGGAGTTATCAACACTTTTAATAAATGTCTTACTCCAAGCAATCCGTCTCAGTGTCTCTCTTCAGTCCCTGCCCCTTGCTCCACATTATACCTCTGTAGAGTTGCAGACTGTGTCCAGGATGCAGGTCAGAGAGAAAGATGCTAGTACCATGATCCATATTGAGAACCACAGCCTGAGAATAGGGCTTCCTCTTTCCCTTAAATCCAGGATATTACCATCTCATCTACAGCTCCAACCTTTCAATGCTACACATCAGGTGACAGACCATGGCTGTCTTGGATCCTATGTTGGACTTCCTCTGCCCACAAACCCAACTATATACACTCATCCTCTCATTTCCTGCCATGTTGATACTCTGGCCAATTTGGTCTTTCTTAGGCAAAAAACTTCTATCCCATGTCCAGTCTGTCTTAACATTTGATAGTCAGCTGGTCAGCTTCTAACAGAAAGCTTGTGGGGACACAGGAAACCATCCAGACTGACCAAGTAAGAGAGAAAGCTGGCTTCTGTTGTAGCGAGAAGAAGGACATGGCCATATTTGATAGAGATCTACCCACCACAGTGAGCCCTAGATGCACTGACGCACAGATGCAGCTCCAGTCCACCAATCACAAGCCTCAAATGAGTGTCATGCATGGGCATTTGCTGAGGCATTGGGAAAATGATGGCCAATCCCATAAGACCAGATGGAGATAATTGGAGTTATGGAGAAGTCACTAAGGCTTCTTGTGGCTAAAGTGTCCTGGAGCAGCTGTGAGATGTCTGTTGTGGTTGTGACCGCATCCAAGCCTCCTGAAGATTAGCTCAGCAGCTCTCATGGGCATGGTGATCTTGGGACCTGGGGTGGTGTTTCCTCTGAGTATCCCTGAAAGGTTCACACAGTAGGATGCCATGATGGTGGTCTGCGGAGTCTATTTGTCAGGTCCCTGCCACAGGCATCTGCCCGCAGAGAAGGGGCCTCAATGCAGTTGCTCAAATGATCATGCGAATTCCCAGAATCTTTCCCTTGTTCAAAAGGGGAAAAACCCATTAAACCCTCAGCATAAACTTACAAAGATCCTACAGTCTCAGCATCACATAGGTACTTACCCCCAGTTTGATAGACTCAGGAGATTGTGTCTCTATCTACCAAAAGGGAACACTATGATCCAAATGCAGAGGAGACATTGGCTTCTTCCTTGGCTACCAGTGTTTGCAATATGTGTTCCATAGACTGAGCTGATCAATAAGACAAAGTGCCAGAGGAAATTGGGCATCATAACATGCCTGCCCTCCCAACTGTTGACAGGTAGTGATGGCAAGAGTAGCAGTTGGGGCACTGGCTCTCAACCTGTGGGTCACCACCTCTTTGAGAGTAGAACATTTTTACAGGAGCCACATATCTGATATCCTGCATCTCAGATGTTTATATCTCCATCATAACAATAGCAAAATCACAGTCATGAAATACCAATGAAATAATTTTATGTTTGGGACTACCCCAATATGAGAAAATGTCCCAGCATTACGAAGCTTGAGAACCACTGAAATGGGAGCTATTCTTATTACCTCTTGAATTTGAAGCCAGCCTGGGTTACATGAGACTTTGTCTTGAAACCAACAGCAAAGCTAACCAAAACTCCAAACAGTACAGAGAGGTCAGGGAGAAAGGTCATCTGTTGCTTCCCTTTTTGTTGGGGATGTGAAACTTGAACATGATACCAGTTTCCTCTTGAGATTTAAATAAAAATTGTGGATATTAATAGTTTAGTATTTTTGTTGTTTGGTTGATCGCTGTTTGTTTTGTGTTTCTGTTTTGGAGAAAAGGGTCTCTCTACTATATAGTTCTGACTCTTTACTATCTAGATCTGACTGTTCTGGAACATGTTATGAAGATCAAGGCTGAACTCAATTTCTGCAGTACACCTGCTGCTGCATCTTACAAAATGGGATGAAGTCCTGGCCGTCATGCCCAGTTTATTAATAGTTTTGGGGGGTTTGGGTTGGGAATGTTTTGTTTTAAGCTACATACCTAATACTGAGAAGAGAGGTGTGGAATTTCTCTTATTTCTGTGACCATAAACTTGATGAAACGTTTTAAATATTTCTGTTCTTGCCCATCAGCAGAAGTTGGCAGACCTTATACCAGAGGATACTGAGCTGGTCTCCTAATCCCACTCACTGGGCCATTAGAACACAGTACAGAGTCTCTTCCTGGGACTTCCCAAGGCAGGGGTGCAGTGTGTGCTCATGCTGAAGTAGGAAGCAGATGAGGGAGGTGAATGTGATGATGTCATCCTAGGGGAGAAACATGAGGTCAGATGTCAGCAGGGCAACTGTGCTATTGTAAAGCTGCAACTACAGCCTGAGCATCCTGTCAGCCCTGCCATCCACCATCTGTCTCCACACTCTCTAGCATCCTCTCCACTCTCCCCAAGTCCCAGTCTGGGTGGGATATTTTAGGATTCCATCTGGGGTCTGTATAATGTCACTAGGGAAGAGGAATCAAGGAATGTATAGGTAGGTGGTGTGACAGAAATGGAGAAGAGAGGGATACATTTTATCCATGAGGTTATTTGCTGGGTCAGGGCCCACAGAGCCTGCATTATGCCTTATCTGGGGGATGTTTCTCAAATGGGAGAGTTTGAAGAGAAATAGGAAGCCTTGAGCTGTTCTCTCTCACCATTGCCATAGGATAATCAATTGGGCATCCAATCAGAGATTCGGAATGCTGTGGGCACGGTCAGAAACTGGAATCTGTAGAGTCAGTGAGCCTGGTCTGAGGGTGGCTATGTTTACTCAAGATGAAGACTGGGTAACGTTGTGGAAGGTGATCAGTTGTTAAAGGTGCCTTGTATTCTCTCTCTCTCTCTCTCTCTCTCTCTCGTACACACATATGAGAGAGAGAGAGAGAGAGAGAGAGAGAGAGAGAGAGAGTGTGTGTGTGTGCCTGCCTGCTCAGGTATGTAGAGTCCAGAGGACACCCTCAGGCATTATGATTAGGACACCATCCAACTTGACTACCAACCTTGGGTTTCTTTGCTTGGTTTCTTGGTATTTTGATAGGTGGGGTTTTTGTGGTTTTGGTTTGATTTATTTGAGTTTTGTTTATTTTTTGGTTTTGTTTTTCATTTGTTTGCTTTGGTTTGGGTTTTTGAGACAAAATTTTAGTGCGTAGTGCTTGGTGCCCTGAAACTGAATCTATAGACCAGGCTAGCTTCACACTGAGAAAGATGCATTTATTTGTCTCGTCCCACTGCAGGGCTCACATAGGAATTCATCTGAGTCCAAAACACGAAATAGAACAGAGCCCATGACTTGGAATTAAGAAGTCAGCAGAGGCCAGGCGTGGTGGCACACGCCTTTAATCCCAGCACTAGGGAGGCAGAGGCAGGTGGATTTCTGAGTTCGAGGGCAGCCTGGTCAACAAAGTGAGTTCCAGGACAGCCAGGGCTATACAGAGAAACCCTGTCTCAAAAACAAAAACAAAAAACAAAAAACAAAAGTCAGCAGAGGCAGCAGTGGAGCACGGCAAAAGGGGCAGCTGAGCTCCTGTAGAACCCACCAGAACATGTTGTAGAAAACTGCTGCTGTCCAGCACATGACATATAGCAGTCTTGTCAGGTCCAGCCCCTTCTTGGGGGAGTTAGCAATTGCATCAGTGTTTACCCAGAGACCCAAGAGAGTAAAGGAAAGGCAGATGGAA
>LR753726.1:0-115710 GCA_902729485.2 Mus minutoides | reverse complement strand
AGACATGATGGTGCACACTTGTAATCTCTGATCATGGGAGCACCAGGCATGAGGTTCTCTAGTCCTTTATGCTCATCTCTGGCTATATAACAAGTTTTAGGACCACTTTGGGCTACTTGAAATAGAATTTAAACAAACACACATAAGCAAACAAACAAACAAACAAACAACTCGTTCTGACAAGTACCATATCCCTAGTCCCTGATCTGACTAACATTCCATCTGGGGCCAACTCATCCCATAGCTTCTGTGCCTCAGTGTCTCCAAAGGTACTACGACTACAGATGTCTGTCCATGTATAGCTGGCAGTGAGGACATGACAGTTTGTGTCTGATCAGGACAAAGAATCTGTGGACCACAGGGACTGTGAAGGAAGTCAGAGAAGCAGACACGAGAGAGGGCAGGCTGCATAGCCAGCTGCAGGGAAGCATGAACAAGTCAACCAATGCCAGGAAAGCTAAGGAAATGGGAAGAGGCCTCTGTACATGTCACTCAGGGAGAATGGAGCCACTTCCTCCCATAAAATCATGTGTTTGTGCCCTTTAGGGAGCTGATGGCACCTCGTCCTGGGGGAGGGTAGAATGAACCTCTTTAGAACCAGCCCTGAGGCCACCACAGCCTCTGCCCCAACCTTTCATGTGTCCACCCAAGTCACAGGCCAGCTGTGTCCACTGTCAGCCATGTCCCAGGCTTTACATCATGAATGACACATGGCTGCTCTGAGCTGTGTTTGCCCACTTAGTCCAAAGAAGGTTCTGGTGTGAACATAACTAGAGGGAGTCACTCAAGAGCTTTGTGGAAAGAGCCTCCTCAGAGGCTGCACTGAGCAGGCCGACTGAAGTCTCTGTGTGGGATGGAAGACTCCAAGAACTCATTGTGACTAAAGACCAGTCAATGAGCCATGTGGCTGTTGTATGGCACGTGCCTTGACTTCTCTGATCCTTGTTGTCCTCTTCTGAGTGAGTGTTATGGTGAGAGGAGGAGAGGCAGAAAGGCTCCTTTAGAAACTGGAGAAACTTTAGAGTCTATGTCCAAGAAGCCCAGGGAAGTTGGAGGCTGTGCCACAGAGATCAGGGCAAGGTGGAGGGGATCCTCCAGGCCTTGATTCTGCCTGGGCACTGTGAAGTGTCCCTGAAAGGCAAGAAATGGCAAGGAGCGATGGGGACAGAGAGGGGGAAGGAAGAGCAGGGTAAGGGGGTCACTGTGCTAGGACCTGGGACTTACTGCGTTTCCTAATCAGCACCTTCCTCCTTGTGTCTGAACTGATTTAGAGACTGACAACTTCATTAGGTGAGATAATTAGAGAGAAATGCGACAACCAGCATGGTGGGAGACATAATGAGAAAGAGATTGAGGAGGGGGAAGGAAGGAATAGAGGAAAAATAGAGGAAAGGCATCAAAGAGATTACAAGCCACTTAGGAAATGGAAAAGAATAGCTAAGGCAGAGGTAAAGGTGGAAGAGAGGAGAGCCCTGCCTGCTGAGGACAAGACCATGTCTCCAAGCCAACAATGGGGGCTGGGCCAAAGAGCCCAGTTATGTTGTCAGTGACCACAGGGCGGATCTTCTGCAACATGGGAAAAGAAGAAGCCAGATCAATAAAGGAAGTTGCTGGCCACAAGGAGGTGGAGATGGAGAGGTCCTGCCCTAACTCAGTCCTCCACATGAGAAGGCCTGAGGATCTGTCTCACTTTACCCTGGTTCTCTCTGGACTCCTGAGAACCTCAGTGTCCCCATAGAGAGCATCCTTGCCTTCCTGATGGCTTTGCTGGTCTCGCTTCCTGGAGGGACTCCAGCCATGGCTCAGATCCTGCTTCTGTCTCTGCTCTCATCAGCCTGTTTGCATGCTGGTGAGTGGTAGGGACCTCACTAGCAAGAACTTAACCTCAGGAGGGGACAGTGGGGCTGGGAAGAGTGGGGTGTCATGTGGACAGGTGTCTGCTAGAAGAGCCAGTCAGGACTCTGCCCCAAGAGTCAGTTAATATTGCAGAGGGAGCCCAACCCAACCCTTCTCTCCTGTCCCACTAGCCTTAGGGACAGTCCTGCCTTGCATCTCACCCCTGCCTGCGGATGAAGGCTCAGAATGCTCTGGGTTGTCCTTTCCATCTGTTTCCTGTCACTTTCCTCTGCAGTGACTTTAGATTTTCCCCATCCTTCACAGGAAACTCAGCAAGATCCAAAAGACAAAATGACTATGGGGTCATCCAACCAGAACGCTGCTCTGGAGTCCAGGGTGGCTCCATCGAGATCCCCTTCTCCTTCTACTTCCCCTGGAAGTTGGCCAGGGATCCTCAGATGAGCATAGCCTGGAGATGGAAGGATTTCCATGGGAAATCCATCTACAACTCCACCCTGCCTTTCATACATGAGCATTTCAAGGACCGGCTCATCCTGAACTGGACACAGGGTCAGACCTCCGGAGTCCTCAGAATCCTGAACTTGAAGGAGTCCGACCAGACCCAGTACTTCGGCCGAGTTAATCTGCAAACAACAGAAGGCATGAAGGTTTGGCAGTCAATTCTTGGGACCCAACTCAATGTGACCAATGGTGAGTACATCCCAGCCCTGGCTTTGGTGGCCCCTGGCTTTGGTGACCCCTGGCTTCCTTATACCATAGACGTCATCTTTCACACAGATTTTTCTCCTGTGTTCTCTCCCCTCCCCAGAGCTCTGCCAACTTTACCTTTTTTCTTCTCCATAATTATCTGCAAACCTTAGCAGCTCTCTCTGAGCTGGCCCCTCACTGTACCCTCCATCCCCCACCCTACTCCCTGGCCTCAACTCTTCTCAGAGGGCCCAGTTTCCTGCTCCTTTCTCCAAGCTTGCACTATTCATCCTGCCCACTCCCACCCTCACTGCTAGAAATCCATGGGTATCTGGCTTCTCTAGGATGGAGCAGGCTGGCCTTGGTTCTGCGCCAGAGTGTTGGTTAACTCGAGGGTTTACATTATATCTCATGGCTTCCACAGTAGGTAGCTTCTTGTCCCTATGTGCCTCTGGCTCCCTCATCTCTCCCTCCGTTTCTTTTTTCTTCTCCCTTATTTCCCTCTTCTCCCTCCTTCCTCCTCAATTCCTATCTTTCCCACGTGGGCCCTCGTGTTCTTAGACTATGATCAGGTTTTCTGTTTACTTCATCTCTCCCACTGCAGCTGTAACTGCATCCACACAGAGTACACACAGGCCCAGCCTAGCCACTGTGTGGGCGTTACCCCAGCCTCTGTCAGTTACCACTGCTGGGCACTCTCATGAACTATGTACAAGGGAAGACACAGACGCCAGCAGAGCTCATCCTTTGTCTCCATTTCCCATGGTGTTATGGGTTACAGGTGCTCACATGGCCTGACTTAGAAAATAAGGTGTATGATGTCTGAGGAAGGAGCACCCAACGTTGACCTGTGTCCTACACACACACACACACACACACACACACACACACAAACACATACATATACACACACATGAACTCAGACACAAATATGTGTGTGCAAAAATTTAATAAAACATAAATGTATTGAAAATAAAATATAAAATTGTCAAATAACAACTGATTATCAGTAATTATATTGTCAATTCTCAGCAATGCCAGTGATAAGTGAGCTGTCCCTTCTAGGTTAGACCTACCCACCTTCCCTGGCAAACCATATTTTTTCTGCTTGTCCCCACATGCTCGATAGATCTGGGTTCTGCCAATGACTTACACCTCCCCTCCACTAGGGGTTCTTTCATCTGTATTTTCTTTTTAATTATTTCATTACCTTAACATTCCTGCCCATTCTCTTTTAATTCATGCTCTGTTAAAAATCCACTAGGGCAACAAAGGAAATATTTCATTGAGAAAAGTTCTGGAATTGAATAGAAATGCTGGAAGTGCCACAAAATGAATACACTCTAGGCTAGTGAACCATATATTGCATAGTTCAAGTGCTTGTCTTATATTACATACATTTATGCCAATAACAATAATTTTTTTTGAGACAGGGTCTCAGTATATAGTCCTAGCTGGCTTAGAACTTGTTATGCAGACTATATTGGCCTTGAACTCACAGAGCTCTGCCTGCCTCTGCCTCTTGAATGCTGGGATAAAAGGTGTGCACCACCACACATGATTTTGAGGGTTATACACACCTGCATTCCCAGGACTTCAGAGGTAGAGGCAGAGATCAGAAGTTCATGGTCATTTTAGCTACACAGCACAGCAAGTTCAAGGCCAGTCTAGCCTACATGGGACTTTGTCTTTTAAAAGAAAAAGTCAGGAGATGGAGAGATGACTCAGTGGTTAAGAGCACTGATTGCTCTTCCAAAGGTCCTAAGTTCAAATTCCAGCAACCACATGGTGGCTCACAGCCATCTGTAATAAGATCTGACGCCCTCTTCTGGTGCATCTGAAGCCAGCTTCAGTGTACTTATGTATAATAATAAATAAATCTTTTTTTTTTTTTAAAGAGAAAGGACAAAGTTAAGAGTCATTAAGGGCACTGGTTTTGTGATTGTGAAGACTAATGCTCAAAATCCCAATACCCACATAAGAAGCTGGGCGGCCCTGCACATGCTTGTAAATTTGTAACATTGGAACATTGGTTCCAAAGAAGTGGAGGCAGGAGGATTGCTGGCATTTGTTGGCTTTCAACATGGCTGACACTTGAGTCCTCATTTCATGGAGAGACCGCACCCTGGGGAATAGATGGAGAATGTGGACACAGTAAACCTCTTCAGGCCTCCATATGCATATTCAGGTGCACACCTCCACCATGTGTGTGTGTGTGCATCTGTGTGCTTGTGTGCATGTGTGTTTAGGGAAGTATATGTACACTCACACACACACACACACACACACACACACACACACTGTACACATAAAATAAATGGCTAAATGGTGCTATTTTGTTATTTGAATATTCCATACATTTAAACAATGTATTTTGCTCACATCTACATCACAAGTGAGGAGTGACTTCAGCAATCGGTTCTCACCATCTGGCTATGGTGGGTAATGGCGAGCATACCCTATGTTGTGTTGAGGGCCTCTGAGGCCTCCCTGACCAATAACTCACAGGCAAGTAAGCTGTGCCTATTTTCATTTAATAACCCATGACTTTAGGGACAATGTTGTCCACTCTTGCAGCTGCTTCTGTCCTAATGAGAAATGTTTTTAGAAAAAGAGTGTTTTTGATGTGTGTGCCTTAGAGATTGCTCTTTGTAACTGACGATGGACATGAGGGTCTGAGAACATCCTACCAGGAAATAGCGAGCCGTCATTGCTCACCAGATTTTCAGCCTCTGCCCTTGTCCCCTTCTTCCTGTGTGAGCTTCTGAGAGCTGTTCCCCAACCCACATCCCCTCACAGGAGACAAGATACTCATGTCCTCCCCGATCCAAGAAGAACCCCACTTGTTACTTGAATATAGAGTCAGAGCCTGGACCCTGGAAGCTCTAACAAGCCAGGCCTGGCCATCTGTCCTCAATAGGACAATTAAAGGAACAAGTCACAGTTACAAGCAAAGGAAAGAGGGTTTGCTCAACATGGCCAAATTGGGAAGAGAGGAACAAGGAGGTTCAGTGCTCCTGTGCTAAGTCCATATTTGGGGTTTTGACAGGTCCTGATCTGAGGTTTAGACTTAAATAGAGCTAAACGTAGCTAAGCAGGCCCAGTTGGCCCCCGTGTAGCCCCGCCCACCAGTGAGCCATCACTGTGTCATCTCTCCTACAAGCTGCTCTGAGGAGTTGTCAGAACCGTGTGAACTAACTCTCTTTCCAGGAGACCAGTTCTTTCTCTGGCTGGCTCCAGGCTCCAACTTCGTCCTTCTCCCAGCATCCCTTGGGTGACTCCCATTCTCCCAGAATCCCTTGGGTGATTCCCCATTCTCCCAGCATCCCTTGGGTGATTCCCCATTCTCCCAGCATCCCTTGGGTGACTCCCATTCCTTGGAGTCCGTCCCTTCAGTAGTCCGATGGGCAAAGAGGGCAGCAGAGGCATCGTTCTTCACTCCTGCAAGGAAGTTCCATGCTGACTTCCTCTCTCTCTTCCAGCCACCTGCACCCCCACTACACTTCCAAGCACCACCGCTGCAACTTCTGCACCCACTCAAAATGACATAACAGAAGGCAAGAGTGCTAACATTGGGGGCCTGGATCTGCAAACCACAATTGGGTTGGCAGTGGCTGCTGCTGTGTTCCTGGTTGGGGTTTTGGGATTGATAGTGTTCCTCGGGTGGAAGAGAAGGCAAGGTAAGTGGTTCAAGACTGCACCCTCAATCACACTTCCCGGGTGTTTCCACAGAACAATCTACACCGGAGTCATTGAAGGTTATTGTTTACAGTACAGATCCTAGGGCTTGGGAGATGGTTCAGTCAGTAAGATGCTTGCCACACAAGTATGAGGACCAGAGTTCTGTCACCATAATGCATGGAGCCCCAGTGCTGCAGAGGTAGATACAGGATGATCCCTGAGGCTTGCTGGCCAGCCATACTAGCCTAATCGGTGAGCCTCAGGTCCCAGTAAGAGACATTGCCTTTAAAAAAAAAAATAAAATGAACAGCCGGATGTGGTGGCGCACGCCTTTAATCCCAGCACTCGGGAGGCAGAGGCAGGCAGATTTCTGAGTTCGAGGCCAGCCTGGTGTACAAAGTGAGTTCCAGGACAGCCAGGGCTACACAGAGAAACCCTGTCTCGAAAAACCAAAAAATAAAAATAAATAAATAAATAGGTAGATAGATAAATAAAATAGGAGAATGACAACGACAATGTGGACAGCGACTGAGGAGTGATAGCAAAGGTTGGCTTCTGGCCTCCTCTCTCCCTCTCTTCCAGGTACAGATCTATGAAGACCTCCTCTTCAGACCAGAGTCAGGCCCAGAGGCCTGTGCTTAAAAGTAACTAGGGTCTTTTTGTCAGTGTTGGTTTGGTTTGGATGGCTGCAGATGTGCACTGCTAATCCCCCTCAGAATCTTCTTTAAGTCAGCTCCTCAAGTGAAGCTTCCGCAGGGTCATTGGTGAACTGCCCAGTCCAGGCACATCTTGGCTCTCTGTAGATTTAGTCCGTCGTTACCAGCCCACCCCTTTGGCTTTCACAGGAAAAAGGGCCTATCTAGGAGAATGCCAGGGAGAAAGCAGAGCAGACAGGAAGTTGCCTCAGCTCAGCTGTGTCTGTTCACTTCCCAAAATCTGACTTGAAACTGTAGGAGCATAAGTAGATGAGGCATGAAGTCCCCTAACTCTGTGGTGTGGGGGAGGTGTCCCGAGGGCTGAGTGTTCATCCTGGAAGGAGCTGTGGTGCTGACAGCCACAGTCAGAGGAGAGGTGGGTAGCTAGATGAACTTTCAAAGGAAGACAAATAATATAGAGTCAAAAAATAAATACTGATAGTCGGAAGCAGCAAGATAGCCCAGGAGGCCAAGGCACTGGCAATGACCATAGCCCACGCACGCACGCGCGCACACACACACACATACTACCATGGCATGTATGTGCTAACATACTCACATACATGGTAAATTAATAAATATAATAAAATAAAAACGACAGCCAATGGTGGTCCGCACCTGCAGTCACTGCACTTGGGAGGTGGAGGCAGGAGGATTTTGAATTCAAGTGCAGCCTTAATTACCATAGCGAGTTCAAGGCCAGCCTGGACTACATGAGAATTTATCTCAGCCCCACTTCCTCCCCTACAAAATATCCAGGAAAGTGTTGGGAGCCGTGTAGAGGACACTTCCTGGCCTTCCAGGAAAGGGAACCTATCTCCTGGGGCGTGTGGTGCTGATGGAGGGAGCAGATGACAGAAGGGAACCTTGTAAGCCAGGTCCAAAAGACTCCAAGATCAGAGGCAAAATGAAATGGCCACCTCAGCTTCAATGTGTGTGGAAGGTCTCAGATGGGGGTTCAAGAGGGTCACTGAGACAGATTACTGGAAAGGAAGGACTTTATTTTAAAAGTTAGCAATTCCATGGACAGACAGAAAGATAACAGTGTGCTGGGGGCTCTAGAGAGAATTCAAGCCCCAATATGGCAGGGGCTTTAAAGAGAGCAGCTGGGGTTTCTTTGTAAATTTCTGAGGATGGGAGTGACTTCAAGCCTAAGACTGTACCAGGAAGAAAACAGAAATGTGCCAGGAAAGAGCAGGATGTGTGGCCCCTGATACCCTCTTTGACGTAAAATTACTTCCCATGTGAGAAACCCTGAGCCTGGATGGAAGTCTGTCACCTGGAGAGCCACAGTGTCCCAGTAATGTATCCATGAGAGGGAACGGGTAGCTATAGGTGCTGTGGCTGATGCAGCAGCTGGAGTCTAACATTACGTTCTTATGGTGTGACAAACAGGTTGGAGGTGGGTAAGGCTGTGAAAGTTTAACACAGTAGGGCAGCACACAGAGAGGAACGGCCAGAGCCAGGAAAAGCTTGAGGCAAAAGCATTCAGACATCATGACTAGCCTGGTGTGTCCATAACCACAGTGTGTGGAAGATGCAGGCAAGGATGGTCAAGGTCATCCTGAGGTGCGGAAGACCTCAAAGAAGCACAGAATCCGTGACTAGACTGTGAAGTGGCTCCTAGGGAAGAGTTCAGGCCCCAACATGAATACGTGGGACCAGAGAACAGGAACAAGTCTCAAATTTGTTGAAAATCAGTGATGAAACCACCAAGCCACATAGGGACCGCAACCACCCAGCCATATAGGGGCCGAAAGAGGAAGCCAGTTTGAGGGTGTGTGGCAATGGTCACTTTTCTGCTACTGTGGCAAAGCATCAGGACCAAAGGTAACTTGTAGAGAAATGAGTTTGTTCTAGCTTGTAGTTCCAAAGGGAAGGTGAATCATGGTGGGGCAGCCAGAACAAGACACTGGACGGTCACATCTTCAAGCATATGCAGAAACCAGAGAGAAACAGGGAAATGACGCAGGGCAAATAGATCTCATAGCCCACAACAGTGGCACATACTTCTTCCAGAAGGCTTGCACCTCCTAAATAGGCCATAACCTCCCCAGCCAGGCCAAGTGTTCAAATAGATGGGCCTATGGAGAAGGTTTCTCATTCAAACCTCCACAGGGGCAAACTCGCCAGAGTTGGGGATATATTATATTTGAAATGCTGTCCATACAGAGCTAACAGAGTTGTTCTACAACAACAACGACAACAACAAAAAACCAATTGTATTTTAAATCAAAAGAAAGAATACAGAGAGATTGCCCAGTAGTTAGGAGCATTTGCTGCTCTCCCAGAGGCCCCAATTCAGTTCCCAGCACCCCACATGGGGCAGCTCACAGCCACCTGTAAGCCTAGCTTCGGGAGTTTAGTGGTCTCTTCTGGCCTCCTTGGGCATGGAACCTCATGTGATATGCACTCACACAATCACACATATACACAAATAAAAATATAACTTTAAACCTAAGAAAGTAAAGTAAAACATTTAGATAAAAGGCTAAACTAACTATATCATATGCCAGCAAGATGGTGCTGAAAGGGCCCGGATATAGCGGTCTCGGGGGAAAACATACCAATCCCTGGCAAACATGGAGGCGGAAGCTCACGGTCAGCTTTTAGATGGAACACAGGGTTCCCAAGGAAGAAGGAGCTAGAGAAAGTACCCAAGGAGCTGAAGGGGTCTTCAACCCTATAGGTGGAAGAANAGGAGAATGCCAGGGAGAAAGCAGAGCAGACAGGAAGTTGCCTCAGCTCAGCTGTGTCTGTTCACTTCCCAAAATCTGACTTGAAACTGTAGGAGCATAAGTAGATGAGGCATGAAGTCCCCTAACTCTGTGGTGTGGGGGAGGTGTCCCGAGGGCTGAGTGTTCATCCTGGAAGGAGCTGTGGTGCTGACAGCCACAGACAGAGGAGAGGTGGGTAGCTAGATGAGCTTTCAAAGGAAGACAAATAATATAGAGTCAAAAAATAAATACTGACAGTCAGAAGCAGCAAGATGGCCCAGGAGGCCAAGGCACTGGCAATGACCATAGCCCACGCACGCGCACACACACACATACTACCATGGCATGTATATGCTAACATACTCACATACATGGTAAATTAATAAATATAATAAAATAAAAACAATGACAGCCAATGGTGGTCTGCACCTGCAGTCACTGCACTTGGGAGGTGGAGGCAGGAGGATTTTGAATTCAAGTGCAGCCTTAATTACCATAGCGAGTTCAAGGCCAGCCTGGACTACATGAGAATTTATCTCAGCCCCACTTCCTCCCCTACAAAATATCCAGGAAAGTGTTGGGAGCCGTGTAGAGGACACTTCCTGGCCTTCCAGGAAAGGGAACCTATCTCCTGGGGCGTGTGGTGCTGATGGAGGGAGCAGATGACAGAAGGGAACCTTGTAAGCCAGGTCCAAAAGACTCCAAGACCAGAGGCAAAATGAAATGGCCACCTCAGCTTCAATGTGTGTGGAAGGTCTCAGATGGGGGTTCAAGAGGGTCACTGAGACAGATTACTGGAAAGGAAGGACTTTATTTTAAAAGTTAGCAATTCCATGGACAGACAGAAAGATAACAGTGTGCTGGGGGCTCTAGAGAGAATTCAAGCCCCAATATGGCAGGGGCTTTAAAGAGAGCAGCTGGGGTTTCTTTGTAAATTTCTGAGGATGGGAGTGACTTCAAGCCTAAGACTGTACCAGGAAGAAAACAGAAATGTGCCAGGAAAGAGCAGGATGTGTGGCCCCTGATACCCTCTTTGACGTAAAATTACTTCCCATGTGAGAAACCCTGAGCCTGGATGGAAGTCTGTCACCTGGAGAGCCACAGTGTCCCAGTAATGTATCCATGAGAGGGAACGGGTAGCTATAGGTGCTGTGGCTGATGCAGCAGCTGGAGACTAACATTACGTTCTTATGGTGTGACAAACAGGTTGGAGGTGGGTAAGGCTGTGAAAGTTTAACACAGTAGGGCAGCACACAGAGAGGAACGGCCAGAGCCAGGAAAAGCTTGAGGCAAAAGCATTCAGACATCATGACTAGCCTGGTGTGTCCATAACCACAGTGTGTGGAAGATGCAGGCAAGGATGGTCAAGGTCATCCTGAGGTGCGGAAGACCTCAAAGAAGCACAGAATCCGTGACTAGACTGTGAAGTGGCTCCTAGGGAAGAGTTCAGGCCCCAACATGAATACGTGGGACCAGAGAACAGGAACAAGTCTCAAATTTGTTGAAAATCAGTGATGAAACCACCAAGCCACATAGGGACCGCAACCACCCAGCCATATAGGGGCCGAAAGAGGAAGCCAGTTTGAGGGTGTGTGGCAATGGTCACTTTTCTGTGGCAAAGCATCAGGACCAAAGGTAACTTGTAGAGAAACGAGTTTGTTCTGGCTTGTAGTTCAGAAAGGAAGGTGAGTCATGGTGGGGCAACCAGAACAAGACACTGGACGGTCACATCTTCAAGCATATGCAGAAACCAGAGAGAAACAGGGAAATGACGCAGGGCAAATAGATCTCATAGCCCACACCAGTGGCACATACTTCTTCCAAAAGGCTTGCACCTCCTAAATGGGCCATAACCTCCCCAGCCAGGCCAAGTGTTCAAATAGATGGGCCTATGGAGAAGGTTTCTCATTCAAACCTCCACAGGAGCAAGCTTGCCAGAGTTGGGGATATATTATATTTGAAATGCTGTCCATACAGAGCTAACAGAGTTGTTCTACAACAACAACGACAACAACAAAAAACCAATTGTATTTTAAATCAAAAGAAAGAATACAGAGAGATTGCCCAGTAGTTAGGAGCATTTGCTGCTCTCCCAGAGGCCCCAATTCAGTTCCCAGCACCCCACATGGGGCAGCTCACAGCCACCTGTAAGCCTAGCTTCAGGAGTTTAGTGGTCTCTTCTGGCCTCCTTGGGCATGGGACCTCATGTGATATGCACTCACACAATCACACATATACACAAATAAAAATATAACTTTAAACCTAAGAAAGTAAAGTAAAACATTTAGATAAAAGGCTAAACTAAGGAACCAGATAACTTGTTCTCCAAAACACAGTGGGTAACATTGTTGAAGAAAAGAAAAAAAAAAGAAGAGAATAGGAAACATCTCTCCCATTCATAAAAATGGGAAAAGTAGTTAAGATGTCTATGCTAAGAGACTGGAGAGATGGCTCAGTGGTTAGGAGCACTGGCTGCTCTTGCAGAGGTCCGGGGCTTGACTCCTAGCACCCACCCAGTGGCTCACAGTTCCCCTTTAAACTAAAATGGCAGTTTTGTAAAAAGAATTTATCTTCTCCACAAACAAACAAAGCAAGACGAAATGAAACAAAGCAACACCACCAACAAGATGGCCAATAGTGGAGGCCTCCCACTGCCTGAGCTCAGGATTTATTAAAAATTGCAAGAGGGTTTAGAGGGATGGCTCAGCACTTAAGAGCACTGGTTGCTCTTGCAGAGAAACTGGGTTCTGTTTCCAGCAACCCCTCGCCCCACATCGCAGCTTACAGCCGCCTGTAACTGACTGCAGCTTTAGGGGTATCTGAAGCCCTCTCCTGAATTCGGCAGGCATTTGCTCTCTCGTGTGCACATACCCCACACACAGATGCACATAATTTAAAAATCCTTTTAAGAAAAAAATGTTTTAAAGCTATGGTTGTGTTCAAAGGGTAAAGGAGTCGATCTCCAAGCCTGAGTTAAGTCTCCTGGGAGCCACTCCTGCAAGTTGGCCTTTGACAAACTGTGGCACACCTCCTGCCATATAATAAATTCATGGCAGGGTATAAACCCGGTATAGGATAAGAAGGATCTCATGAGGATCTCAGAGGACAAGGATGCAAAGGAGACAGACTGGGACATGGACCAGGCAGAGATTTGAGAGGAGGGGTTGCTAGTAAGACAATAGTAGTCCCAGGCTCTTCCTTGACTGCCCGGGTAGCTTCTTTGCCCAGCCCCATCCTCTGAAGGTGGTCTGAACTTAGGGACAGCGAGGGATGATGGAGGATCAGCACCAATGTCACACTGACAATGTTTCTTCCCCCCCCCCCCCCCCCCACCTCCCCAACAGGCCAGAAGACTAAAGCTGAAATCCCAGCCAGGTGAGTGCTATCTCTTAACTGAACCATCTCTCCAGGCCCTTCAGATGACATTTAAAAATAAAAGGAGAGCCACCATGCCCAGGGGCTCTTCACACCATCTCTCGACACCCCTGGCTCATCCTGTCTGCTTTCTCCTTCATTCTCTGTGGCACCAAGCTCTTCCTCACCTCCACCAGCTTCACACAACTGACCGGAGTACAGCAGAGTCTCAGGGAGTTTCCTTCTCAGAACAGCTGCCGCCCACCCCCATGCCTCATGGGGTCTGTCTTCTCTCCTGTTTCCTAAGCTTCCCTCTTTGTGTCTGGTTTCTTCTCAGCCTTGAACATCCACCTGGATTCATCCAGCTCTCCCATATTTTCTTTTCTTCTGTCTGGTTCCCCAGAATCCTTTGTTCTAGATCTTCCCCATCTCTCCTTTTCCAACCTCTCTGCCCTTTTCTCCTGTCTTTTCCTTTTCTTATCATACATTGCCTGTTCTAAGCCTTCCTCCTCCAACCCCACTTTTTCTGAGAAAGTCTCATATAGCCCAGGCTGGCCTCAAACTCACTATGTAGCCAAGAATGACCTTGAACTTCTGATCCCTTTGCCTCCCCTTCCTAAGAGTTGGAATGACAGGCACTGCACCATACCTAGTTTATAAGATGCTTTGGATAGAACCCGTGCATGTAGTGCAATGCTATACACACCCAGCCTCCTCCCTCTCTCCCCTCTCCCATCTCCCCTCTCCCCTCTTCCTACTCCTTCTTTGGCCAGATGTTCTTCCTCCAATCCAAGCTCAAGTCCCTTCTGTCTATACATATATATATCCAGGTGTGAGGTTTCTACCCACCTTAGACCATTTATGTTCCTGAATGAAAGGCACACACAGCCTTTGTATTTTAATATGCCTCAAGCAGCACTATAGCTAGGCAACTGCCTAACCTCCATGCTGTTAGAATCCAGTACTACTTATTAGTTACAATGTTTCCTCTGGACTGCTCTTAGCTCCAATTGGTCAGCCCACATGGCCATGTTTTCTTTATGCCTAGTCCCCATGGCGGCTCTCTCCCTCCTACAAGTTCATCTTGTGGATGGCAGTTCCTTCCTTCTCCTCTCTCCCTTCTTTGTGGTCTCCTCTCTCTAAGCCTCCGAAAGACTCCTCCCCACCCACATCTCTTCTCCCCAGCTACTGCCTTTTAGTGTCTTTATTCATCAATCAGAATTAACTTGGGGTCAGGGTCCCAGGAGCTATGCACAGACTCCAGGTTTTGGGGACTCGCACTTAGCATTACAATAGACAATAAAAGACAAAAACCTCAACATTTCCTTCCAAGAACAAAGCCTGAGCACCTACTCAGAAGAGAAGAAACTTCTTTGCCTTCTAGTTATAACCAATGTAGTGAGAGGGGATAATGCTTGGTTCTTCCTATTTTCTAGAATGACTCACCTTTAACTAGTGCTCAGAGACCCTGGCCAGGCTACCTTACCAAAGTCCCTCATACTCTCCCAGAGAGCCTCTTGTGAGGGCCTGACACTATCATGCTCATCCTCAGTCACTAAGGATTGCAGAGACCGCTCAAAGGGAACCTTTGGTGCATGCGCTTGCATGTGCGTGCACCTGCATGTGTGCATGCGTGTGTTCTCAGGTGCCATCTACTTTTTTTGTTTTGTTTTGTTTTGTTTTTCGAGATAGGGTTTCTCTGTGTAGCCCTGGCTGTCCTGGAACTCACTCTGTAGACCAGGCTGGCCTCGAACTCAGAAATCCGCCTGCCTCTGCCTCCCGAGTGCTGGGATTAAAGGCATGCGCCACCACGCCCGGCGCCATCTACTTTTTAAATAATTATTTTTATTACATTTTATTTGTGTGCATGCATACATATGTGTGTGAGTATGAGCTTGACATGGCACGCGTGTGGAAGACCAAGGACAAATTCTGAGAGCTCGCTCTTTCCTTTTGCCTTGGGGACCCTTGGGATGAAACTGAGGTCGCCAGTCTTAATGGCAAGGGCTTAACCGCTAAGTCATTGCACCAGACCCCACTTGGTTTTGTTGTTGTTGTTCTTGTGAGACAGGGTCTTCCACTGGTCTGGAACTCACCAACTAGACCAAACTGGTTGGCCAGTGAGTATCAGGAGTCCTCCTGTCTCCACCTCCTGAGTACAGAGATTACATGCATATATGACAATGCCCAGTTTTGTGTGTGTTATTACATGTTCCTGTGTATATATGCATGTACAGATGCACATGCACATGTGCCCATGTGTGTGGAGGTCGCTCTCCCTTCTATTTTGTGTTCCTGCATCTATGTTGTGTTTATGTGTTCATGTGTGTGGAAGCCAGAGATCTCTGAGGTGATTCTCCTTAGTTTCTCCCCTCCTTTATTTCAAGACAGGGTCTCTCACCAACCTGAAGCTCATCAACTTGGCTAGGCTGGTCAGACAATGAGCTTCAGAGACCTGTCTCCATTCCCTCTTCAAGGCTCACTGTGCCCTGCATCTTTTACACGGGCCCTGTTTACATGGGTCCTGGGGATCACAACTTGGGTCTTCATGTTTGGGAAGCAGCCACTTTTGCCGACTGAACCATCTCTCTGGCCCTCTGCTTTATCTTTGAGACAGGGTTTTTCTCTGAATCTGGAGCTCATCAGTTAGTCTAGGCCAGTTGACCAGTGAGCTGAAGAGATTTATCTACCTGTCTCTGCTTCTCTAGCATCCAGCTTTATGTGGGTATGGGGATCTTAACTCAGGTCTTCATGTTTATGTGACAAGTACCTTACTAACTGGGCCATCCCAGCACCCAATGTCTTTATTCTTTCTTGTCCAGCCTCTAATATGTTGCTCATCTTGATCCTGTGTAGGGAGCCATTGGAAACCAGTGAGAAACGTGAGAGTGTTGGCCATGAAGGTAATCCTGTCAGCTCCTTGTTTCCACACTTGGTTCTGCCTTCTTTTCCCCAGACCCCACATTTCCATAAGCATTCCCTCAGTACTTCCTTTCCCACCTCCCCACTGTCCCTCCATGTAACCAAGGTCCTCACCTCACTGTGGGTACTCCCAGCCATCTACCTGCTCTATCACATTGTCTGACTTCAGCACTCCATGTTCCTTTTTCTTTAGGACAATGTATGGATCCCAAAGAAAACCCCAAGGTAAGCAACTCAGACTCAGGCCTGAAGAGAGTGGAAGGGTGTTGAAGGCAGTGGAGGGGTAGAGGCCTGTGGTGTGGGCAGGACACTCAGGCTGCAGCTGCTGCTTTATGATAGCCACAACCGCACTGCTACCATCTTACTTCTCATTTCTCCCTCAGGATAATAACATCGTGTATGCTTCCATCTCCCTCTCAAGCCCGACCTCACCAGGAACAGCGCCCAACCTGCCTGTCCATGGGAACCCCCAGGAAGAGACTGTGTACTCAATCATAAAGGCCAAATAAGTTTGTCTGGGTGACACTTCAGAGTTACCTTTGTTTCTAGTGGGAAGACTCCCAGCTTCCACTGATCCCACAGGCAGACACAGAAATTCATTCATCAGAGTCTGACCACAGAAAAACTGAAACTCCAAGTTCCCTTTTCTAACTTCCTAGGCCTTTCTCACAAAAATAAAAAGATCCACAGAATCTGCCTAAATGAATCTAAAGAGAGAACTGATGAGACCCTTGACTTCTCACCTTCTAAGGACCCTCCTCTATCACTTTTTCTAGCAGCCCAAGGCAAGGGATCCTAAACGCTGGCAGATAGAGTCCATGACAGGCACCTACATCTGTGAGTATAATAACCTGCACACAGTGTACTTGTTCCCATGTACCACTGCACTGGACATCAGCCCAAACCCTAGATAGATGGTGTGAGACATGGAACTAAAATAAACACCAGGTGGCTAAGGCATTTGCCCAAGGCCATGCAGTTCCCAGGAAGTAGCTCAAGCCCAGACATGCTTTTCTAGAGGTTCTCCCAGCTCTGGGTCTCCCTGCTGTCCCCAATTTCCTATATTCTCCAGAGATGGCAGTTTGCCATAGCGACACACACACACAGAAAAGCACAGCTCAGCAGTAATTCCAGAGACCTGCTTTATTAACACAGGCTGCACAGCTGACTTGAACGACAGAGTAGGTCAACAACCCCAACATTTAACAGCTGCTCAGGAAGAAATGAGAGGCTCTCCCTGTGGGCAGACAACAGCAGGGAGACCAGAATACTCTACTCCTCAAAGAGGGCTGCCAGGAACTCCTCTGAGCTGCCTCTCTGCTGCACCTCCCCTCTCTCTTCTGGCTCTCCAGTGTCTTCCATGAGTTGCTCCAAGTCCAGGTCACTGGAACAATCATCGTCAGGAGGGAAACTTGCTGCCTCCTGTGTCAGGGGCACCTGGGGCACAAGCCCTTCCTTTCCCAATGGACAAGCCCCATGCTGAGCTGATGGAGTAGGGCATTTGGACACAATTTTAATTTCTTTCTCCTCAGATGATTTGGTGGCTGAAGTCTTATTTTCAGGAGCTTTAAATTTTTTCTTAGGGACTAAAAGAAATAAGGGACAAAGTTAAGAGTCAACTTACCCTGAGTTTTTACAAGCCAGATTTCTGAATTCTTGTTTAAAACATATGAAAGGATAATCTTTATCAAAATATGGAATATGGGCTTTCAGGTCACACTTGGATTCTAGCCATGGGTCAGCTATGTATTCAGCATGGGTGGTTAATAAATTTGAAACCCGAGTCTCACAGTACATTTGTATTTAAAATGTCAACAAGGCTGGAAAGATGGCTCTGCAGTGAAAAGCACTTGTTGCTCTTATAGAGAACTGGATTTCAATTCCCAGTCCTCACACAGTGTCTCACAACCATCTGCAGCTCCAGTTCCAGAACATATGACACCTTCTTCTAGCCACCAGGCATACACGTGGTTCAAGGCAGACAGTGAAAATAAGTACACAAAATGTCAAAACTCAAGCCAGTAATGGAACCTAAGGCTTAATCCATAAGATGGAACCCATACCTGGCACTGTGGGTAGACAGATCTCAGGCTCTAGGGGAAATCCAATACCATTATCCAGCTTAATGGACACAGCATTAAAATGACTCCTAATACCTTACTGCTTCCCCAAAGATGACTGCAACTCTCAGTCCAAAGAGATGCTTCTCTTTGTAGTAGGTGTCATCTCTAAAGTGGCCAACATTCTGAGAATGAGAGACTACAGCATGCATAGCCCTAAATGGAACATGGCATACCCCTCTACCTAGACTCAAGGATCTTTGAAAAAGAGAGGGGCAAAAAGATAGTATCAGGGCCAGAGATGGTAGAAACAGTATTTTCTGAACATAAAAGGTCAGTGTGATGGTTTGTATATGCTTGTCCCAGAGAGTGGCACTATTAGGAGGTGTGGCCTTGTTGGAGTAGGTGTGTCACTGTGAATGTGGGCTTTAAGACCCTCACCCTAGCTGCCTGGAAGCCAGTGTTCTGTTAGCAGCCTTCATATAAAGATGAAGGACTCTCAGCTCCTCCTGCACCACTCCTGCCTGGACACTGACTGCCGTGCTCCTACCTTGATAATGGACTGAACCTCTGAACCTGTAAGCCAGCCCCATTGTCTTTATGAGACTTGCCCTGGTTATGGTATCTGCTCACAGCAGTAGAACCCTAAGACAGGCAGTCGCACATGTGAACTCAGTGATTGTGACAACACATATAAGCTTGTGCAAGCTCAAGCCAGATAAAATTCTAGTATGAAAGGGGAAAGTACACGTGAAATCTCACTACAGGCTGAGAAACTAACATTTTTTTTGTTTGTTTGTTTGTTTTTTTGAGACAGGGTTTCTCCGTATAGCCCTGGCTGTCCTGGAACTCACTTTGTAGACCAGGCTGGCCTCGAACTCAGAAATCCGCCTGCCTCTGCCTCCCGAGTGCTGGGATTAAAGGCGTGCGCCACCACGCCGGGCGAAACTAACATTTTTAAAAATATATTTTATGTATATGGGTGTTTTGCCTGCATGTATATACATCACATATATGGAGTGCCCATGGGGGTCAGAAGAGGGTTTGGACCCCCTGGAACTAGAGTTATAGATGGTTGTGAGCCATCATGTGGGTGCCTGAACATGGGTCCCCTGGAACAGCAGCCAGTGCTTGATTTAGCTTGATAGCTTTGGGAGAGGGCAGGTCAATTTTCTTTAATGATACAATTGAGCAGGCCAGGCCCCACACCCAAGACTAGCTGAGTAATACAGACTGGACTTGATGGGCTGACAGGAAGGATAAAACTCAAGTTTGGGTGGTCAGGAAGGGGAGGGTGAAGAAGAAGAAATAGGAGAAGTTGAGAAGTGAATATGATCAAAATACATTGTGTAAAATTCTCAAGCCAGGCAATGGCGGCACACGCCCTTATCCCAGCACTCGGGAGGAGCAGAGGCAGGTGAATCTCTATGAGCTTAGGGCCAGTCTGGTCTACAGAGTGAGTTCTAGATCAACTAGGGCTACATAGTGAAGCCCTGTCTCAAAAACAAAGCAAAATAAGTCAGTGAGATGTCTCAGAGGGGGGAGCCTCCATGGTTGAACTGACTTCCCAAAGTTGTCTTCTTACCTCCACATCTGTACCATGGCACGCACACATGCACATACAAACAGAACAGGTAAATGTAAAATGCCAAGAATCTAGTCACAGAACCACTGTGACTTAGCGACTTAGGTTCAGAGGGAATATCATAGAAGCATCAAGCATCTACTTAGCCAGCCCATGGCCACATCAATAAATGCTCTCTACCATTTGGTTTATCCTTGGGTTTAATCAAATCAGAAATAATTACCTTTGTTTGTTTACTTAGTTCTTTTGAGACTGGGTCTTACTATATAGCTCTGGCTGGCCTGAAACTCAGAGAGCTGCCTGCCTTTGCCTCTTGAGTGCTGGGATTAAATGCCTTCCATGCTATCACTGGTCACAATTAAGTTTATGAAGTTTATAAAGAATGTTCTAGGTTCATTTTCAGACATAGTCTTTCATTCAGAATTTCATTTATCCCCCTCCTTCTCCTCTTTGTCTCCTTCTTTTAAGTGTTTTTAAAAGAGGGTCCCACTATGGAGCCCATGCTAGCCTAGAACTCATACACAATACAGGTCAGCCTCAACTTCATAATACTTCCACCTCAACACAAAAGCATGAAGAGTTGATCAGTTTTTCAGAAATGACCCAGGGAGGAGAGATGCAGACAAGAACCTCATTCCCCACAGCCTTCGAGTCTCTGAGGCTTACCTGGATGGTCCAGGTCTGAGTTCTCCTGTTCTTCTTTCCCTCTCAGTGTGGGTACAGGAGGGACTGTGCATTCACTGACCAGAGATTTCTTCACAGTTTTCTTCTTTGGAGTCGCATCTTGTCCTCTTGCTGGGCCTGTATAAACCCCAACCCCAAGCATGAAGAAAATTTGTTGACAGTCAGCAAGGAAGGTGGTAGCCATGGATTTAGCCTTTGCCTCGGTCCACATCTCTGGCTCAGTCTGTTTAGCAGGTTCTCTCAATGGCTTCCAGTTGCAGCCATCTTGATACTGCTGCCCCAGGGTCTTCTCCTTCCTATGGTTCTCCTCAGAACCAGCCTTTTCCCAGAAATCAGCCTTGGGGACTAAGTTAAACCCTACACCTTTTTAACCAAAGACTTTGGGAACAAGAACGAGGCGCTATATCTTCCACCCTGGCATCAGCTTGGCCTATTCTCTCAGATCCTAGAAATAAGATTCAGTCAGGCACAACCACCTGCCAATGCTTACTCTCTCTGCTTCTGCCCTCCCTATCTGTGGGACTTGTCCCTTTCCAGCTGTCTTGCTTACCTCTTGACTTAGGGTTTTTTGTCTGCATTTTAGCTGGCTTGGGTCTAGGCAAAGTTGGGTCCTTCAATAGAGAAAGAACAGAAAAAAGCAAATTGAATTACAAAACTCTTTCAAAACACCAGGAGGCACTTTAGTCATGTGATTCCCATGCAAACATGAGGCCCTGAGTTCACTCTCCAGAACCTACATGAAAGGCTGGGTGTGATGGAGCACACTTGTGCTCTGGCACTGGAGGTGTGGAAACAGGTACATTCTTGGGACTTGTTAACCAGCCTATCTGAGTGGTCAAGCTACAGACATACCTCAAAAAACAAGGTGGGTGGCACCTGAAGAATGACACCTGAGAACAACCTTTGACCTCCATGTGCATTTGCATACATATGCATGCACACCTGCACAGGAGTGCACTAGCACACATATTCTCTTTTTAGAAGAAGGGGTACTAGAGAATAATGGGTGGGCCTCAGAAAGTTAAACTAGGTTTGATTGCAGCCTGGTTCAGCAGGAGAGAAAAAAATATGTGGTCACCCTGCCATCCTATTTAGTACCAGTCAATGAAAGCATTGAATGCTTAAAAAGAAGCTGAGGCAGGGGGAGGTAACTTAGAGACTATGAGATGGTGCAGCGGCTCCAAGCCCGACAACCTGAGTTCACCTAGAGGGACCAACATGGTGGAAAGAGAGAACTAACTGGCCAGGGCCAGGAAGTGGGAGTGGGCGGGTGGGGGATCAGGGTGGGGGGGTGGGCAGGGTATAGGGAACTTTCAGGATAGCATTTGAAATGTAAATAAAGAAAATATCTAATAAAAAAAAAAAAAGAGAGAGAGAGAACCAACTCCCTCAACTTGTTCTCTGGCATATGTTCCCATGCCCAAGTAAGTAAATGGGGTAATAAATTTTTTCACAAAAAAGAAAAAGGTAAACTAAACAAGAACGTGAAAATGAATGTTTCAAGGCGATGCCAAGAAAATGGGTGACCCCTGAAGTTTCCACACTGGAGAAAGGAGTGAAAAAAGCAACTGAGGGCTTCCTGGAATTACATAAAGCCCCAGGGAGACACAGCACAACTGAAACTGCAATCAAGGAAATTCCTATAGAACTGAGGAAGTCCCCCCAGAAGACAGAAAGCCTTCTTTCTGGAGATCCTGGGGGTTTGAGCCAGCCAGTCAGTGTCCCGAGGCTCGATGGTTCACAGGGACCATGAATCTATGCCAACCACACCCCTTCAGGAATCCTTAAGTCACAAGAACTCTTTCTATGATTTACTTTCTTCTTTTCTTCTTCCTCCTCCTTCTCCTCCTCTAAGTCCTTCTCTTCCTTCTCCAGACAAGACTCAGGGCTGTTAGACTCACAGAGAGTCAAATCTAGAAAAGGGGAAAGAAGGAAGACTGTGAGTCCAAGATACATTGTTGAATTGAGCTGATCTCAAGAAATCCATTTTCAAATCCTGTCTTCTAAGTCCTGGGGAGAGTCCCACATCACCATTGTCCTACTGATCACACCCTGTCTTATCCTTCCCTCCCCCATCTCTCTGGGTCACTGTCACAAGAGAATCTGGACAGGGGCAGAGAGTGCAGGCTTGTGTCCTGGGGCAGGGGCCTCTCTGACCTCCATCCCTCTTCCTACCTTTCCCTTCCCCACTGATGTCAGCTCCATTGTATCGACTCCAGAAACCAAACAAGTTAACCCGCTCCTAGGGAATCAAGAGACAGCAGTGTCACCCACTCCCCATCAGGCACAGCTTTGCCCTGTCTTCTAGATTCTACTTATGACAAAGGCTGTATTCATTTTCCAAACCATTATCATTTGAAATATCATAAGCTTATCTGAACCTTTAAAGGAGATTAATTATAATCTCTTTTCTAGTTGATTCATGATGGAACAAATGACTAGGAAAGAGAAAAATCACATGTCATTCTCTACCGGACCCTGCTCCTTCCAGAGGAATTTGAAGGTAAAAACTATGTTTGGGCTGAGAGAAGTCACCAAGTGTCCAAGGGCAGGGAAAGGAGTGGATGCCTTAGGCATCAGGGAGACCTGGCCAGGAAGGAAAGGGTGAGCTCTAAGCTGCAATAGGGAAGGCAGGCCCCCAGTTCCTTGCAGTGAGGCTGCAGGTTTCCCTGCAGTGAGGCTGCAGGTGTGGGCTGCCTTTGGACTGAATGGGGCCTGTAGGGGTGAGCTGAGCATTGTCCCACCTGAATATTGGTCTGTTCTGCCCTGAGAGCCATCGCTATGGCTGCCTCCAACTTCTGATTGGAGTCCTTGTTCTTGCATTTTTTCTAAAACAGAAGGTTAGGCTTGATGATAAATATGCCTTTAATACAGAAACCTTCAAATGACTAATAATTTTTTTCATTAGTCAATAAGGAGCTAGAGAGATGACTCAGCAGTTAAGGACTGCTCTTCCAGAGGACCCAAGTTAGGTTCTCAGCATCCGCATCAAACAGTTCATTACTATATAAACTCCAGCTTCAGGGATCTGAAGTTTTGAGTCTCTGTAGGTTCCTGCATACATGTGCTCATACCCACAATTAAAAATAAAATAAATCTTTTTTAAAGAAAAAATAATCAATAATAAATAATATTAGACACACGATCCCAACATATCACTCCCCCTCCCCCAGACATTTTTGGTTTTGAGGCAGGGTCACACACTGTGGCTCAGTCTGGCCTAGCACACACAACCTATTGGCCTCAAACTCAAAGCAATCCTCCTGCCTCAGCTTCCTGAGTGCTGAATTATAGATGTGAATCATCACACCTGACTTAGACATTATCTTAGCTACAGGTGTTTCAGATCCTGGTACTGACACAATACTCTGTTCTTAATCTTTTGGGGCTCTCCTTCCCAATGGTATTTTTGTGCCCTCTCCACAGTGAATCACACAGGGATTTGAAGGGAAAGAAGATGGACATTCAGGTGACTCCCCTTTCAGGCCCTCACAGGTTTCTCTAATCCTAGCAGTTTAATATTCAATTGAATAGAAGGCCCATGACAAACATTTCTTCTCCCAACTCTGTAATTCCAAAGACCATCTCATTGGGCTGTTGGACCTCTGCTCACTTTAAAGCTAGTTAAACCAAAATGGATATAGGGAGGAAGTACAATTTAGCTAACCACTTTGCTTCTCAACTAGGGAAGACTTTGTCTCCCAGAAAACAATGTTTGGGGACAATCATTTGGCTATCACACTAGAAGAGGACAAGACACAAAGTAGAAGATACTGCGGTGCCCAGGATTGTTGTTAACAACTGCATGCAGAACAGCCCTCCACAGCAAAGGATTATGTGGACCAAGAGGCCCACTGTGCTGAGACTGAGAAGCCCTGGGTTAACCTGGGCCCTTACAGCTGCAACTGGAGAACATGGTATGGTGGTGCCTGCCTCTAATCCCAGGATTCAGGAGGTTAGGGGCAGAAGGATCAGAAGTTCAAGATCATCCTTAACTACACAGTGAGTTTCCAGCCAGCCTGGGGTATATGAGACCCTCTCAAAGAAAAAAAGAAAAAAGAAAGAAAAAAAAACACAAAAAGAAACCCATTTCCTGTACCACAAGGGATGTCCCAAGTTTGCTCACCACTCTAGCTAGCTCCAAAGACAGCTCCTGGAAGTTCTTTAACATGCGGACTGGGATCCATGCACGAGAAACCGTTTCTCCAAAAAATGTCACATGGTATTTAGACTGTAATAGAAGGTGGTATTGTTTGGATTCCTGACCTTCTCTCTGCCTCTCCCTTATCAGAAATTGTAGAGAAAGACCAGAGGATTCAGAGAGAAGATGCTGGAGCTCATATACTCCCTGAACCTACCCAGCTAACCCTACCATTCCTCTACTCTCACCTCAAGAACCCCAGGCAAAATGACTGAGCAAAAAAAAAATGCCCTGGTAGGAAGCAAGTGTATCTCACTACAAGTTCATCTCTCCACGTTAGTATTTATCTAATCTCCATATCTGTCACTCCAGTTAAGTGTCCTCTCGATACATCAGTTTCTAACTCTAAATGTGTTAAGGTGGATGTGTTCCTACTTAGGCGAGAACCAGGAAACTCACCGGCAGGGAATCAAGATGAGAAGCAAACAGAAAGTATTCCCCCAGGTCAGGATCAGCTTCTATCATGCCTGGCCACCTGGGGAAGTAGGGAGGGATGGGAGAGAAGGGGTTTTGATCAGAACACAACCTCACCATCATGCACACACAGAAAAGACCAAGATGTTTTGTAGAAGATCAAAAGCTATACCCCGTTAGTTCCCACTGGCACTCACTACCAAATGACTGGCAGGACATCCAGCAGAATAAAAGAGGTCTCAGTCATCCTAGCAAACCTGGGGTCACTGTCAGGAAAGAGGCTCTCCCTTTGCCTGCCCTCACATTTCAGCATGTTAAAATGCCTTGAAGAGGGGCTTGGTGGCACTCACCTTACAATCCTGCACTAGGGAAACTTATGCAGGATTTCCAGTTCTAGGGCAGCATTGTCTCAAAAACAATGCAAAACAAAAACAAGAAATTGCTTTAGGTCCTTCTCCCTCTTTTATATCCACTCACTGCAGCATCCCACATCCACCCTGCAACCTGGCCTTCCGAAGCCTTCCAGCTCAGCCTCATCTTTTCTCTCACTCATGTTCTAATGCAAGCACCAGCTCTACAACAAAGGATTGCCATAGCCTTCCTCCCTGCATGACTCTACCAACCCCAAGTTCAGGAGAGATGTTCTCTGCCATAGTGCCCTACCATGGGTAGCCGTATTGCTTGGCCCAGATGATGGATCCTGGGACGTAGGAGGCATAGGCCACATCACTCTCGCACCCTGCCCAGCTTTCCTCAGGAATGTCACAGCGATTATAATTCGGATCTGCCAAAAGAGAAGAAATGCAGAAACAGGAGACTCAACGGGCAAACTAGCATGAAGGCCACCAAGAGGAGAGGGTAAAGGGATGTGTGCAGGCTGCAGGTAGGGGAGAACAGAAACCCAGACTGGAAATGCAGCTAGAGCCAAGAGAAGGAGTGCTGCCTCCAAATATAGAGATTCCAAACTCCTGCTCCCATCCCAGTGTGGCTCTGCCCTCTGGAGGGGCAGTGTGGGGTCACTTCCCCAAGAGACTTTCTCACCTGTAAAATAAGTGCTCTGGACTTGATGGCCATAATCTCTCCGAAACCACGGCAAACATTCTAGAATGAATGCTAAGCTCATTGGGTCTTTCTCGGTTGCCTTTCCTAGCATGTCATCCCTTTCTGTCCAGCACAACACAACACTAATATTCCAGGCAGTGCTGATAAGAGCAGGCAATGCTGACATAGGTGGGATTAACTCAGTGTCCACCCCATGTCTTCCTTCCATCCTTTATGCCAGATTGATCCACACAGAACAGGAAGATCCTTCCTTCCCAGAGCCCACCAGGACCCCTCAATGCTGGCCGGCTACAACTAAGCTGCACTTAGTGGAAAGGAGATATGTTGGGAAAGAGACAGAGGAGCAATAAAAACTGCAAGAAAACCATTTCCACTCCTTCCTACCTGGATTCTGGTCACAAGACCAGTCCTCTGGAAGAACTGAGGGATCGATGTTTCCACGGAGCTGCCGCCACTTCTCACACTTTGGAGAGGAACACTGAACCCAGATGACACAGTGGCCTGTGAGACAAAAACACACCCTTCCTTCTTCCATCCAATATACTTTCAATATACTTTCCCACCAGCTCCTGAATCATATCTCAGAGCTTGTATACTAACCTGTCAAGCCTCTAAATTATCAATGGAAGAATGAAGGCTCAAAGATAGCATTTTACTGAAGGCCAATCTAACTTGGTGACAGAGCTGACTTTAGAACTCAAGCCTTCCATTGTAATTTCTCTCTACAAAACACAAGTGACACTTTATGAAGTCAGCTATAGTGTACTTATGAATAATAATAAATGAATCCTTGGACCAGAGAAAGCAGGAACTGAGCAAGTGGGACCAACTGGAGCAAGCAGGGCAGACCGGAGCAAGCGGGGCAGACCAGAGCGAGCAGGGGTGACCGAAGCAAGGAAAAAAAAAATAGTTTGGTATTTATAGAAGTGACATAACAAAAGCAAAAAAAAGAAAAAAGAGTTGGAAGTTAGGCATGGTGGTGCACGCCTTTAATCCCAGCACTTGGGAGGCAGAGGCAGGTAAATTTCTGAGTTCGAGGCCAGCCTGGTCTACAGAGTGAGTTCCAAGACAGCCAAGGCTACACAGAGAAACCCTGTCTTGAAAAAACAAACAACAACAACAAAAAAAAAAAGAGTTGGAGAAAGGCTGGTTTTCAGACACTGAAAGGCAGCTGCATGTATGAATTCACAGTTGTTTCCACAACATGCACAAGTATTTCCAAACTCAAGCCAGACTAAATCCCAGCATGGAGAGGAGAAGTGGCTATTAAGCCCTGCCCCTACCCAAGGAACTATTGGTAGCTTGATAGCTGCTAAGGAAAGAGAGCCAGTTTTCTTTAAGAGTGAAGCCCCTGTGGAAAGCCACATCCCAAGAGAGAACAGGCAACATTTTGTACTTGATTAAAAAAAGACAGCGAGAGAGAACAAAAGATTGTGTGGGTAGGGAAGTGGGGTTGGATCTGGGAGGAGTTGAGGGAAAGTGACTATGATAAAATATATTAAAAATTCTCAAAGAGCTAATAAAAATGAGAGGAGAAAAACATGTTTGATGCCCACCCTGTGTGTGGCTGTATGGCAATGGAAACCAATGTAGCCAGCACACACAACATTCCAGCTGCCTGCTCCGTCCTGAAAGGCTAGCTTCCTGTCCTCCACAACAGCTCACTCCCCTGTCCCCTCTCATCTCCCTGGCAGCTGCTTCTCAGTGTCCTTTGCTCAGTTCTTATTTTCTCCAGCCAGTCTCAAAAGTCAGAGTTCCAAAGCTCAAAAGGTTTTTCTCTCCTCACACCACTTTCCTCTGAGCTGAGCGCATTCATTCCCATAGTTGTGAAATCTATTTTTCATACCTGACAATACACAGCTGTATACATTCAGCCTCTGTTACGAATTAAGTGCCACTTAACTCTTTGACACCTATATGGTATTGTGCCATATCTTATCATGCCGTGTTGTTCTGATTAATTTTTGTGGTTCTGAGGACTGATCGCAGAATCATGTACCTGCTAAGCACAAGCTCCACCACTGAGCTACTCTCCCATTCCTGACTCTCGATTTAGATCTGAATCTCATACAGATCTCAAATTTAATACACCCAAACCAAAACATTTACTCTTCTCCCACTATGTCTTCTTCTACTCATTTCCTGTCCTGTAAATTACACCAGAGACCAACCTCTTTTGATACTTTCCTCTCTCACACTCCACCAATTACCAGTCATTACCTAGTCCTTATCTCTATTTTATCTCTAAAATATTATAAAACAATACACTTCCCTGCTTTTATCATCCTAACCTAAGCCACTACTACACATTCTGACACCAGTGCTCAAGTATTAAGTGCTCCATTCTTTGATGAGTCACTGAAGGGTCATTGTCAAACATTAATTTGAAGATGTCATCCACCTGGAAACAACCCTCCAGTGGCTTCTTATTGCCCTTAAGATAAAATTCTCAATATTAGGTACTTTTCTTTCAACGATTTTATCTATTATTGTTGTTGTTGTTATCATCATCAAAGACAGGGTTTCTTTGTGTAGCTCTGACTGTCCTAAAACTAGCTCTGTAGACCTTGAACTCACAGAGATCTACCTGCCTCTGCCTCTTGAATGCTAGGATTAAAGGCATACACCACCACCACCCAAGCCCTCAAAGATTTTATTCAATTTATATTTACATATCTGTGTATATGTATGTATCTGTGTTTGCACATGAATGCATGTGCCCATGAAAGCAAGAAGGGTGCATCCGATCCCTGAGCTGGGATCACGGTGGCTGGGAGGTGAGACACACACTCAGGTTCTCTGTAAGTGCTGAGACAATTCTCTACAGTATTTTCTTTAATTGAGCTACTGCCTATCTCTTTCCATTTTTCCAAAGCATGCCCCACACCTCCTGATCTCAGAACTCCAATTACATTGGCTTTCTTTCAATACCCAGACTATAACAAATCTTATCTTACCTAAAACTTTCTCGTACCCTCCACTTAGATAACTTGTAGTCAGTTTTCAGGTTTTAACTGAAACATAATTACCTTAGGAATACATTTTTGGGCTGGCCTAATGTTACTTAGGGCCTCACTGTTTCTATTCATAACAAAATGTTCTTTTCCTTCACTACATTTATTACAAATTGTATTTATGATAGTCAGTCCCTTTCTAAGTCATATACCAGGAAGGCTCTCCTTTCCTTGGCAACTTTAAGAAACAAAAAGAATCGTTCATTTACAAACTTCTTAGTTCTTTTAAGAAATAATCTATGCTCTCCCTGTGTCCTCCCCCAACCTTATACCTCCTATTTCCAAAACCTAGAACAATGGAAGCTCCCAGGAATCTATAAGAATGACCCTAGCTAAGGATAGGAAGCTGGCCATCTCCTGTTACCAGGCAGACTTCCAATGGAGGGATTGGGACACTAACCCAGCCAGAAAATCGGAGACCCACAATTTGTCCTGCCCACAAGATGTGTAGGGGTAAAAGATGGATCAGAATTTGAGAGAATGGCCATCCAATGACTGGTCCATCTTGAGACCCATGCCATGAGAAGGAGACAATCCCTGACTCTTTTAATGATATTCTGCTATACTTGCAGACAGGAGCCTAGCATGACTGTCATCAGAGGGGCTTCACACAGCAACTGATGCAGAGACCCACAGCCAAACATTAAGTGGAGCTTGGAAAATCCTGTGGAAAAGGGGGAGGAAGGATTGAAGGTGCCAGAAGGGTCAAGGATACCACAAGAAAACCTGTAATTAACTAACCTGAACCCATAGGGGCTTATAGAGACTGAACGGCCAGCCAGAGAGCATGCATGGAAGATAGACTAGCGCCTGTGAACATATGTAACAGTTGAGCAGCTGGGTCTTCCTATGGGACGCCTAACAGCAGAAGTAGGGGATGTCTCTGACTACACTGCCTGCCTTTGGATCCCTTCCCCCTAAACTGGGATGCCTTGTCTAGCCTCAATAGAAGATGAGCCTAGTCTTACTGCAACGTAATAAGCCAAGGCTAGTTGATATCTATAGGAGGCCTCCCCTTTTCTGAGGAGAAAGGGAAGGGAGGGTATAGGGAAAGGGGCTGAAAGGGAGGGACTGGTTGGGAAGAGGGAGGGAAAGCTGTGATTGGGATATAAAGAAAATAAATAAATTACTATAACAGGAAAAAAATCTATTTAGCTCTTCCCTTTGAAAGATTTAAACCCTACACAAGTTGACTGCCTAAAGACATCACACTCCCAGTTCCTTCTCTATGTGTATCAAGTCTGGGTTTCCTACCATGCCTAGTCTTTCTAGAGTGCCTCTCCAAGAACATGTGGTGGCGCATACCTTTAATCCTAGTACTCGGGAGGCAGAGGCAGAGGCAGGCAGATTTCTGAGGTTGAGGCCAGCCTGGTCTACAAAGTGAGTTCCAGGACAGCCAGGGCTATACAGAGAAACCTTGACTTGAAACTCTCACCCCCCCAAAAAATAACAATTATGTAAATACAGGGATGGGGAGAAGACTCAGTCAGTAAAGTACTTCTCATTGTGAGCTCAGACTCAATGTCCAGAACCTATGGAAAAAGAGATGGAAAAAAAAAAAAAGAAGATGGTCACTGGGCTAGTGAGACAACTCAGCAGGTAAGGGAACCTGGCACTGAGCCTAACTATCTGTCTGTCTGATCCCTGAGACCCATATGGTAGAGAGAACCAATTCTTACAAGTTGTTCTGTGACCTCCATATGTGTCAAGAGTATACACACACACACACACACACACACACACACACACACACACATATTCATTCATTCATTAAAAATTTGGGGCACACTGCAAATATTTGTAATCAGCACTGGGGAGATGGGCACAAGTAGATTTCTGCAGCTCACTGGTCTGCCAACCTAAGCCTACTTTGTGGGCTCCAGGCTAATGAGAGTCCCAAAATCTCAAAAAACAAATGACAGTTCCTGGGGAAAAACAGCTGAGGTTGCCTTCTGGCCTACACATATATATGATTGTGTATGTATCTACACACGTGAACAAATACAACATGAATATACATATGTACACACACAAAGAAAAAACTAAACTATGTACATATAGACACATCATCAGACACTAGCTAAATTTTATTTCACTGGTTTTTATACTAAACATTCTAGGTTGTTTATTTTTGCGACATGATCTCAGTATTTATCTTTGGCTGATCTGGGGCTCACTGCGTAGACCAGGCTGGCTATGAACGCCCACAGAATCACCTGCCTCTGCCTCCCAAGTACTGAAATTAAAGGTATAAGCCACCACACCCAGCCTAGTTCATCATTTCCTTTTTGTTTTGTTTTGTTGTTGTTGTTATTTTGTTTTATCATTGTATGTGTGGATGTGGGAACATGCATGCTGTATGACAATGCAAGCATGTGCATGCCACAGCATGTGTGTGAAGGTCAAAAGTCACCTACACTGTGCCTTCTACCTTCTTTGAGACAGTCTCTCATGTGTGTTTTCCCTCCTGTATATGCCAGGCTTATGGCTACTAAGCTTAAAGAGATTCTCCTGTCTCCACCTCCTATCTCCCAGTGGCAACTCTTCATTTACATATGTGTGTGCTATTGCATCCAGGTCTATGTGAGCTCCAGGGATCTTAATGCCAGCTCTTAAGCAACTCTAGCCTGCCAATCACCTTGACGGACCTATACAGCAGCCATCACTAAGACCTTGATGGCTTATCAACTGTGATGTACTTGAACATTTTCAAATCTTGATCCTCTGACTTGTCTGTGAGTATGTTTGCCATGACTGGGTACTATATCTTTCATGAAATTCTCCCTTCACCTGACACCATTCCACCACCCTCTCCTAACTATTCGATCCACTTCTGAGCCAACCGTAGTTTCCTTCTGGACACCATCTAAAACGCCAGGTGCAGAATGTGGATTCTGTGACTAAATAACCAAATAGATGAAGTATTTCTACTTCTTCCTCTTTCTTTATCTCCTAAGAAGCAACTGTGCAAGATAAGTAAGTTTTGTGGTTTTCTTTAACATCCCACTGCATATCTCCTCCATCTTGAATTTTCAGCTCAAGTTTCTCCACACTCAGCTGAGCTCACCAAAACCACTTTCCTCTTCTTTCTGGTGACCTCTGATCTGAGACTGATCCTGAATCACTATCTTCTGTTTCTCCTTCTGACTGTATTCACATCCATCTTGGATCTTCTCCATTTTCTCATCTTCTGGAAAAACAAAACAAATCACTGTGAGGTGGGAGAGATGAGAATGTCTTCAGACAATAAAAACCAGGGAAAGAGTCACCAGGAAGCCCCAAGACTGGGGCAGGAAGTTGTAGGCTGCTTAGTGTCCCATTTTCTAATTTCTTGAAAAAGTATTTGAACCAGGTTTCAAAGGAGGACTGACTTGGGCTACGTGGAAGCCACAGTAGAAAGAGAGAACTGACCCCCAAAAATTGTTCTCTGACATCCACACATGAACTATGGCATGTACATGTCCTACTCTAATGATAACATTTTTAAAAGTTTAAAGGATATCTGGGATCTAGAGAGAGGACCCGACTTTGGCTTCCAGGGCCCACTTTTGGCAACTTACAACCATTTGTAACTGCAACTCCAGAGGACCCAACATCCTCTTCTGGCTTCCATACGTACCCACATATACACGGTATACACTCACATAGACACACATACACATATAAAAATAGAAAATGAATCTTTTTTAAAAAAACCGTATGATGATACTTACCAGCTTTCTTCTTTTGTTTGCCTAAAGAGAGTCTATTAAATTTCTTCTTAGAGGGTTCAGTAACTGGCTGGCCTAGCTTAGATGTCCCCATCTCAGAATTCACTTCCTCTTCTAAAGAAGATGCAATCTTTGGAGGATCAGGAGTTATTACCTTCTCTCTGAAAATGATATTGTTTAAATAAAAAGTCTTCAGAGAGACACTTGCCATGCCAATTATTTGAAAAAGAAACCAGGGGTTAAAAGTAAAACAGGAATTCTAAACTTGAGTCAGGAGATGTAGCTCTGTGGTATAGTGTGCACTAGAAACAATTTAATCCCCAAAGACACATATAAGTGCTAAGCCTCCTAAGGTCTCCTGAGGTCATTTTATCCAACTCCTCGCCTGTTTCCTTCCCAACTCAAAGAGGCATCTTTCCTGAGCTAAGAGAAATCAATATACTATAATATAATGAATGACTTGACTACAGAGTCAGACAGGAAGACAGGACACCATTTACCAATGTTATCTCTACCCTGTGTTCAACCTGTCTCTCTGGAATAAACTTACGGATCAGCATTTTTCTTGTCAGTGGCAGAAGGAACAATGCCAGGTTCTTCATCCAATTTGGTAGGTCTGATGTGTTGGACACAGGAAGAAGTCTCTGCAAAATTAAGGCCCTAGCCCTTCCAAAATCAAGTATTACATGCAGAAAAGAACATGGAAAAATAAAGCAACATTCCATTTGGATACCTTACCCCTGTGCTTAGAAGAGTCACTTCTGGTATTTTGTCATATGATAGAACTTAAAATCATTCAAATTCAGGAAAAACTAAAAATCCATATCTTTCTGCAAGCTTTTCTATATTGATCAGCCAAATTCCAAGGCTGATAATCCTAGTGTACATGTACTATATTTATCTTATTTTTCCCCAAACTCCTTTTAAGAGAAGTACACCTACAAATAGCTAGGAAACCATTCTCCTTAGTCACACAACCTGTTAGAAAAAGCCTCTGAGCCTACATAACAGCCCTTTTTATTCTAAAAATCAAACCTAGGGCTGGAGAAATAGCTCAGTCAATAAAGAGTTTGCCTTACAGGTATGAGGACCTCAGTTCAATCCTTAGAACCAATGTAAAATTAAAACCAAACAAATGAAGTATGGTGGCATGCACTGAGGAGACTGGGGTAGGCAGATCCCTGTGACTCCCCAAAGCCTAGACTAGAGGAACTGGTTGGGATCCAGGCCACGGAGTGACACTGACCCAAAATACAAGGCAGAGCCTGAGGAGTGACAACTGAGGGTGACTTCTGGCCCCAATTCACATGAGCAGACACATGCAGTACACGTTCACATGCACACCTGCATACATTAACAGAGACACACATACATGAGCCTGTGCATACATTTAAATGTAGACACTAAATAAATACTAATAAAAACCAAATCCATAGCCGGGCAGTGGTGGCACATGCCTTTAATCCCAGCACTTGGGATGCAGAAGCAGGTGGATTTCTGAGTTCGAAGCCAGCCTGGTCTACAAAGTGAGTTCCAGGACAGCCAGAGCTATACAGAGAAACCCTGTCTCAAAAAAACCAAAAAAGACCAAAAAGAAAACAAACAAACAAACAAAAAACCAACAAAAAAACAAATCCATAAAAAGAAATAACACGGAGGCAGAGGCAGGCGGATTTCTGAGTTCGAGACCAGCCTGGTCTACAAAGTGAGTTCCAGGACAGCCAGGGCTATACATAGAAGCCCTGTCTCAAAAAATAAAAAAATAAAAATAAATAAATAACACAATATTAAAAATATATAAACCTTGGTCTCTGGGCTGGTGAGATGGCTCAGTGGTTAAGAACACAGATTGCTCTCCTGAAGGTCCTGAGTTCAAATCCCAGCAACCACATGGTAGCTCATAACCATCTATAATGAGAGCTGACGCCCTCTTCTGGAGTGTCTGAAGACAGCTACAGTGTACTTACATATAATAAATAAATAAATCTTTAAAAAACAAAACAAACAAACAAACAAACAAACAAAAAAATCTTGGCCCCATAAGACAGCTCCATGCCTAGCCTGAAAACCTGAGTTTAATCCCCAAGATCCACTTAGTAGAAGGAGGAAAACAATGTCTGCAAGCTGTCCTCTCACCTGTACACATAAACCATAGCATGGCACGGGCACACACACACACACAACACACACACACACACACAAAACACAACAAAAATAAATAAAATATAATTTAAATTCACATACAGATCTATACACATAAAATACATTGTCCAAATCTGGGGAATATTATCTTTTCTAAGTAGATTGCAAACATATGAGTAAATTAAAATTGCATTTGAAAAACTCAGGTGAGGCTGTGTTGATTCTAAAGTTAGTATCATCTACTTTTCTAAAAGTCTTCTTTTACTTTTCTCTAACATGGTTCAGCTACAGATTAAATATTTCAAGTATCATTTAGTATTTTCTCAGGAAGACAGCAGAGGAAGAAGCTGTCGGACTTATACTACCCCTTAGATGACAGATACTCTGTTTAATGAAGCCCTTTCTCTTCACGCCAGGCCATACCCAAGCACTCCTGCAGGGACTTCTGTAGTACAATCTGGAAAATCTCCTCATATTCTGCATTGGTAAGAGTTTTTTCCTACAGAGACAAGAATAAGAAAGGAGAACTGTTTGTCTTTTCAGTTTCTCACTTCTGACAAGTCAGGGGAGCCTTGCTTACACGAAGAAGTAAATGAACAAAACTATAGGTTTTAAGTCAACAGGAGTCCATAAATTTTACCCAGAGCTCCTGGGGATAAAGGGGCAGCAAATGGAAACTGTTTATAAACTCTCTGTCCATTCCTGCTCTCGGCTTTGTCCCACTCTTATCCCACTATTTCTAGCTAAATGCTCTCATCAAAACATTCTGGCACTGCAGCATGGTGGCACACATCTGTAATCTCAAAACTAGGAAGACAGAGGCAGAAGAATCAGGAATTCAAGGCCAGTCTTGACTACATACCAAGTTCACGGTCATCTTGAGCTACATGGGACTCCATCTTAAGAATTAATGCATACTTCATACATTAGCAGACATGAGTCTGTGCATACACTTAAACTAATTTCAACACTTGTAAAGCTAAGACAAGAGAATTACCATTAGTTCTAGGCCATCTTGGGGCTACAAAGCAAGATCTAAGCCAGCCTTTGCTACAAGATTCTGTCTCAAAACCAAAAGTGGTTTTGTTGTTGTTGTTTTGTTTTTGTTTTTCAGAGTAAGATGAACAGTGGCAGAGCATTCCTGTGACTCCAGCTCAGAAAGGACGCTGCAGTAAATAACTGCAATTCCAGAGCCAGCCCAGGAAAGAGAGGAAGACCTCTCTCAAAATTAACAACAGCCGGGCAGTGGTGGCGCACGCCTTTAATCCCAGCACTTGGGAGGCAGAGGCAGGCGGATTTCTGAGTTCGAGGCCAGCCTGGTCTACAAAGTGAGTTCCAGGACAGCCAGGGCTACACAGAGAAACCCTGTCTCAAAAAACCAAACCCCCCCACCAAAAAAAAAAAAAATTAACAACAAACAAACAAAAAACGGGTATGGTGGAAGAGACATTTAATCCCAGCAGTTGGGAGGCCAAGGCAGGCAGATATCTGTGAGTTCAATGCCAGCCTGATCTACATAAGAAGACCTAGGCCAGCCAGGACAAAAAGATCCTAGGGCTGAAAGTTTAGCTCAGTAATAGGGTGCCTACCTACTATGCACGGGGTCTTGGGTTCATTTGTCCTAAACACACACAAAAATTTCCCAACACAAAGATTCTATTTATGTGGCTTATCCAGGAAACAGAGGAAGTGAGACTGTCCCACTGGAATCCATCAGTGTGACTCATACCTTTCCTTTCTTCTTGGCTGGCTGGTCCTGAGCCTTTAGCTTTTTCTCCTGGCCCCTGTTTGGACCATGCTCTGTGGTTGCTTTCTGTTCCTTCTTTAAGCTGGCTTTGAGCAGGCTTGGCTTGGTCTCTGCCTCTGGAGAACTGGTCCCTGGGGTGTCCTCCTTCTGTGAGCTGGGCTCAGATTTCTCGCTATGTAATTTTTGTGTAGGTGGAGCAAAGGTTTTCTTCGTTCCCTTTCCATATTCTGAAGAAATTGCAATTGAAATTTAGGAAACCCAGAGTCTAACAGAGATTGTTGAACATTGCCCATGACGTAGTCAAGTTGGAATTAAATAGAAGGAGCTTTTAACAAATCTGTATTTCTCTGTCCCTCCCTGCATATTCCATTCCTCTAGCCCTGAGATTACTTTAATGCAGTTTTGAGAACCATAAATTTGTTACTTGACAAGATTATTTGGTTCTAACATACTCCAGATTTGGTACCACTAATCCAAATGATTGATAGAAGTATGTAGGAAAGTGAATTATTCAAGTGTGAATTTTTTTTAAATAGGCTCACTTTAACTTCATAAAAATATGTTTAAAAAATGACTGAATACTTAGAAATGACTCAAGACTTAATCTTTTTTAGATATATTTTTAACTGATCAAAATGCATAAAGAAATGTCTCCAAACTAAACAAACCACAATTTAATTCCCAAGACCAAGTGTGATGCCATCTCCTCTATGAAAACAATACTGACCCCACCAGGTATGAAGGATAGTCTATTTCTTCTGAGTCTATTTCTTCTTTTAACACTCTGTACTTCTCTAGCAGCAGTCAGCATGTTTAACTTCATATTATAAATACTTAAATGTGTTTTCTCCCTGTGAATTCATTCATATATTTTCAGAGCATGGCTGGGTTTTTTAAGGATTACTTAGTCTTTTTTTTTTTTTATGTGAAGGTGTGTGAACTTTGTGCATGCGCGTACCCATGGGGGCCATGGGGCATCTAATCCCCTGGGGCTGAAGGTACAGGCAGCTGTGAGCTACCTGATATGGGTGCTGGGAACCATCCCTGGGTCCTCTTAAGCCATCTCTTTAGTCCCATCAGGGCTGTTTCTAATCCACATCTATTTCACTCAATGCAACTGGCACCACAGTAATTTGAACAGCATGAACAGAAAACATGTGACCAGAATTCCCCTCTGAAGGAAAGGATGAACAGAAGGGAAAGAGAAGAGAAATATACCAAGTGAACCTCTCGCATCCTTGGCTCACCTTTGTGATTCTGTAATGCTGCCATCATTCAGTTCAGAAACTATACTTTCTTTGCCTGTTAGAAGAAAAGAAATGGTGATTACTTTGGTTAAACATAATTTAAACTTTCCTTTCTCCCTGTCTTCTTGAATTTAAATTTGTCTGGGACGCTGGACAATACTTCTGCCTTCTTTGCTCCAATTCTACTACTATATCAGCACTAGTTACATGACTGGGTATACAGAGAATCAAATTACCATGCTCATTTTTAAAGCATCCACTCTTGGGTTTATGTTTTGGTCATACTGGAATTTAAACTTGCTAGCCAGGTGAACACTTTACCACTGAGCTATATTTCAGCCCTTTTTCATTTAAGACAAGGTCTCCATAAGTTGTCGAAGCCTGCCTTTAATTATTTTGTAATCCTTGAACTTGCTCTGTAACCCAGAGCAAGCTTTGAACTTGTAATTCTCTTGCCTCAGTCACCCAAATAACTGGGTTTACAGCTCTGAGACACTGGCCTCAGCATTTTGTTTCTTTTTTTCTTTTTGGTTTTTTGAGACGGTGTTTCTCTGTAGCCCTGGCTGTCCTAGAACTCACTTTGTAGACCAGGCTGGCCTCGAACTCAGAAATCCACCTGCCTCTGCCTCCCGAGTGCTGGGATTAAAGGTGTGCGCCACTAAGCCCAGCCTTGGCCGCAGCATTTTGAATACCTAGACTTATACCTGACATATGGCAGGCACTTTAACTAGATGGACATGCTAGCAGCAGTGATGGAAGCATAGGTAGTACTAGAGCAGTGGTAATGGGCATGGTCAGTGCTGGGAGTTAAGAAACGCGCCCCTCATTTCACAAAGTTCCCCCAAATACTTAGGAAACAAATAATCTGGCAATTCTCCAACCTAACTCAGAGGTCCCTATGCATAGGAATTTTTTTTTCCATTATTTGAATGTTCGGGCCAAAAATATTCCCCAAATACTGGATTCTACCAAATGTACCTCAGAAATATGTGGTAACCAGAAAAGGTGCCCAAAGAACTTAGCATCTTCTCTCTTACTCTTCTACTTTAACATGATGAGAACATCTTTGATTGTCACAGTTCATCCTTAGGAATGTACTCTCAGTTGTTTTACATTAAATCAATGTTTTGTTTTGACTTGTGACTAAAATGGCTGACACATATTAAGTATAAACTATGTTCTTGACCATTTAGGCACTTAATTCTAAGAGCAAATCTATGAGATAGATTCCAAGGCATAAAGTATCATCCATTAGATCACAAGATATGTTTAAAATGTACTGGCCATATTAAGCTAAATACAAATATTTTTAATTATTCTTTGGCATTTTCCCACTCCTTTTCATGTATGTGTATGTGCAAACACATATACAAGTAATTGAGGCTTGCTGTTCTGAAGCAATTACTGTTCCTCTATAGTAAGGAACATATTTTCACACCATTTGCCTCTTAATTCATCATTGCTAGTCCCCACATATATTTGCATTAAAAAAGGCAAGGCTGCTGGGCGGTTGTGGCACATGCCTTTAATCCTAGCACTTGGGAGGCAGAGGCAGGAGGATTTCTGAGTTTGAGGCCAACCTGGTCTATAAAGTGAGTTCCAGAACAGCCAGGGCTACACAGAGAAACCCCATGGGGGGGAGGGGCAAGGAGCTAGGTGGTGGTAGTGCACATCTTTAATCCCTGCACTTGGAAGGCAGAAGCAGATGGAACTCTGAATTCAAGGCCAGCCTGGTATACAAGTGAGTTTCAGGACAGCCAAGACTACACAGAGAAACCTTGTCTCTAAAAACCAAAAGAATAACCGGGCATGGTGGTGCACGCCTTTAATCCCAGCACTCAGGAGGCAGAGGCAGGCGGATTTCTGAGTTCGAGGCCAGCCTGGTCTACAAAGTGAGTTCCAGGATAGCCAGGGCTACACAGAGAAACCTTGTGTCGAAAAACCAAAAAAAATAATAAAAATAAAATAAAATAAAATAAAAACAAAAGAAAACTACAAAAAGAAGATGGAAAAACATTAAAACAACTTGTTCTTTTTTTCTTATAGTCCTGAATAAAAGCTAAAAATTGAATAAAAGGCTGAAAAATGAATACTAATTTGGCCACATAGGACAAACTTTTCTTCTCCCAACTCCATAATTCAAAACAGCTCATAAGAAGCGCCTGGAAAGGGGGAAAAGGCAGAGTAAAAACTCCGTGAGTTTGATGTGACATTTTGTTATTTAAATTCAAACTTATATAACAGATTTCATATTCATAAATTAGTCCTGAAATATATAAAGATCTGATCAAAATGTCTCTGAAGAGCAGATCTAGGTAGATACAAAGTGTATGTATGAAGCTTGCCACTGTACTCTACTCTGATGTACTTGCACACAAACATACACACACAAAAATTAAAAACTATAAACTGTTCCAATACATAAAAAGAATAGTCTCCACAAACTGCAAACCTGCGAATATTTAGTTTCGAAACCTATTTAAACCTATACACATCTCCTAGGCTAATGTGTTTCTGGAGCTTCTCAACTAACTAAGGAGAATTCTAGAATTCGCCCTAGTTAGTTGAAGAATGCTTGTGGCTCTTCCAGAGAACACAACCAGCACCCACATTACAGAACTAACAATTGACTGCTACTTCAGCTCCAGGAGACTGGACCCTCTTCTGGCCTCTGCAATCACTGCACTCAAATGCACATACTCACAGAGACACATACATGTATACATAAAAAAACAAATAAAGAGCCAGGCGTGGTGGCGCACGCCTTTAATCCCAGCACTCGGGAGGCAGAGGCAGGCAGATTTCTGAGTTCGAGGCCAGCCTGGTCTACAAAGTGAGTTCCAGGACAGCCAGGGCTATCCAGAGAAACCTTGTCTCGAAAAACCAAAAAAAAAAAAGAATCACAGCAGGGCACAGTGGGGCACACCTTTAATCCTAGCACTCAGGAGGGAGAAACAAGTGGATCTCGGAGTTAGAGGCCAGCCTGGTCTACAGAGAGAGTTCTACAACAGCCAGGGTTACATGGAAAAATCCTGCCTCAAAAAAACAAAAAATGACTGATAAGCCAGGTATGATGGCACACATTTTAATCCTAGCACTTGGAAAGCAGAGGTGGAAATATCACTGTGAGTTCCACAGTAGTGTGGTGTAAATTCCAAGCCAGCCAGAGCTTCAAGAGTACAACCTCTCTCCCTGCCCGCCCCTCACACTCACAGAGAGAGAGAGAGAGAGAGAGAGAGAGAGAGAAGGTAAAGGGAAAAAAAAGAGATAGCTCAGTAGTTAAGAGCATTTGTTGTTTTTGCAAAGACTAAGATTCAGTTCCCAGTACCCACATGGTGGTTTATAACCATCTATATCTCCAATTCAGGGAATCAGATTCTCTTCTCTGACCTTGGAAGGTACCAAGTACACAAATGGTATGCATTCATAACATTTACAAATAAAATAAATAAATCTAATTAAATTTTTTGTTAAAAAAAAATTAAAAAGCCAGGTGTGGTGGCACACGCCTTTAATCCCATCACTTGGGAGGCAGAGGCAGGCGGATTTCTGAGTTCGAGGCCAGCCTGGTCTACATAGTGAGTTCCAGGACAGCCAGGACTACACAGAGAAACCCTGTCTCAAAAAAACAAAACAGGGCTGGTGAGATGGCTCAGTGGGTAAGAGCACCCGACTGTTCTTCCGAAGGTCCCGAGTTCAAATCCCAGCAACCACATGGTGGCTTACAACCATCCATAACGAAATCTGATGCCCTCTTCTGGAGTGTTTGAAGACAGCTACATTGTACTTGCATATAATAAATAAATAAATAAATCTTTAAAAAAAAATAAGAAACAGAAGATGGGGTGCAGTGTGGTGGCACCCCTTTAAAAAATAAAAAAAAAATAAAAAAAAAACAACAACAACAACAAAAAAAAATTGTTAAAAAAAAAAAAAAAAAAAAAAAAAAAAAAAAAAAAGAGTTACATAACAAAGAGTTCCCTTTAATCTAAAGTGGAAATGTGATGAATATTACTTTCAAAAATTGTAGCCCAATCAATAGAGAAGAGAAAGCCAGGAAGTCACTTTCGGATGAGCCAAGCTACTGCTCCATTTGATATGAATTTTCTTCTTATACAATAACAAATATTAACAACCTGATTCAGGAGGCTAGAGAGATGGCTCAGTGATTAAGAGCACTGGCTGCTCTTCCAGAGGCCCTGAGTTCAATTTCCAGTAATTATATGGTGCCCTCTTCTGGCCTGCAGGCATACATGCAGGCAGAATACTGTATACATAATTTTTTAAAAATTCTTTTCTTTTCTTTTTTATTTTTTTGTTTAAAAAAGCTGATTCAGAGGAGAAAATACTAGTTAATAAGTATGCAAAATACCAACTTGCATTTTTCTGTATGTTCGAGTGTGAAAGCAGGCCTTGATGACAGGAAGTCTAACAGTCTAACATTTTCTTTTTTCTTTTTTTTCTTTTTTTTTTGGAGGCAGGGTCTCTCAGTGATCCTGTACCTCGACATTTCAGATACACTGGCTGCTCAACAAGCCCCCAGGATGCAACTGTCTCCACCTCCCAGGACTGAGGTCACAGACCCACTGCACCTTGTCCAGTTTTTATGTGGTGTTGGGGATCCTTGTGCGTAGGTATTTACTTGTTGAGTTACCTCCCTAGTCTCCATTTCTCTTTTCTCTCAGATGAAAAGGAGTCAGGGATGGAAAGAAAAAAGATAGCTCTGAGGTTAAGGGCAAGTGCTTGCTGCTCTCCTCTGCTAAGATGGGGATAAGAGTAGTTGGAGTAAATATGACACACAATATACATGTACAAATGTGTCCTAATGAAACCATTATTACACATAACAAGTACTTATGAATTTTAAAATGTTTATAAATAAAAGTTCTAAATAGACCTGCTGCAGTGAAGTAATTTAATTCAGTGCTGCCAATATTTGTCAAAAAGCATTAATTATCCACCTTATGACTAGGTAATTATTCTCTCTTAAAAAAAGGGGGGGGGGGGGCAGGTGAGATGGCTCAGCGGGTAAGAGCACCCAACTGCTCTTCCGAAGGTGATAAGTTCAAATCCCAGCAACCACATGGTGGCTCACAACCATCTGTAACGAGATCTGGCTTTCTCTTCTGGAGTGTCTGAGGACAGCTACAGTGTACTTACATTTAAAAAAAAAAAAAAAAAAAAGAGTTATTTATTTATTATGTATATAGTGTTTTGCCTTATGGCCAGAAGAGGGCATCAGATCCCATTACAGATGGTTGTGAACCACCATGCATTTGCTGGAAATTGAACTCAGGAGCTCTGGAAGAGTAGCCAGTGCTCTTAACCTCTGAGCTGTCTCTCCAGCCCTATTCCCTCTTTTTTAAAAAAAAAAAAAATTTATTTAATGTATATGAGTACACTGTAGCTGTACAGATGGTTGTAAGCCTTCATGTGGTTGTTGGGAATTGAATTTAGGACCTCTGCTTGCTCTGGTCAGACCTGCTTGCTCCAGAAGAGGGTGTTAGATCACATTACAGGTGGTTGTGAGTCACCATGTGATTGCTGGGATTTGAACTCAGGACCTTTGGAAGAACAGTTGGTGCTCCTACCTGCTGAGCCATCTCTCTAGACCCCCTATCCCCTCTTTATACTGATAAAGAAAAGTAAATCCTTCAGTACTATCTATTATCATAGACTCTAAGTTTCTAAAAATCATAAAAACTATATTTGATAACAGCATTCAGGAGGTTGAGGCAGGATTTAGAGTTCAAATTTGATGGCTATATAGCAAGACCCTATCATTAAAAAACATAACAAGGGCTGGAGAGATGGCTTAGTGGTTAAGAACACTGACTACTCTTGTGAAGGTCCTGAGTTCAAATCCCAGCAACCACATGGTGGTTCACAACCATCCATATTTAGATCTGATGCCCTCTTCTGAGGTATCTGAAGACAACTACAGTGTACTTACATATAATAAACAAATAAATATTTAAAAAAGCAAAAACAGCTGGGTGTGGTGGCACACGCCTTTAAACCCAGCACTTGGAAGGCAGAAGAAAGCAGATTTCTGAGTTTGAGGCCAGCCTGGTCTACAAAGTGAGTTCCAGGACAGCCAGGGCTATACAGAGAAACCCTGTCTCAAAAAACAAAAACAAAAACAAAAAAAACAAAAAAGCAAAAATGAAAACAAGCAAACAAATCTTTTCAATCTCCTTTAAGCTAGGATAGTGAGCCATGTATAAATTTCAATCGTAGGAATGTTCTAGTTTGAGACCTACAGAAAGACCCTGCAGCCCCTCCAAAACAAAAACAAAAGCAAATTGACACACACACACACACACACACACACACATACACACAGCCTCCTATATTTAAGAATATAGTTTAAGACAATCAGGGGTTCATGGTTATACTCACAGCACTTAAGAGACTGAAAGAAGTCTATTGCTTCAACTTTGAGTCCAGTCTGGGCTACAAAGTGACTTTGAAAACAGCCAGGATGGGGGCTGGTGAGATGGCTCAGCGGGTAAGAGCACCCGACTGCTCTTCCGAAGGTGATAAGTTCAAATCCCAGCAACCACATGGTGGCTCACAACCATCTGTAAGGAGATCTGGCTCCCTCTTCTGGAGTGTCTGAGGACAGCTACAGTGTACTTACATATAATAAAATAAAATTAAAAATAAAAAATAAATAAAAAGACCCTGTCTAAGAAAGAAAGAAAGAAAGAATAGATAGATGGATAGACAGACAGACAAACAAACAAATGAATAAATGCTTACATATAATTCAGTGGGTAGGGAGGGGTGCTTGCCACCAAACCTGCAACTGATCTCAAATCCCACTTGATTGGCAGGGATGGACAGAAAGGATGACACAACATGGACAGGATGACCTCTGGCCTCCCCATGCTCTACAGCATGTGCACAAACATATACATCCAACAAACAACAAATAAATAAGGGTGATTAACTTTTTTTTCTTTTTCTTTTTCTTTTTCTTTTTCTTTTCTTTCTTTTTTTTTTTTTTTTTTTTTTTTTTTTTTTTTTTTTTTTTTTTTTTTTTTTTTTTTTTTTTTTTTTTTTTTTTTTTTTGGTTTTTCGAGACACGGTTTCTCTGTATAGCTCTGGCTGTCCTGGAACTCACTCTGTAGACCAGGCTGGCCTCGAACTCAGAAATCCGCCTGCCTCTGCCTCCCAAGTGCTGGGATTAAAGGTGTGCGCCACCATGCCCGGCTGGCTTGATTAACTTTTAAAAATATAATTCACTTAAAAATTTCCTGTCCTGGGGGCTGGCAGTGGTGGTGCATGCCAGCACTCTGTAGGCAGAGGCAGGGAGATCTCTGAGTTTAAGGCCAGCCTGGTCTACAGAGGGTGTTCTAGGTCCGCCAGGGGCTATAGAGAGAAAAACCGGGAGAGGGGAGGGGGACGGGCTGAGGAGCTGGTGAGATGGTTCAAGAATTAAGAGCACTGGCTTCCAGAGGTCCCTGCAGCCACATGATGGCTCACGACTATCTATAAAGGGATCTGATGCTCTCTTCTGGCCTGTAGATATACATGCAGGCTAAGCATTCACACACTAATAATAATAATAATAATAATAATAATAATAATAATAATAGAATAAATGAAAATTTCATTCCCTCTAATACAGAATTGATGGCTTTTTGAATTCTCTAATAGCCTATGATCTCCTTCCTATTCTCATGTTTTACCTGTTGGTTTGTTTTTTTTTTTGGGGGGGGGGGGGTTCGAGACAGGGTTTCTCTGTATAGCCCTGGCTGTCCTGGAACTCACTTTGTAGACCAGGCTGGCCTCGAACTCAGAAATCCATCTGCCTCTGCCTCCCAAGTGCTGGGATTAAAGGCGTGCGCTACCAAGTCCAGCTGTTTTTACCTGTTTTTAAGTTCACTTTGTGAGCATGAATCTGTGTTCTGCAGACCTTTTAAACGTTTAACAAGTAAAGAAATAAAGAATATGCCGGGCGTGGTGGCAAAGAAAGAAAGAAAGATATTCCACCTACCCTCACCAGATTTACTCTCAGAAGTAACTACCCAAACTAAACTTTCCACAGAACGTTACAAATAAAATTCACGGTAAAGTGTATTGGCTCAGGGTGCGGTGGGGTGGGGGTGGGAGGAGGTTAGTGGAAGAAACCTCGAAGATGTGTGGTCACTTGTGAGCAAAACAGTTTCTCTCGCGACAGTTAATGTCATTTCTATTCTTGACCTCAATCTCTGGATCGCTTCCACTCGTGCCCCCCCCCCCCACGGCCGTGTCCCGGACCTCAGGCTGGCCCTCGAGGATGCTCTCGCTTTGAAGAACTTTGTACCCTAGGCCTTCGCAGGGGGCACGTCCTTTCTGCCTACAGATATCAAGATGCGGGTCCAGGAATACTGAACCCCACAGCGGAAGGGAGGCCTTGGAGTGGTCTTCTACTTTTCCTCTCTCTTTACCAATTCTCTCTGCGACGGCCATTAAAACCAGAGATCTCACAGAGGCGAACAACCCTCGCCTCCCCTCAAAGCGTCAAGTCACGCTTTGCTACTCTCACCCGGACCAAGAATCCCACCATGGAAGCCTCTTCCCCTTTGCTCCCGCCCAAAACTCATTTCCCGCCACAATACTGGGTTATTTTTTGTTTTGAAGATTAGTGATTCTGAAGAGAAGGGGCTAGGGTCCGCTGTGGCTCCGAAGAGAAAATTTCTCCTCAGCCAACAGGTACCGAGATTCACCACAACTAACACTTTCCTCTGCAGTCGCATAAAAGACAACTACCTTCTGGGGCGACGAGGACCTAAAGGTGAAGCGCAGCTAACGCGGTCGCAGCCATTCCGCACATCCCTTCCACCTCGAGCAACTTTTCCCGCCACCAGGAGAAGGCGCGAGGACACGGACAAACTCCGCCTCCAAGCGGCGTGCGCTCAGGCAGTGCGCATGCGCAGTTGGAAGCCGCTTCTGCGTCTGCGCAGCCGGAGTAGCCCGCCATCTTAAGAACGAAAGTCCAGTGAAACTACAAGTCCCATAATCCGTGCTGGCATCTTTATTTCCGCGCCCTCCCCCAATAATATCCTGCGAAGCACTTGAGGCACTTCATTCTTATCTCTGCCTCAAGTCGCATTCTCATTCCTGTTTTTGTGCTATCACTCCCTACCTTTTAGTTTTCGTCACGCCCTTAAATTTTGAGACCGTCTTGAGCCCCCCTCTTGCCTCTACAGTTCTCTTTCCTGACAAAAAGTCTGTTGACAGGGAAACTCCGCCAGCCATCAGTCTGAGGATTCTGCATAGAATCAGTGCTTCCCATTGGCCGAAACAGGGGCCAAAACAGGTCGATACCCTTTCCCACCCACCTTCGCGGTGTGTCTAGCTGCAGGGGTAATTCTGTAAAATCCGCAACGCTAGCGGGTGGCGCTGAGGGACCGATACGCAGGCGCCGCACTGTGGCAGAGGCGTCCGAGGCCTGACGTGGGTGTAGGGAGGAGAGGAAGGCGTAGTTCTCTAGATGTTTGTCGCTGGAGGAAGGAGGAGGGTCGCCAGAACCACTGGGACATTTCAGGGGAAGAGGAGTTTGGACAACCTCGATGTTTTAGTACTTGTTTGCTTTCAATTCAGAGGATATTTTAAATAATATATTGCATTGTATTGATAACAGTTCTTGTGACAATGGTCTTGATCCCTTCGCCTACTTTATTTCATTCTGCCCTCAGGCTCATTCTAATGAGATAGGCAGGTGGGAAAGGGTGGGGAAAGACGAGCGGTCACTCATGAATAATTCATGAGCCCGCCTCTTTCGCTGGGAATGCACGCCCCTTTGGAAACGTGCTGACGCACGCTGCGTGTATCGAACTTAAGGAAACGACGTCACACTCCCCGCCCCTAGGGCGGAGGGGGCGGAACATCATCTCCAGCACGTGTTGCTCCTTCAACCCGCGCAAGTCCAAAAGGACTACGCGCAGGCGCTCTCCAGGAGGGGCGGGGATGGGGGAGGAAGGAGGCGGGGCAGGGAGGTTGTTGGGTTTAGAGCCGGGCGGAGACCGCGGAGCCTCATTCCTCAGGAACAAGGGTCGGGTGTCAAGGAGACCTTTTCACACCAGCTCCCGTTCCCCGCCTACGGTGGGTGGGATCGCACGGCAGAGACAAAGAATATCAGTAGGGCTTGGACTTAGCAGCGAAGGGAAGTCGGGTGTCCGTGTAGGGCGGTGGGCGTCTCGGGCTGGGGGAGGGGGAGGCAATTAGGGAGGGGGGCTGTATTTAAACTCTCGGAGCCGTTAAGTTGGTTCGCACTCCCGATGCGCGCGCAGCCTGGGTGGTAGCGGAGCGCGCATGCGTGGGTCCTGGGCGAGCGGGACGCGCGCCCGTCGTGCGCGCTCGCGGCAGAGTGGTAGTGGCGGAGAAAAGGGTGTCGGCGCACGCGCAGTTGGTTCCTCGGCTTGTCCGGGTCTCGCGGGCATCTTGTTTTGGTCTCGCGGGCGAGCGGAGCGCGCTTGGTGTGTCGCGGGAGGGAGGTGGAGGCGCTCGGGCGCGAGGCAGAGCTGCGCGCGCACTCGGGGAAGGAGGGAGTGAGGTGGTCTTAGGAAGGGTTACAGGGGGCTTCCCCTCGCTCCCTTCTCAGTACCCTCGCTTGAGAAGGGGAAATTAAACAGGGAGAGGAGATGATCGAGATGGCGGCGGAGAAGGAGCCCTTTCTGGTGCCGGCCCCGCCGCCGCCGCTCAAAGATGAGTCGGGCGGAGGGGGCGGCCCCGAGGTGCGATCGCACCAAGAGGCTGCCTCCGGGGAGCTCCGCGATGGGACAGAACACGGGCCGGGCCCTCGCGCGCACTCGGCCGGGGCCGCAGCCATCGGAGGGGGCGGCCCCCAGGCACAGGCGCATGGGGAGCCCCAGGGGCGAGCCACCGCTCCAGCGGACGTGGGGGAGGAGCGCCGGGGAGGGGGCGGGACAGACCTGGGTCCCCCAGCCCCTCCTAGACCTCGCAATGGCTACCAGCCCCACCGACCCCCTGGGGGTGGTGGGGGCAAAAGAAGAAATAGCTGTAATGTGGGGGGAGGGAGCGGTGGAAGCTTCAAACATCCGGCCTTCAAGAGGCGCCGGCGAGTGAATTCGGACTGTGACTCTGTGTTACCATCCAATTTCCTTCTGGGGGGTAATATATTTGATCCACTGAACCTGAATAGCCTCCTGGATGAGGAAGTGAGTCGCGCACTCAATGCGGAGACCCCAAAGTCATCCCCACTTCCGGCCAAGGGGCGAGACCCTGTGGAGATCCTCATCCCCAAAGATATCACTGACCCGCTCAGTCTCAACACTTGCACTGATGAGGCCCATGTAGTGCTTGCCTCACCACTCAAGATTGGTCGCAAGCGCCATAGACACCGGGGACCGCACCACCAGCAGCAGCAGGCATCTGGAGGGAATGATAGCAACGCCACCACCGTGCTGCCCACTGACCCTCTCACACCCTCACTCCATGGGGAGGGTGCTACGCAGCAGCAGCAGCAGCAAAACAGAGGCCAGAACCGTGATGCCCCTCAACCCTATGAACTCAACACAGCCATCAACTGCAGGGATGAAGTTGTGTCTCCTCTTCCATCTGCCCTGCAGGGTTCCTCAGGCTCCCTTTCTGCCCCTCCAGCCGCCTCAGTTACCTCTGCACCCTCCACTTCCTCCTCCTCCCGACATCGCAAACGTCGCAGGACTTCCAGCAAGTCAGAGGCAGGGGCTAGGGGTGGAAGCCAGGGTTCCAAGGAAAAGGGCAGAGGGAGTGGAGGAGGCCGTCACCACCACCCACTGCCTGCAACCGGCTTCAAAAAGCAACAGCTAAAGTTCCAATATGGAAATTACTGCAAGTACTATGGCTATCGCAATCCTTCCTGTGAGGACGTGCGCCTTAGGGTGTTGAAGCCCGAGTGGTTTCAAGGCCGGGACGTCCTAGATCTGGGCTGCAATGTTGGCCATCTGACCCTAAGTATTGCCTGCAAGTGGGGCCCAGCCCGCATGGTGGGGCTGGACATTGATCCACGGCTTATCCACTCTGCTCGCCAAAATATCCGACACTACCTGTCGGAGGAGCTTCGTCTCCAAGCTCAGACTTCTGAGGGGGACCCAGGGACAGAGGGGGAGGAGGGGACTATCACTGTCCGAAAAAGGAGCTGCTTCCCAGCCTCGCTGACAGCCAGCCGGGGTCCCATCGCTGCACCCCAAGTGCCCTTGGATGGAGCGGACACATCTGTCTTCCCCAACAATGTCGTCTTCGTCACGGTAAGAGTCCAAAGGCTCTTGGAATAGGGTTCAAATGTGAAGATGAGATTAAATAGGAATGTGTTGGGGGGATGGTCATGACCTAGAGGTATATCCATGCATCTGTTCCTCCATACAAGAACCATCTCCTGGAGAGAACAGTCTGGATTGGCCAGAGAATCTCTACTGGGTGTTGTCTTTCTGCTCCTATAACGTGGAAAGTGGGATCTCTACCTTCAGGCTCTAACATCTGGTCCTTTCTCATGACTACAAACAAGGATCTCATCCCCAACATAGCATGACTTGTCCTGCTTCCAACTGGGACTATAATCCAGAGAATCCACTTTCCCCTGAGGGTACTTCTGTTTAGTCCAGATGGAATCTTGTCCTCAAGTCTCCTGAAGGAGCCTGAAGTTGGGTGTATTTGGGAGAGGGGGAACACTGATATTTGTTGATTGCAGCCTTTGATAGGGACTTTGTTTGCCTCAGCTGCTTTTTGTTTCCCTAGATACAGCACAAGACTGTTGAAATCACTGGTCAGAAACCCATAGGTCTGTCTTCCCCATGCTGACTGAATAGTGAGAGGGAGGCAGTGAAGAGGACTACATGGAGGACAGTGTCCAGCCTGACAGCATATGTCCCTGTCAGTGCTAGTTTCCTCCAGCAGGCATCCAGAGGCACTTTTGCCAGTGGCTTAGCCTGGGGAATGTCTTCCCAGGGGTGGTGATGAGTTTACCTTCTTTAAAAAAAGGTTTCCTGAGGTTATTTTGTTAGAGAAAGAATAGACCTGAAACATGACTTAGGGAAAGAGTCTGTCTTTAGAACTATGGCCTTTGTATGTGGCCTTTGAGGTCTCCTGGGCAAGAGTGAAAATAAGCACAGGCTGGGGTCTTGGGAACACTCCAGTATTCTCCGGTTAACCCTTGGATAGTGAGCTCAGTGTAAATCTACCCAGGCTTCCTTTTCGGTTTGTTTGGTTTAGTACCAGTAACAGGAAAGGGAGATGAGAGCATGAGGCTGAGAGGAGGTGCTCTCAGGAAGAACCTCAGAAGGTGGCCGCCACGGCTGAAGTAAGGTTGTGTGTAGGACTCTGTAGGTGGTTGTGGGGCCAGTGGTGCTCTTCATCCCTCTTTGACATCCTTGCCCTCTTGTGGCCCACAGGGTAACTATGTCCTGGACCGAGATGAGCTGGTGGATGCCCAAAGACCGGAGTATGATGTGGTGCTCTGCTTCAGCCTCACCAAGTGGGTACACCTGAACTGGGGTGATGAGGGGCTGAAGCGAATGTTCCGCCGGATCTACCGCCACCTGCGCCCTGGGGGTATTCTGGTCCTAGAGCCCCAACCATGGTCCTCCTACTACAAGAGAAAGTCTCTCACGGTGAGTTTGGTTTCTGGAGAGGGAATAATAAACTTTTGATTTTTACTGGGGATTGAGCCCCTTACCTCATGCGTGGTAGGGATGGTGTTCTCTCTACCAGTGAGCTACAGCCCTAGCCCTTTTTTTCCCCAAGAATGTTTTTTTGTATAGCCTTGTCTGTCCTGAAACTTAACTCTGGACCGGGCGGGCCTTGAACTCATAGAGACCAGCCTGCCTCTGCCTTCTAAGGGTTGAACTACCACCAACTGGCAGGCCCCTTTTTATTTGGGACTGGCTAACCTGTTGGCCTGAACTGGCTCTGTAGTACAGGCTGATCTTCCAGCTCCAACTTTCTGAGCAAGGAAAAAGGTGGTAAGTAGAAGTAACCCCTTCCCTTTTTTCCCAGGAAACAATCTATAAGAACTACTTTCGAATCCAGCTGAAGCCAGAACAGTTCAGTTCCTACCTGACATCCCCAGAGGTGGGTTTCTCCAGCTATGAGCTTGTAGCCACACCGAGTAACACCTCAAGAGGTAAGAATGGCTTGTTTTATGGGCTAGGAGGAGATAGTCCTGGCTGCAAGGGTACAGGCCCTGTGGAGAACCCCAGGGTCCTACCCACCTGCCTCTGTCTTTCCTTCAGGCTTCCAGCGTCCTGTGTACTTGTTCCACAAGGCTCGATCCCCCAGCCACTAAGTGGCTTTCTGAGAAGTTGTAAAGAAGCTGCCCTTGCTGCTCCTGAGGACCTGGGGGAAAAGGAAATTATTCCAAGGTCTTTCCTAACTCCAAAAAGTTTCTCCTTTTCTTGGATCTGTAAAGAGAGCTTTTCCTAAGTTGCTACCCCACATCTCCTCCCTGTCACCTCTGGCACTTGAGCAAGCCCAGCTGTGCTGGAATTCCATCAGCTTCCTCTCCTAGCCTGCTGGGCTGGATGGCATGGACTGTTTGCTGACTCTGTCCTCCTAGGACATGGGAAGGGGGAATGTCAAGTTCTCTAGGCCCTTCCTCCTGTTCTCTGGGAGTCTTCCCGCTTCTCCTCAGCCTTTGTTCCTAGCTGCACTTAAATGGACCATGGATGGACTAAGGGTGTTAGAGGGGAAGTTTGGTAAGGAGATACACAGGTACTGTGAAAGTCCTTCTGCTGTCCCCCTGTGGGAAGGAGCTGGGTTTGGAAATGTGAGAACAGCACAATAAACTTGATAACTAGGGCAATGGCCCCTGCACCTGTGTCTAGCACTTTCTAGAGGTAGTAAGTACCTCCTAGTAGGATTGTGTGCCCCCTCTGCCCATCCTAGTCCCTCGAGGGTGGTTTTTATTGGGTGTGGTAGTACATAGATAGGCCTTTTATTTATTATGCCAGCACTTGGGATACAGAGACAGGCAAGACCTCATGGTATGAGGCCTGCCTGGGATGACTGCATAGTGATTCAGTGTCTCAAAGAGGTAAGAATTGGGGAGGTCAGTAGTTTAGTTTGGAAGACTGTTGGTGCCAGTCTTAGGATTACTATTGCTGTGCAACACCATGACCAAAGAAAGTTGGAGAAGAGGTTTACTCAGCTTATGCTTCCACATCTCAGGGGAAGGCAAGGACCAGAAGGCTCATGTAAAAGCCATCAAGGGGTGCTTACTCAATTGCCCTTGTGGCTTACTCAGCCTTTCTTATAGACCCCAAGACCACCAGCACAGGGATGGCCCCACCTACAATGAGCCAGGCCTTCTCCTCAACTAATTAAAATGTTCTGTAGGCTTGCCTACTGTCTCATCATATAGAGCATTTTCTCAGTTGAGGCTCCCTCCTGGTGACTAGCTTCCATCAAGGTTGATAGAAACTAGATAGTACAGTACCCTCACACAATGCTTAAGATGGTAGTGGGTCCAAATTACCTTCCTCAAAAGAAACTCCAGATAAGTATTTGTGTATGGAAGTTTGAAGCAGGCTAACTTGGGGGGGGGGGGGGAAGTGGAGGTAAAATGGAACCAGAAAGTTAATAGCCCAGAGCCACAAACCTGCTACAGGACCCTTGGTGGAATGAGATGCTTGGGTGGTTTACAAAATGAAGGTCTTGATTAGTTTGTCAAGAGCAGCTGGAACCTTGAACAAACACTGAGCACTCTCCTATTAGTCCCCAACAAGATAGGCAACAGTCTCCTTTGAAGCAATCATTAAGTGTTAAAACCCACATTTGGGTAAGTACTTTTTGCTCAGAAGTATTTGGATAGCCAAGTGTAGTGGTACATGCCTTTAGTCCCAGCACTCGGGAAGCAGAGGCAGGCAAGTCTCTGGAGTTTAAGACCAGCTCGGACTACATAATAAGTTCCAAGACAACCAGAGCTAAGTAGAGAGACAAATATAGTTTGTACAACTAGGGCAGTATGTGTGCAGTGTTGTTTTGAGATGTTATCAAGTAACTTAGGTTGGCCTGGAATGCCTGATTCTGTCTCTACCTCAAGTGTTCATCACACCCAGCCAAGGTGGAATTTAAAACACTTTGACTGCTGTTTGTCTATATACTTGCACACCCAACTCTGGGGTTTGAACCTAGGGCTTTGTACATGCTTCCCCAGGTACTACCACTGATCTGAACCTACCCTGCCTGAAACTGTATCAAAATAATTTGTGTAACTCAGACTGTCCTTGGACATAGAATCCTTCTGCCTCAGCCTCCTAAGTGCTGAGACATGCTTGGAGCCTCGGTGTCAGGATAAGGCTCAAGTTCTAATAACTAAAGGTGGTGATTTAAATGGAGAGGAAGGTCTGACCCCATACTTGGGACAGTGCTTTCCACTAGCCATGGGGGTCAGGGCAGGAAGAGGGTAGGGGTTCCAACCAGGACCTAATAATACCCTGAATCAGTTTAATCCTATCTAAACTCCCAAGAACAGTTCGGTAATTTAGGGGGGAAAACGATTTTATTCTATTAAAAGAAAAAAAAAACTAACAAAAATACAGACAAACATTCCAGAATTTTGAGGGCTACGCTTCCCAGCGCCTCAGCATCCGATGCATGAGAAAGGTATCTTCTGAAGGGCGGGGCCGGGCTTGAAGCCTTAGTGGGGGCAGCCCATCCACTGTCAAGTGCGGAGATTCGGACCACAGAGAATCTGGGTTGCACAGCATGGTCATGTCTGGCCCCGGCCCGAGCACCTCCTATGGGAAGGTGAAGCAGGTTACACTCCAGGTGGAGGAAGGGAGCCCAGAAGGTAGAGGGATGTCCAGGTCCTTGGATCCCTTCCTTCACCTTCGGGGGCGGGGCTCGGGGCTGCGGTGGCAGCATCGCCAGCTTCTCCCTCAGCGCCGCGTTCAGAACCTGCTCCTCGGGCACCTGCAGGCTCACCAGGTCTCGGTAGAGTCGCTTAGAGCGCGGCACGTTCAACCCTGCGAGCGCAGGGAAGGCGGGATTGAGGAACGCCCTTCACCCAGACCACCGCGACGGGCCGACCGCTTGCCCCCTCACCCTCCGCCACGGTCTCCTCCAGGGCACAGCGGGTCTGGAACGACTTTCTCAGCTGCTCCTCCACCGCCTTCGAGGCATCAAACTGGCCACTGGCGGCAGCGGCGCGCGCGTTCTGCAGCTCCAGACTCAAAGCCAGGCTGCTCTGCAGGGCCGGTGCCTCCAGCTCATGATCGTCGCCCGGTGCACCGGCCGCCAGCAGCGGCTCGGACCGCACCGGGGAGGGCGGGGCCAGTTGAAAACGAACCTGGGAGTGGAGGGCGGAACGGTGAGCAGCAGATTCCGGAGTGCTCGGCGGGCGGGGGGCCAGGCCTTCACGCCGCTCACCTGCCGCCCCCTCCGGCTACCGCCCCGCCGCCCCTTCCGCTGACCCGGGCTGTTCTTCCGCGGCTTTGGACTCTCGGGCAGCGGGCTCGGGCTAAGGCTCAAGTCCAAACCCGGCTCGGGCTCTGGGGCTCGGGGTTCCGGGGCTCGCGGCTCCGGGGGTGGCCCCGAGGCCTCCAGGGCCTCTTCGCTTTCAATGGACTCTAACGCGGACGCCCCGAAGCCCATCATCTTGTTCTCGAGGTTCGGGGTTTCGGGACGCGGCGTCTCCTCTTTTCTCCCACCCTCGGGGGCTAACACTACCGGAAACCGTTAGCCCTTACCATCGGAGTAAGACAGGCCCGCCGCGCCACTCCATTGGCGCTCCTGGACGTCATTCCCACCACTCCGCCCTCCAGCTTCCGGACGCACTTCCGCCCTCGCATGCTAACTTCGCCCTTAAGGCGGGGCGTTAGAGCGACGGTGCCCTAGGTACTCTACGGATTTCTGTCAAGACTACTTTTCCTTAGGGAACGCGAATGTCAGACTCTAATGCTCATTTGTTCTGGGATTAAAGTGTTAGTCCTCTTTCACTGTAACAAAATCCTCGCTGCTCTCGCATCTAGAGGTCCTGAGTGGTGCCCCCACCCCCGACCCCTTCCTGAAGGTTTTGGTCATTTCTGAACGTCCCTGTACGTGGTAGCAGACTCGTTGCAAAATCCCTGGATTCTGATATTTGCATAAGGAAGTACTATGGGAATTGACGGAATATTGCCTTAATTTTAAATCCATATCCTGGGGGTTGGTTCAGAGGGTAAAGGCGATTGCCACCAAGACTGACAATCTACTCAATTCCAGGGTCACACGTGGTGGAAGGAGAGAACTGACTCCCTTCTGTTGTCTTCTGATGCAGACTAAGAAAAATCCACATCCTAGTCTCAATCCACCACACCACACCACCACATGCACACAACACACACAGACTTTTGTTTTTGTTTTTGTTTTGTTTTGTTTTTGTTTTTCGAGACAGGGTTTCTCTGTATAGCCCTGGATGTCCTGGAACTCACTCTAGACCAGGCTGGCTTCGAACTCAGAAATCCGCCTGCCTCTGAATCCCAAGTGCTGGGATTAAAGGCGTGCGCCACCACGCCGGGCTGCTTCTAACTCCTAAGCCGTCATTGCTTTTTTAAAATGTCTGTGTCTGCCGGGCGTGGTGGCGCATGCCTTTAATCCCAGCACTTGGGATTCAGAGGCAGGCGGATTTCTGAGTTCGAAGCCAGCCTGGTCTACAGAGTGAGTTCCAGGACAGTCAGGGCTTCACAGAGAAACCCTGTCTCGAAAAACGAGAGAGAGAGAGAGAGAGAGAGAGAGAGAGAGAGAGAGAGAGAGAGAGAGAGAGAGAGAAAGAGTTAGAAGCAGAAAAAGAAAAGATCAATCTAGAGTTATTCAGGGCCAGTCTTGGTGAAGACTGAGCTATCAGAGAGCCAGTTAACTAAATCCCCAAAATGTGACCTCTGATTCCATATCCTTGGGCAGTTGGAAATTTGTATACACATTTTCACCTTTATTCATAGCCCCAAACTAGAAATGACCTTCAACAGAGAAAGAGTTATAATGTGTACACAAATACCATAAAATAGTACTCAGCAATTATGGAGAACAAACTATTGATGCAGTCAGTATAGCAACTAGAGTAGATGATGCCCTTTGCCAATCTGCAAGGGGTAGATGATGTGTGGCTTCCTTTATACTTTTCAGAAACGATAAAGGTTTGGCAGAGTGTGATGGTGCAAGCCTGGAATCCCAGTATTGGAGGCAGCATAGGAGGATCTAGAATTCAAAGTCATCCTCGGCTACATAGGGAATTTAAGAAGCCTTGGCTAAAAAGGGCTAAAGGGAGAGGAGGTAGGAGAGTATAGACTTTTCTGTATTAATTTCTTCTTTGTTTGTTTCTTTATTTGAGACAGGGTCTCATGCATTTCTGGCAGTCATGGAACTCATTTTGTAGACCAGATGACCTTGAAGTCCCAGAAATCCACCTGCCTTTGTCTCCTGAATGCTGAAATTAAAAGCATGCACCACCACACCAGGCAAAAATATCATTTTTTTTCACATTTTTTTAAGGAGGTAGAGAAAGGAGCTTTCAGTTACAACATTGCCTGACTCTGTGGTTCTTCAACACCAACCAAAATAAAACAAAGCAGAGTTTCGGATTCTCCTCATGGAGGATCCAGATGGCGGTCATAAAAGGTTGAATGGTCATGTTGGGGGCTGTGGCAAGAAGCAAGTGTGGAACCATTTATAGAGAGTTCATGTTAAAAGCTTCCTTGAGGGTCTTTCACGAAAATCACCAACAATGGTCTCTACTGCATCTCCCCAGAAGAAACAGAAATGTTATAATCCAGAGGCTGGCACACAGCGTTGGCAGGAACGCTGGAGATGGCTCATGGGAAGTGCTTCTGCACAGCATTAGAATCTGAGTTCAGAGCCGGGCATGGTTGCACACGCCTTTAATCCCAGCACTGGGGAGGCAGAGGCAGGCAGATTTCTCAGTTCGAGGCCAGCCTGGTCTACAGAGTAAGTTCCAGGACAGCCAGAGCTATTCAGAGAAACCCTGTCTTGAAAAAAAGCAAAAACAAAGAAAAGAAAGGAATAAGAAAGAATCTGAGTTTGGATCCCCTGCATCTACATCTGTGTAAAACCCAGTAACCCCAGGCTCGCGCTGAGTCCCTGCCTTAACAAATAAGGTGGGCAGTGACAGAGGAAGACACCTGATGTTCATTTCTGGCCTCTACACACACACATGAATGGGGAGACTGCACCTACACACACAGGTGTGCAACATTCATTTAGCACATATGCATTAAAAGAAAACCAGCAGCTAATGCTGATGGTTGTGAAAGCAGATGACCGGTACTCGGTGTCTGCATTTGGATAAGCCTGTAACTCCTGTGACTAAAACGGTTTCTCCTCGTAATGCAAAACACAGCTTGAACCTTAAAGGTAATAAGATCCTTTCTTGTGAAACCAAAAGGAGAGTGACTATAGTCCAGAAACAAATTCAGATCTCCCCAAATACCACATCCCAAATATGGTAATGGGGTCATAAAGTTCTTACATTAACAAAGAACAAAGACAATCATAAATCAAGGTTATCTCTCAAATACCCAGCTGGGAACATCAGGTCGGTGCAGAGAGGCCACCTCTGCTACAGACTTCGGTTGAGTCCAAGGGCGTTCTCAGCCTTTGGGTTGGGGAAGCTGTTTGTACTTTTCAAAAAGATTTTACCTGGTAGTTTCAAGGATATTAGGTCAAATACAAGATCTGGGCAATGAATGACTTATTAGCAGGGCTACGGAAAGTAAGTGTGTGTGTGTGTGTGTGTGTGTGTGTGTGTGCTATACATATGTGTGGGATGTGTGTTATACAATGTGTATGTATGTGTGTAATGAATTTCACTTTCCACCCTTTTTTTTGGGGGGTGGGGGGGTTCCAGACAGGGCTTTTCTGTGTAGTCCTGGCTGTCCTGGAACTCACTCTGTAGGCCAAGCTGTCCTTGAACGTAGAAATCCACCTGCCTCGGCCTCCCAAGTGCTGGAATTAAAGGCATGCGCCATCACTGCCTGACCCACTTTAAAAAAAAAAAAAAGTGTGGGCTGGAGAAATGGCTCAGCAGTTAAGAGCACTGACTGCTCTTCCAGAGGTCCTGAGTTCAATTCCCAGCAACCATATGGTGGCTCACAACCATCTGTAATGGAATCCGATGGCCTCTTCTGGTGTGTCTGAAGACAGTGTACAGTGTACTCATATATATTAAATAAATTGAAAGGAAGAAAGAAAAGAAAAGAAAAGAAAAGAAAAGAAAAGAAAAGAAAAGAAAACCAAACCCAATGAGAGGCTGGCAAGATGGCTCAGTGGGCCAAGGTGCCTACTGTCAAGCCTGGGAACCTGAATTTGTTCCCTGGGAACCACACAGTGGAAGAAAACCAGCTTCAGCAAGTTGTCCTCTGACTTACATACAAGCACAGGTTATAGCATGAGCTAGTCCACACCCACATCTAAAAATAACTGTTACAATTTAAAGTGGGCAAGGGACTGTGCTGTAGCTCAGGGGTGGGTTTGTACCGGGTCCTAGCTTTGTCTTCCTCTCTCCCGGTTCCTGGCACTCAGAATTCTCTCTCCTCCCCTTTATGTCTTTTACAACATCCTGCCCGGTTCTCCTTTTATTGTTTTGGCAGCAGATGAATGGGGTGTCAAGAATTCTGGCAAAAGGCCCTGATGTTTGGGGACAAAGGGGTGTTTCCAAGACGCAGTTCTCTGTGTGTCCAGACTGCTGCCCCTATCACCTGGTCTTGCACACACCCCTTCCAAGCCAGCCCTGGCTCCACCCCCAGCCCAGCTTTGTGCAATGAGGAAAGAAGGTAGGACTGGAAATATGGCCCCAGGGAGGTTAGAACTCTGTACTGCTTATCCACACCTGCCATCTGTGGAATTGTTGGAATGGGCCCCTCAGAGAGATGCCCGGGGAAGGCAGGATGTGATCATGCGTGTAACCCCAACCAGGGAGGCTGAAGCAGGGAGATCACAAGTTCACAGCTAGCCTTGGCTGTAAGAGAAACTCTGTCTGAGGGTGCCTAGCATGCATGAGACTCTGGGTTCCATCTCCAGCACTTCATAAAACCAGTTGTGGTAGTATACACCTGTAATCTCAGTACCCCAGAGATGGAGGCAGTAGACTTAGTAGTTCACAGTATTTGCTTTGTACATGGGATGTTGGGGGCCAACCTGGTTACATGAGAGCTTTTGTTTAAAAGAAAATAGCTGGGCAGTGGTGGTGCTGCACACCTTTAGTCCCAGCACTTGGGGATGCAGAGGCAGTTGGATCTCTGAGTTCAAGGCCTGCCTAATCTGATCTACTTTACTTTATTTTGTGTGTATGCTTGTGTGCCTGAGTGCATATATGTGCACCACATGCCTGCAGGTGCCCTTCAAAGACAGAGAGATACTATCGGATTCCATGGGACCAGAGTTGCAGGCAGTAAGCTGCCTGATGTGGGTGCTGGAAAGTGAACCTGGGTCCTCTGCAAGAGGAGTATCTTAGGGTTTTACTGCTGTGAACAGATGCCATAACCAAAGCAACTCTCATAAAGGACAACATTTAATTGGGTCTGGCTTACCAGTTCAGAGGTTCAGTCCAATATCATTTAGGCAGGAACATGGCAGCATCCAGGCAGGCATGGTGCTGGAGAAGCTGAGAGTTCTACATCTTCATCTGAAGGCTGCTAGCAGAATACTGGCTTCCAGGAAGATAGGATGAGGGTCTTAAAGCCCATTCCCACAATGACACACCTACTCCAACAGGGCCACACCTCCTAATAGTGCCACTACCTGGCCCAAGCATATACAAACCATCACAAGGAACAAGGCTTGTGACCACTGAGCCATCTCTCCAGCCCCTTATTCTTTTCCTTACCTCTTTCCTAAAGACATCCTTTCCTCGAGACAGATGCTAGAGCATGCTTCACACACACCCAGTGGAGATTTACTCTTTCTACTTCTGGCCTAGTCAGCATTATTTTAGGCCTCAAAGAGTAATCATATTCAATAAATCATAACCATAAATCCTTTCCCCCACTTTAAGACAAGGTCTGTAAACTAAGCTGGCTTTGAACTCACTATGTAGCCAACAGTGACTTTGAACCTCACCTCCTGTGTCCACCTCTGAACTGTTGGGATTTCAAGTGTGTGCCATCATAACTGGGTTTCTGTGGTAGTGGAGATGGAAGCCAGGACCTCATGCAAGCAAGGTGAGTACTCTACCCACTGAGTCACATCTCCAGGTCTCCAACAAGATCCTTTATTTCTTTAACTGGTGTATTTATTTTTATTTACCTTGGTGTTCTGTTTATCTGTGTAAGGGTGTCAGATCCCATGGAACCAGAATTACAGACAGTTGTGAGTTGCCATGTGGGTGCTGGGAATTGAACCCAGGTCCTTTGGAAGGGCAGCCTGTATTCTTAATGGCTGAGCCATCTTTTTATCCCTTTTGCAGCATTTTTTTTTTTCAAGACAAGGTTTCTTAATGTAGCCCTGGCTGTCCTGGAACTTGCTCTGTAGACCAGGCTAGCCTCAAACTCACAGATCTGCCTGCCTCTGTTTCCTGAGTACAGGGATTAAAAGTGTGTGCCACCACCTCCCAGCACCAGGGTCCTTTTAATAGCAGCTAATATGTATCAAGTCATTGAAATGTGTGTCCTTGGGCTGGAGAGATGGCTCAGCAGTTAAGAACACCGGCTGCTCTTCTGAAGGTCCTGAGTTCAAATCCCATCAACCACAACATGGTGGCTCACAACCATCCATAACAAGATCTGATTCCCTCTTCTGGAGTGTCTGAAGACAGCTGCAGTGTACTTACATATAGTAAATAAATAATTTTTTTTTTTTGGTTTTTCGAGACAGGGTTTCTCTGTATAGCCCTGGCTGTCCTGTAGCTCACTTTGTAGACCAGGCTGGCCTCGAACTCAGAAATCCTCCTGCCTCTGCCTTCCGAATAAATATTTTTTTTTTAAAGATTTATTTTATTTATTATACGTAAGTACACTGTAGCTGTCTTCAGACATTCCAGAAGAGGGCGCCAGATCTCGTTACGGATGGTTGTGAGCCACCATGTGGATGCTGGGATTTGAACTTATCACCTTCGGAAGAGCAGTCGGGTGCTCTTACCCGCTGAGCCATCTCACCAGCCCCCCGAATAAATATTTTTAAAAAAGAAAAAAGAAAAGAAAGAAAGCTGGGCAGTGGTGGCGGATGCCTTTAATCCCAGCACTCAGGAGGCAGAGGCAGGCGGATTTCTGAGTTCTAGGCCAGCCTGGTCTACAGAGTGAGTTCCAGGACAGCCAGGGCTACACAGAGAAACCCTGTCTAGAAAGAAAGAAAGAAAGAAAGAAAGAAAGAAAGAAAGAAAGAAAGAAAGAAAGAAAGAAAGAAAGAAAGAAAGAGAGAGCATTGTGTGTCCTCTGACCCTTCAGACAATCTCATGATTCAGATTGTAACCCCTATCCCCACTTTACACCTGAAAAAGCCTAGTCTCAGAGCAGTTAACTAACTCACCACACATCCAGGAAGTATTGCTTTCAGCCATTTCCAGTGCCTTTGGTTTCTTTTTTTTATTTTGTTTTTGTTTTGGGTTTTTTGTTGTTGTTGTTGTTGTTGTTTTTGTTTTGGGGTTTTTTTGTTTGTTTGTTTTTTCGAGACAGGGTTTCTCTGTGTAGCCCTGGCTGTCCTGGAACTCACTTTGTAGACCAGGCTGGCCTCGAACTCAGAAATCTGCCTGCCTCTGCCTCCCAAGTGCTGGGATTAAAGGTGTGCGCCACCACCGCCCAGCCTTGTGTTTTTTTGTTTTGTTTTGTTTTTGACAGTGTCTCCTGTATCTCTGGCTGATCTTAAACTTTCTGTGCAGCTACTATGCCCTTGAACTCCTGATTCTCCTGCCTCTACCTCCAAAACATTTCAAAATTGCCAGTTTGTGCTACCATGCCCGGCTCAACGTGACATTTTTCAATACAGATGGGAGGATTCCGTCAGATATTTAGAAACAGTAGGCCCAGGACAGAATGTTAAAAGCAAGAGCTGTGCTGGCCTGAGCTTGACGAACTCATTGCTGGGCTAAGCAAACATCATCAGAAGTCTTTGTATAAGGTCACGACAGCTTCTTTGCAAGCTTGTGGTTCTTCTAGCTTTAAAAACTGGGGATGGAGCCAGGCGTGGGGACACACCCCTTTAATCCCAGCAGAGGCAGATGGAACTCTTGAGTTCGAGGGTAGACTGGTCTACAGAGTGAGTTCCAGGACAGCCTGCCCTGAGAAAAAGTGGGGGAGGAGTGCGACAGGCCAGTTATCACTATGTATCCCCAGCTGCCCAGGCTAGCCCCTACTTAAAAATTATCATTATGTTTGTGTGTGTGTGTCACTACCACATGTGGAGGTCACAGGACAACTTGTAGGAGTTGTTTCTCTCATCAGATGGGTAGATCAAACTCGGGTTGTTAGCCGTGGTGACAAGTGCCTTTATCTGCTGAGCCATCTCACCAGCCCAAGCTTGTGGTTCTAACAGACTCTCTCTTTTTTTTTTAAAGATTTATTTTATTTATTATATGCAAGTACACTGTAGCTGTCCTCAGACACTCCAGAAGAGGGCGCCAGATCTTGTTACGGATGGTTGTGAGCCACCATGTGGATGCTGGGATTTGAACTTATCACCTTCGGAAGAGCAGTCGGGTGCTCTTACCCGCTGAGCCATCTCACCAGCCCCCTAACAGACTCTCTCATGATAATTAGTATCAGGAGCCACCTGGTAGCCCTCCACTCACAGCCTCCTGAATTTCTCTCCACCTCCCCACACCAAGCACCTTGCTACATAGCTCACACTGGCTTTGAACTTGTGACTTGTGTTCCTTCTCTTTCAGCCCTCTGGTGGCTGGCCTTATAGCTGGTTGCCACCACACTCACCTCTATTTGTTCTCTGTGTACATTTTTGTGCGTGCAAGCGGGGGGGGGGGGGGCAGAAACAGCCCTGGGTGTCATTTCCCAGGAGGTACCATTCACTAGCCTGCAAGTCACCAACTGAGCTGGCTGGCTATGGGAAGTCCCAGGGTGGCTTCTTTGGTTTTTGTTTCTAAACATGAATTCTAGGAATGGAATTCATGTCTGCCTTTTCTTTTTTCTTGGTTACAGCTGACATGAGTGTCTCTATTTTGAGTCTGGCAATTTTAATTTCAGGTATGTTATGTACCATGAAAAACTAAATCCTGCCGGGTGGTGGTGGCGCACACCTTTGATCCTAGCACTCGGAAGGCAGAGTCAGGTGGATTTCTGAGTTCGAGGCCAGCCTGGTCTACAAAGTGAGTTCCAGGACTAAATCCCAGGAGGGGGTGACTTCTGAGGTGAGTCACTCTTGATCACTAGATCAGGTGGTTTGGGAGAGAGTCCATGAAGAAGAAATAGCACCCAGATCTGAGAAAAGGGATTTCATTTTTTTTAAGATTCTATTTAATTTTATGTGTATGCATATATTACCAGGAGGTATGTATATATACCAGGTGTGTGCCTGGTGCCCTAAGAGGAAAAAAAAATGTCAGATGCCCCAAAACTAGAATTACAGCTGATTGTGGATTCTAGAAACCAAACCTGGGTCCTCTGCAAGAGCAGAGTAGACAGTGCTCTTCATTGTTGAGCCATTTCTCTAGCCCAAAATTTATTATTATTATTTTTTAATGAGACAGGGTCCTACTATATACCCCAGGCTGGCCTTAAGCTTACTACATAGCCCAGCATGGCCTTGAACTTGCAATCTTTCTGTTCGAGCCTCTCATGTAAGAATGACAGACACGGGGGGGGGGGCGGGGGGGGCACCATACTGGGTGAGACTGGACATTTTGGACAAAGATGCTCTTCAGATTTTTCACCCCCAAGGATGACAGAAAGCCACTGAAAGGTTTGAGCTCATGAGCCCATGCAACTAGGAGTCCATGTGCCAGATGCATTCCAAGATAATCAAGAACAGAGCTCAACGCATTTGTAGATGACAACATATCACCATGTCAAAAGGTTAGCCATACCTGCTTAGGCAGAGGAGTGGTCAGTGGATTACAGGAAATCATAAGAAACAAGGGAAAGGATTTGAAAATTTTTTTTCCCTTGTTCTGGTCAACCCCGCTCGCTCTGCTCGACCCCGCTCGCTCCGGCCAGCCCCACTTGCTCCCGGCCGCCCCCGTACGGCCCCAGCTTGTTCCAGCCAGCCCCGCTCGCTCCGATCGGTTCCGCTTGCTCCCGTTTGGCCCCGCTCGTTCCGGCCGTCCCCATTCGGCCCCTCGGCCCCACTCGCTCCGGCCCTGCTAGCTCCGGCGTCCCCGCTTGCACTCGCTCCGGCCCTGCTAGCTCCGGCGTCCCCGCTTGCTCCGGCCGTCCCCGTTCGGCTCCGCTCGCTCTGGACAGCCTGGCTTGCTCCGGTTGGTCTCTCCGGTCCAAGGATTCGTTTCTTATTATTCTTCATAAGTACGCTGTAGCTGACTTCAGACGCACCAGAGGAGGGCGTCAGATCTTGTTACAGGTGGTTGTAAGCCATCATGTGGTTGCTGGGATTTGAACTCATCACCTTCGGAAGAGCAGTCGGGTGCTCTAACCCGCTGAGCCATCTCACCAGCCCCGGATTTGAAATTTTTAGGTGTAGTGGTGCACGCCTGTAGTCCTGGAACACTGGAGGACCGTGGGATCCATAGGGAGACTGTGACTGAATAGGAGATGCTGGGCTGTAACTCCGCTGGTAGAGTACTTAGGGAGCATGCGTGAAGCCTTGGATGCAGTTGCCAGCACTGCTGGTAAAAGCATGGTGGCACGTGTCTGTAATCCCAGCACTCAGGAGGCAGAGGCAGGCGGAGCGCTGTGAATTCAAGGTCTGTTCTGGGAGAGAGTTCCAGGATAGCCAAGGCTACACAGAGAAACCTTGTCTCAAAAAACGGGGGTGGGATGGAGACTGAAGAAATAGCGGAGTAGGGGTGGGGAGAGGAGGGACAGAGAAGACAGCTTTCTTTCTCCCAGGGATCACTCTCACCTCAGGAGATGCAGTAGTCTCCCTCCTGTGTGGCCAGCCCTTCCTCCCATAACTCACACGCGCTTTTTAGGACTCTGGGATGGACTCTTCCAGAACGGGTCAGAATGGAGGCCAACTGTAGAGAGAATGTTTTATGTGCTGTATGGATGCGGCACCTGTCAATTAAAAAGCCTATGGCCTATGGCTTTGGCAGGAAATATAGGTGGGACATCCGGGAAGAAGAAAGGATTCTGGGATAAAGCAAGGAGCAGAAGTCTCACTGGGCAGATGTGAGGAGGGGGGCTCTTGGTGTAACCAATCTTGTGGCAAAATGTAGGTTAAAAATAAATGGAATATTTTAAGTTATATCTAGTCAGAGAGGAGCCTAGATATATGGCCAAGATATTTGTAAATATATTTGAAGTCTGAGTCTTATTTCCGGGAGCATGGAGCTGAGAGGAAGAACCAGGGCCTAACTTCAACAGGCAACTAGGTAGACTGAGAAAGAGCAGTTCTACACTCTGGCTCCATCCACACCCACCACCTTTCCTCTCACAAGCCTCCCTGCCGGGGCTCGGCCAGCCTCCGACAGGACTAGTGGAAGGAGACAGGCGAGACGTGAGGAAGGCTCTCAAGGCTAGACGCTCCTTTCTTCCTCTGCCTCCCACTATTTATGTTAAAAGACAAATGAGGGTGGTATCCCTTTCCTTGAGCCCAGAGCCTCTGCCCCAATCCCAGTTCTTGTGCCTTTAGTTACCTGCAAGGTTATTTATCAGTGACTGTGTGGGCCTGTCTATTAGGCCCTATTGGACCTTCTGTGTAGACTAGGAAACTCTTGTCTCTACACCTTGTCTCCCTTCCTCTGTCTCTTGCCTCAGCCTTTGGAATAGCTGGAACATGTTACCAACTGGGCCCCGCCAGCTGTGGCGCTGAGAGAATCCAGAGTTTGGAGTAGTACTCGGTGTGAGGTGCAGAATCGGCCACTGTGCCTTAGAAACAGATATTTCTTCACTGGGAGCATCAGGTCTCAAGACTGGAGGGTCCAGGGACTGAGGTCTGTCCTCGGGTGCTAAAGTGCTTATCCTAGCATGCACAAAGCCCTGGGTTTGATCCCTAGCACCACATTAAATAACATCAACAGACAAAACTAACAACAGGTGTGTGTTGTTATAGGATCAGGTAGAAGTCCAGGGTCATCCTTGTTTACGTAGTGAGTTTGAGGCCAGCCTGGATTACTGAGTAAATTCAAAGCCTGCCTGAGTCTCTGTCTCAAAATAAGATGTAAAAGGATCACTGAGTATATAATCTCTATAATCCCACCACTAAGAAGGCTGAGGCAAAAGTTGAGAGTTCAAGGCTAGTCTGAGCTACACCGTGAGAATGAGTCTTTTTAAAAGTATGGAGCTGGAGAGATAGTTCAGTAGTCAGCAGCACTAGATTTTGTTCCCCAGCACTCGTGTGGCGGCTCACGCCATCTGTAACTCTGGTTCCAGGGCACCTAATTTGGGTACCAGGCATGCACATGGTGCACAGACAAAAGCAGGCAGAACCCCCATATACAGAGTATAAAAATTGGTTAAAAGTGTGTGTGTGCGCCCGTGCATGTGTGTGTGTGTGTGTGTGTGTGTGTGTGTGTGTGATGGGTAAAGTGCTTGCTTCACAATCATGAGGACCTGAGTTCAGAACCCAAAACCTACATAAAAACCTGCGTGTGGTGACAGGCATATATGGGTAATCCTAGGGCTGGTGTACTGGCTAGGTTTGTGTCAGCTTGACACAGCTGGAGTTATCACAGAGAAAGGAGCTTCAGTTGGGGAAATGCCTCCATGAGATCCAGCTGTAAGACATTTTCTCAATTAGTGATCAAGGGCCCCTTGTGGGTGGAACCATCTCTGGGTTGGCAGTCTTGGGTTCTATAAGAGAGCAGGCTGATCAAGCCAGGGGAAGCAAGCCAGTAAAGAACATCTCTCCATGGCCTCTGCATCAGCTCCTGCTTCCTGACCTGCTTGAGTTCCAGTCCTGACTTCCTTGGTGATGAACAGCTGTATGGAAGTGTAAGCCACATAAACCCTTTCCTCCCCAACTTTGCTTCTTGGTCATGATGTTTGTGCAGGAATAGAAACCCTGACTAAGACAGCTGGGGAAGCAGAGACAGATCCCTGGATGGCAGGCCAGCCTAGCAAAATTGCCCAACCCCAAGTCTCAGGGAGGAACCCTGTGTAGAAAAACAAGGTGGAGAGTGGCTGAGAATGCCACCAGATTAACTACTGTCTCTATATGGACACACACACACACACACACACACACACACACACACACACACACTCGTTGGGGCTAGGTAGAGAGCTTGGGAGTGTGGCTCAATGGTAAAGCGCTTGCCTATGGCTGAGTGGTAGAACGCTCGCCTAGCATGCACCAAGCGCTACGTTTGCTCTCATATGTAAAGTGCGTATCTAGATAGAGCAGTGGTTCTCAATTCCTGATGCTGCGACCCTTTAATGCAGTCCCTCATGTTGTGCTGACCCCCAACCATAACATTACTTCCACTGTTACTCCTTAACTGTAATTTTGCTACTGTTATGAATCCTAGTGTAAATATCTGTGTTTACCGATGGTCTTAGGCAACTCCTGTGAAAGGGTTGTTTCACCACCACCACCACCACCAAAAGGGGTTGAGACCCACAGGTACAGAACCCCTGGGGTTGTGCCTTACTTAGTTTTCTAGCAATGTGATGATCCCTGCCTGTTGCTTTTTACTGTCCCCTTGTGGTCAAGGTGCAAAGTACAACTCACAAGTAACTTCTCTCTGTGCGTACAAGTGTGTGTGTATTCGTGTGTGTAATGGCCAGGGGATACTGTCATTCTCAGTTGCTCTCCTCTCCATACCAAAGTATTTTTTACAGTGTGTGTGTGTGTGTGTGTGTGTGTGTGTGTGTGTGTGTGGTGTGGTGTGTTAGCATGCACAAACCATGTACATATGGAAGTCAGAGGACAGCTTATACTATGGGAGTCATTTCTCCTTTCTCCATGTGGGTCCCAGGAGTTATATTTAGGTTGTCCGGCTCAATGACAAGCGCCTTTACCTGCTGAGCCATCTCACTGGCACTCCATCTTGGTTTTTGAAACAGGGTTTCTTGGTGAACCTGAAGCTCACCCATCCTGCTAGACTGACCTTGAACTTCTGATCTTTTCACCTCTACCTCCCTAGTGCTGGGATTACAAGAATGTTACTACTTTGCCTGGTTTTTTGCAGTGCTTGGATTTGAGTCCAAGGCTTTGTGCATTGGAGGCAAGGACTCCAGCAACTGGGCTGAAGCCCCCAGTCCTTGACTTCCAGGGCCACCATGCAGAACAGCTATCAGCACTTCCCTATCTCCTCTCCTCCCCCAGTGACCCTCTCCTTGCCTTTCTCCCTTCTTCGCTCTTCTCTCCTGCCCAAGGAACATGCTGCTAGCTTTAAGTTTCTCTCCCTTCAAGCATTGCTGACAACCCCAAGCCCTGCAGAACTCTCAAATCCCCCAAAGCTTTCTATTTGCATTTCCTTAGGGAGCTACCTCTGCATTTGCGAGGGCAAACAGAGAGGGCAGGACAAGATTGTGACCCCAGGATGCCCCCTCTCCCAATTACTATCCACCCCCCCCCCATAGGACGGTCCCCCTCTCAGCTAATGAGTCACAGCTCCTGCTTGGCCTCCTCAGCCCATCCTGACACCCATCCTGACACATCCCCCCCCACACACACACACACCACACACCTCATTCTTCCCTACCCTTGCTTAGAGTCTACTCAGCTTCCAGACAACCGGGAAGCATCATTGCCTAAGGCTCTCAGTAGGGTACAGGCAGTAGAACCAAATTTCTTCCCCCACAGATGAATCTCTGCAGCCCCAAATGGGTATCCTCAGAATTACAACTTCCAAGCCCCATATGACGTCACACTGTTGTCATCACAACATATAAGAGACTGAGGCAGAAGGACCAGTAGTCCAAGGTCATCTTCAATCTGCATAGTGAGTCCCACCTGGGCTGCATTATGTCCTACTAGGTAAAAGGGACTGTCCTAAGCCGGGTGGTGGCGCACGGCTTTAATCCCAGCACTTGGGAGGCAGAGGCAGGTGGATTTCTGAGTTCGAGGCCAGCTTGGTCTACAGAGTGAGTTCCAGGACAGCCAGGGCTACACAGAGAAACCCTGTCTCGAAAAACAAAACAAAACAAAACAAAACAAAAAGTCAGGGCTGCTGCCCAGTGGGCATGATGCTGTTTCTATGGTTACTGGCCAGGCAGGGCAGTCAAAGGCAATTTATCTCCTAGGAGGTTGTAGAGATGTAAGGATAGGTAGGACTAGTCCACTTCTGACATATAAAAAAGATATCTAGGTGCCGGGCGGTGGTGGCGCACACCTTTAATCCCAGCACCTGGGAGGCAGAGGCAGGCGGATTTCTGAGTTCGATGCCAGCCTGGTCTACAAAGTGAGTTCCAGGACAGCCAGGGCTACACAGAGAAACCCTGTCTCAAAAAAAACCAAAAAAAAAAAAAAAAAAAAAAAAAAAAAAAAAAAAAAAAAAGATACCTAGGGGTTACCTTCATGCATAATTGCACCCCCCCCCACACACACACATTTAGTGGGTGTTTCTTCACGTACACCACAACCCCACCAAGCCCCCTCACTGCCTCTCATTCATGAGCACAGACTACATCTACTCAGAAATATCCAGTATTTATTTCTCAATATTTAGGTGGTTTTTTTTTGTTTGTTTTTTTGGTTTTTTTACAAATTGAATAAACACAGAGAAGGGGAGTGTGTTCGACCCCAGGCCTGGTCTTGGGGCTCCAGTGAGATGTGACAGTATGGTCGAATGTCTCCTCACCAGTCGCTCTGGCCTGATGGCCATTGAACCCTTCCTGTCAATCTTCCGTAAGAGTGAGGTGGGGGGGCTTTCAAAGGATCTGGGGCTCCCCTGCCTAGAGGGGACTTCGGGCATCATGTTTGAGGCCCTGCACTTGTTCAGAGTGGTGGGAGGGATGAGACCGCATCCGGCGCCTTCTGCGCCTCTCCTGCCTGCGGGCCAGCTCTCTTAGTTGTTTGCGGATGACCCAGAGTACCAGGTACACTTCCCGCAGCATCTCAGCCTCTGGCGTCCCCAAGGCCGACCCGGTCTTCGTGTGGGAGGAAACTGAGCCAGCACTCATAGTAGACTGTAAAAGAAAGAAATAAGGGGGTGTCACGGGAGGATAGATGGACCAGCAAATAAACAGCAAAGGGTTGGACACCTTTTACCTCCTCCATCAGATTAGCATAGGCACCACTTCTTCCAGGAAGTCCTTTCTGCTTGCAGTAAGTGTTGACTCTTCCTGCCTTTATGTTTGCCCTAAGGCTCCATGCTTCATGGCTTTAAATTCGTAGTCCTGCCTCAGCCTCTGAGTGCTGAGGTTCTAGGCATTTTCTTTACTTCTTCCTCTCGCTCCTCTCCTTCGTTTTCTGCTTCCCTGTCTTACTTCACCCATTTGTTTTCCTTTCTGTTTTGTTTGCTTTTAAGACAAAGTCTCACGCTGTTAATCCAGGCTGGCCTGAAATTCACTATAGAAAACTCAGGCTAGCCCCAAACTTGAAGACTCCTTCTCCTGCCTCCACTTCCAGAATGACAGGCGTGAGTCACCTTGTCCTGTTTTCTTTTCTTTTCAATTTTTGCTTGTTTGTTTGTTTGTGGGGTGGGGGTGTTGTTTGGTTGGTTTTTCAAGGTAGGACTTCACTGTGTCGCCCTGGCTGTCCTGGAACTCACTCTGTAGACCAGACTGACCTTGAAGTCACAGAGATTCTCCCTACCTCTTATCTCTCAAGTGGTGGGATTAAAGACATGTGCCACCACAGCCAAGTAACTTATTTTCTTTCAGTAAGAGTAATTTGGGAGACACAGGGGCAAAGGGAATAGCTTAGTGCATCAGATCAAACATCAGGCTGAAAGCTGCTTCCAAGCACCATATAATAAACCAAGTGGAACAAAACAAACAAACAAACAAACAAACCAAGTGGAGCGCAGGAAGCTCTCTGGCCAGCCAGTCTATGGGAAACAGCAAGGTCCAGGTTCAGTGACAGGTACTGTCTCAGACACTCTGCATGGTAGAGCAGAGTCCCAGCACTTGGCAGGGAGAAGACAAATCTCTAACTTTGAGGCCATTTTGATCTACATAGAGAGTTCCAGGTCAGCCAGGGTCATAGTAAGATCCTGTTGGGAGGCAGAGGCAGGCAGATTTCTGAGTTTGAAGCCAGCCTGGTCTACAGAGTTAGTTCCAAGACAGCCAGGGCTACACAGAGAAACCCTGTCTCAAAAAAAAAAAAAAAAAAGCCGGGCAGTGGTGGCGCACACTTTTAATCCCAGCACTTGGGAGGCAGAGGCAGGCGAATTTCTGAGTTCGAGGCCAGCCTGGTCTACAAAGTGAGTTCCAGGACAGCCAGGGCTATACAGAGAAACCCTGTCTGGAAAAAAAAAAAGATTTATTTATTTTATGTATGTGAATACACTGTTGCTCTCTTCAGACACACCAGATAAGGGCATCAGATCCTATTACAGATGGTTGTGAGCCACCATGTGGTTGCTGGGAATTGAACTTTGGACCTCTGGAAGAGCAGGCAGTGCTCTTAACCGCTGAGCCTTCTCTCCAGCCCCAGGCAGTGCTCTTAACTGCTAAGCCATCTCTACCACCTTCAGACATCCCTAGTTTCACTTTTATCCCTGTGTAAGTTGTGTGTGTGTGTGTGTGTGTGTGTGTGTGTGTGTGTGCATGTATGTGTGCTTAATTCTATAAAACTGTATCACGTGCAGAACTGTGTATCTAGCTATCAATCAAAAGCATCACATGAGTTACTAATGTTGTTATCCTTTTATTGTGAAGGCAATCCCAACCCAATTGGCTTCATCCCCTTCCTTTGCTGTCTTGTCTCTCACTACCCCTAGCTGTACTAGGGATTAAATCTGAGGCCTCAGACACGTTAGGCAAGCACATTCCTCCTGAACTGCAGTCCCAGCCAATGCCGTCTTATAACCTCCTCCACACGGCCTCTAGCCACCACCAAACCACGTAACATGTCCCTGGTCTCTATATATTTTATCTTAATAACAGTGTAGAGAAACTAGCAGTTGGCAGTATGCTTGTGCAGCAGGCAAACAAGCCAAAGGTTTCATCCCCACTACCACATAAGATGGTTGTAGTGGTGCACAGCTATAAGCCCAGAATTGGGGATGGGAGTGGCACCCAGAGGGCCAGAAATTCAAGGTTACAATAAATACATAGGAATTTTGACACCAGCCTGCAGGAGACCTTGTTTCAAAAAAAAATTAAAAATAAATATGAAAAGATTATATCACTCCTGATTAAACAACTCCAAGGCTGTTCTCGTTCTTAGGGTTGAATTCAAATCCTACCACCTGGCCATCTACCCTGCCATTCATTTATGTGCAGTGCCTATTCAAATAGGTCCTTAGCTCTCCCATAACATAAGCCACTCCCCCAGCCCCACCCCTCTATCCTGCCTCTCCCTACGCCATACCGCCCCCTTCCTCCATTTCCTCTTAATTTTCACCAAGCCAATCAAACTGCTTCAGGTCTCAGTTTCCCCATCTCTACATCTATGGAAGCATATTTGGTGCTCCCTGCCCAGTTCTTCTTCGGAGGCTCCTTTGGTACCCAAGTCCTCGGCATTGGCTGGGACTGCAGTTTAGGAGTACCTGCAACCTTACTCCATTTGGATATAAAACCAACACAGCTTGTTTGTTCCCTTGTCTGCGGCCTCCCTGGTCTGGGTAAATTCAGCTTACCACTGTCTTTGCTTCACAGTAGAAGAGACGCTACAAAGGACTGGCTGCACACGGGGTAGAGGGAGGAGCTGGACATGGAGCTTGGTCTGTCGAGCACGTGCCTAGCATGCATGAAGTCCTCGGTAGTATTTGCTGGTAATCCCAACACCAAGGAAAGGGGGCAGGAGGATTAGAAGAGCTCAAGGCCAGGAAAGATGGCTCAGCTTGGTAAAGTGTTTGTGGTGTAAGCCTGAAGACCTAAATTCAGATCCTCAAGTCCTCAAAACCTATGTAGAAAGCTGGATACCAAGCTGGGCAGTGGTGGTGCACACCTTTAATTCCAGCACTTGAGAGGCAGAGGCAGGCAGATTTCTGAGTTCAAGGCCAGCCTGGTCTGTATCTGTAACCCTAGCGCTCCCACAGTGTAACAGGAGGAGGCAGGAGACTCCCCAGAAATGCTCAGAACAGTCATCTACAGCAGTGACAAACAAGACATCCTATGGAGGGGTTGGAAAGATGGCTCAGTGGTTAAGAAACCCGGCCGTTCTTCAGGATCATGCTAGGAGGCTCACACACCCTGCAACTCCAGCTCCCAGGGGTCTGACTCCCTCCCTCTTCTGGCTTCATGGGCACCTGCATTCACATGGCATGTACATGCATGCAGCATACTCATACATAAAAATATAATACTCATACTCATACATAAAAATATAATAAAATAACGGGAAAAGACTGACACCCAAGGTTGTCCTCTGATTTCCACAAGCATGTTAATGGCACAGGTGTAACTTATACACACATGAAGAGAGGAAGAGTTTTTAAAAAATGAAAAGGAAAGGAATTTGGGGATCAGGGCATAGTGGTACACACTTTTAATCCCAGCACTTGGCAGACAGAGGTAAGAGGGCCTCTGAGTTTCAGGGCAGCCTGGTTTAGATAGAGTTCCATGCCAGCCAGAACACATATTCAGAACCTGTTTCAAAAGAACCTAAAGGGCTGGAGAGATGGCTCAGTGGTTAAGAGCACCAACTGCTCTTCAAAGGTCCTGAGTTCAATTCTAAGCAACCACATGGTGGCTCACAACCATCTGTAATGGGATCTGATGCCCTCTTCTGGTGTGTCTGAAGAGAGCAATGGTGTACTCATACATAAATAAATCTTTTTTAAAAAACTAAAATAAATAAGCAGAATAAAAATCTTGGGGCCAGAGAGATGGCTTAGCAGTTAAAACACTTGATATTCTTGCAAAGAACCTCAGTACCTACAATCAGATAGCTAATAGCCACCTGAAACTGCAGGTTCCAGGGGTTCTGACAATCTTTTATAGCCTCCTTTGGACAACCGCACATATATGGTGCACATATAGGCAAGCAGAAACACATATGCACATAAATAACTTTTTTTCAAGATAAAGTTTCTCCATGTAGCATTTGGCTGTCCTGAAACTGTCAACAGGCCAGCCTCAAACTCAACAGAGATCCTCCTGCCTCTGCCTCCTGATTCTGGGACTAAGGTATGTGCTACTAACTGCCCAGCTTTTAAATAGCCTTTTTAAAAATACTCAGAAATAAATTTAAGTAGGAATGAATTGCAGTTATCCTCAGCTACATAGCAAGTTCCAGGCAATTCTGGGCTACCCGAGAGCCTGTCTCAAACAAATCAAAACAAAACAAAACAAAACAAGCCCCAAACCAAACCCCAGTGCTGGAGGAGGGACAGAGGAGGACTGGGTCTCAGGGTGAGAGATGGAAAAGTACACACCTTCCACCTACATAGTCGCCAGCCGGACTGTAGCATGGAGAACATGAACATAGAGACTGAGTGGACTAGGGTCATCAGGGAACGGCTGTCACCATTCAAATGGCTCTCTTGATCATGCACAGCAGAACTTTCCTTGGATAAGGCCAGCGCAGAGGGTTCAAGCTTCCCTGGGCACACATCCAGGTCGGCGACCATGGCCTCTTTGTGGGGCTTAACCAACTTTACAGTGTCAGAATCCGTGGAAGCCTTCTCCGGTCCTGTCAATGGACACTTCTCGTGCTGACGAGACGTGCCTGGCTTGCCTGGGTGTTTCCAGAACAGGATCTAAGAAATAAGACACAGGGTGGGTTGGATAGTTCAGTGGGTGACAGCTCCTGCCAGGTGGGCCTGACAGTCTGAGGTAGGTCTTTGGCTCCTGTGATGAGAGGAGAAAACCGAGTCCCAAAAGTTGTCTGTGTGTTCCTCTATACATGATAGTCATAGAAACAAAACACGGGGGGGGGGGAGACCCCACAGTAAAGACAGCGACGTGACTGTCCTTCCCCACTCATCTTAAAGCCTCCCCTCCTGTTCTGTCTTGAGCCAAAAGAGGCCAAAACCGAGAAACAAGGTAAGGTAAGTGTCGCTACAGCCCAGGCGACACGAACCACAACTCCTATCTCACAGCCATCTTATATTTGTAAAACTCACCCAACTGGGCACCTTTTGCCAAATTTGCCTAATCCATTTCAAGAACCTCATGACCATGGCAATCTCTTTTGATACCACAAGTCCAAAGTATGGCACAAGGCACGCATTTGAGGTGTAGGAGGGAAAGGCTATGAGCCAGTGCCACCACCAGAGAGGACAGACGTGTGGGTACTGCGGCGCTTCAGGCACAGTATCAAAGGAAGAAATAAGAAATCCAAAAGGGGCGTGCCCCCCAGTGACTCATGACAGGCCCTTCCTCCCCTCCCTGGGACAGGGAGAGGAGTCCAAGTGGATGAGAACTTAGAGTGAGGGAGTGTTCTAGATCATTGTGAGAACTGCCTGGCCCCAACCCCCCAAGGACCTTCCAAGACCTTCAGAGCCAATCATTGATGGCCTTGTCCCTTCTGGCCCAAGAACCAGGATAATGAAATCAACGTTGATCAAGGGCCCAGAAACTCTGTAAGTATTCTCTGTGGATTTTGCTAGATAAATCTTACAACAGTACTTCAAGGTAAGTGTTTGGAGAGTAGATACAAGATTTGTAAAAACTGGATTTGAGGGGACTGGAAGGATGGCTCAGCCATCACGGGCGTTTGCTGCTTTTCCAGAGGACTAGGGTCCTAGCCCTAGCATCCACATGGTAGTTTACCATCTATAACTCCTGTTCTAGGGGATCCAACGCCCTCTTCTGGCCTCCACAGGTACTATGCACCCACATGGTGCAGACATACACATAAAATAAAAATAAAATAAACTGGATTTAACATGACATGTGCTCAGAACCCTAGCACTTGGTGATGAGGCAGGAGGATCAGAAGTTGAAAAGCTAGCCTCCTAGCCTTGGCAGGTTAGAGAAAATGGCTCCTTCAGTAAAGAGCTTCCCACACAAGCATGAGGACCTGCATTTGAATCCTTAGCACCCTACACCCCAACTCTCCAATGCTGCATGTCTGTAATTCTAGTGGGGAAGCAGAGACTAAAGGATCCCTGGGGCTTGCTAGCCAGTCAGTCTAGCTCCATCCGTGAACACTAGGTCTACTGAGAGCCTGTCTCAGGGCTCTCAGAGGCAGACAGCCAGCCTGGTCTACAGGAAAAGTTCCTGGACAGCCAGGGCTACACAGGGAAACAGCATCTCAAAAAAGAAAACCAACAAAAACTGTGGAAAGCGATCAAAGAAGACACCAAATAGCTTCTGGTCTCCCCCACACATGCATACACACACTCACAGGCATGTGAACGCAGATACAGATCAAAGTCAGTCTTGGCTACATAGTGAGTTCAAGACCACCATGGGCTAAATGATACCCTCTACCAAGACAACCGAAGACTGAGGCCATGAGTCAGTGGGTAAGGACAAGGTGCTGACTACGCAAGCCTCGGTTGGGAGTCAGAGACCTCAGATACAGTAACATTTACAATACCAGTGTTCCTAACAGGAAATGAGAGGCCAAGATAAAAAGGATGGCATCCTTAGCAAGGACAGACCCTGTCTTAAAGAGGGTCAAAGGTGAAGAGTGACACCCAGGTTTATCCTCTGGTCTCTCCATGTGGGCAATGGTACACAGTGAAGCCTCACTCACTCACAATGAACAAGGGCCAGCACGCTGATGAACACCTGTAATCCCGGCACATAGGAAGATCGGGCCTTCAGCACCATTCTCAACTATATAGTAAGTCTGAAGCCAGGTTGGGCTACATAACACCGTTTTAACCACCACACCCTGACCCCAAAAGAAAAGACAGGGTCCAATCTGGTCAGTCGGGCCACCAAAGACTTAAAACTCTGCTAAGGCTTCCTCTCTGATCCCCTGAGACAAGACTTTCTCCTTCAAGGTTCTTAGTGCTGATACCTTTACCCCCACTAGATGGGGCCCTTCTTGGCTGCCTCAGTCCATCTGGGAGAGAAGCCCAGGCTGTCAGGGAGGAGCCTGCTCACCCACTGGGCCTAGTCCTCATCCAGCCAGGGGTGGGGTAGAAGCCAAGGCAGCCTGCCAAGCCTGGCAAGGGCACCATGTGCCCTAAGAGCCTGGCCCACACCCAGCCTTAAGACAAGGGGCCCATTCAGGGTTCCTTGCCTGTCTCTAAGCAGCCACCCGGATCCAGCCCACAAGAGAGGACACACTGGAAAGCTGGGGGTGGATCCTCACACTCACCAAAGACTCCATTGTTATGTCCTCCCCTCACAGGGCCAACCACCAGCACGTGGGTAGACACCACCCCCCCTACCTCTTTCCTTAGGCCAGCCTGCTAGACCTTTCCAGGGACCAAGACCATTCCCAAGCCATTTTCTGGCATCTTCTACAGGGTGGACCTGGGATCATTGTGTGTGTGTGTGTTTGAGTGCGCAAGGGCGTGTGTTGGGGACAGCGTAACTACATAGCTGGACACAGCAACAGCACACCAACCTACGTATTCAAGTTTCTTCAGTTTTTTTTTTAATTATAATTATTATTTTAATAACAACCTGAATCCGAGAAGTTGAAGATACTGTCCATACCCCCTCCCTTGGCAGAGGAGAGGGGGCACTTGAAGAGAACGGGGTGAGGCCTGCCAGGGAACCTCCAAATCTTTCCAGGCCATCTACTGCTGAGGGGCTTCCCAGAACACTGATACCCGGGGTAGGAGGTGGGGCTGGGTTCTTCCACGGATGAGGGACTTCAGATAAACATCCTCTCCTGGGTTCTTTCTCTTCCGACAAGGCCTGAGGACTCTGGGGAGACCAAGCGGGAAGGGACAGGCCAATATTGAGCCTTCAACTCCCATCCTTGGGCACTGGGGTTGGGCATGGGCATTAAAGCTACATAGGAAGAGGGGGCTGGCTTCTGGCACAAGGTCCGGCAGCCCCCCAAAGGCACATTGTGAGGGTAAGAAGGCTCAGATGGAAGGCCCATTGGGTGCAGAGGGCCCGAGCCTTGGGAGCCCGGAGGATGGCAGCTGGGCCAGCTGCTCCGGGCTGGCCAGGGCGCGTAGCAATCCATTTTCCTGCTCCAATGCAGCGTTCCGCTCTGCCAGGTCTCGGATCTGCTCCTTCAGCACCTCCACCTCTTCTCGCACGGCAAACATGAGGTGGGACTTCACCAAGTCCTGGACCCCAGGGACAAACAAATCATCAGGACCACCCCCAGGCCACTTCCAACCGCAGCGCCTAACCCAGGTGCCTCAAGGAAGCAGTTAAGATACCCCTCCCCCTTTTCCCGAAGGAGGGGACAGAGGCTAAAGGAGAAACAGGGCAGCAGTCAAAAGATAAGGGACAGGACTCAGACAAGGATGGAGCAGAGGTTGAGGGAAGCTGAGGATGAAGTAGAAAAAGGAATAGTTTGCATTCCTAAGTCATGGGAGAGCAAAGATGCTAGAGAGATGGCTAAGGGGCCTCCTGGGACCAAAACATCTTTTTCTTACCATGGCTTGTTCAATCTTGTTGTCAATGCCAACCAGGCTTCCGGAACCACTGGAGAGACATGGGGGAGGGGGGAGTACAAGTTGAGGAGGAACCCCAAGTCAGCTCTGCTACAGTCTTCTGGACGCTCCCTGCTCTAAAAAGCCCAGCTATGCCCCATCCCAGCCGAGTACCTGTGACAGTAGAGGATCAGAGGGAGGAGGCTTTTGTCCACCCCACAGAGGGATGAAGGTCGATGCCCAGGCCCCCCCAGGCCCTGGTGGGCAGGAGGTCCCGATACCCCTCGGATGGGGGATGACCCCCGTGGAGAGCATGGGGAAGACACGCAGCCCCTTTTTCGGGGTTCCCCTGGTGCCATCCCCACCATTCGAGTCTCATAAGATGATACCAAGGACTTCACAGAGACCCCTGGCTGGGACATTCCTGAGGTAAGGGTTATCAGTATCCACTCCCAACCAAAAGGCTGTGTCAGGCAGAGTGCCTGGGGGGCTCAGAGCCCCCCTGGGCAGAGCAGAGTTCTTCGGATGGATGCCAGGCAGGCAGTGAGGAGACCGGACTTACCGATTGCTGGTCTGAGAGATATACACCCTGCCCTCCCCCTCAGGGCAAGGCACAGCTGCTATTGGTTCCTCAGGGACACGGGGACCCCCTCCCTTGGCTCCACAGTGGGCGGGAATTCCCAGACACACATAGTCTGTGCCAGTGTCCCCTTCTCACCCTGGCACCACTCCCAGATTGGAGGGGATGGGGAGGTGAAGTCAGCTGGTAAGAGGGCGTGGGGGAGGGGCTATGGGGCAAGATGGCTGGCTTGGGGAGGGACTTGAAGGTGAGACCCTAGGGTGCCTGTCCCCGACCTATGCCATCCTCTCTGCCCTGTCTGGATTAACCATGGCCTCCCTCAACTTTGAGAAAGGGAATGGACAAGGGAGCAGGATAGAAATAAAATATATCTACACACACACACATATATATATATATATATATATATATATATATATATATATATATATATCTACATATACATCTTGGGTAGCTCTTGAAACCTGGGACAGATAGTACCCCACTTCAGTGGTACCCCACTTCAGCGAAGGAGAGAATTAGGAACGATTACTATAACAACAGACCCCCCCCACCCTCATGTTAGGAACTCTGTAAATCAAAGGCAGCATGTATGGGGCATGAGACCTGGGTATCGAGGTCTTGCAGTGAGTCAAGGCTTAAGAAAGGGAAGGGGACACCGAGCGTGGTGGCGCACGCCTTTAATCCCAGCACTAGGGAGGCAGAGACAGGCGGATTTCTGAGTTCAAGGTCAGCCTGGTCTACAAAGTGAGCTCCAGGACAGCCAGGACTACACAGAGAAACCCTGTCTCGAAAAACCAAAAAAAAAAAAAAAAAAAAGAAAGAAAGGGAAGGGGAAAAAAAGGGAGGGGGGAGGCTGAACATGGGACACTGGATAAAAAGGCAGGAGAGACTTTAAATCAGTAATCTGGTAATCAGTAGGCCTGGCTGCAGTTTGAGCAGTGGCCACCAGAGGGCAACTCATGCCTGACTCAAATGCCCCAGGGCTCAGGCTCCTGACTGGCACCAGGCTAGAGAATCTGGTACTCAAGCCCCTCTGGTCACCCAGGACTTCCTAGGGTCTGCTTGCCCTGCCTCAGGCTCCAATGTCTCCCTTTGGGCCGCTGGCGCAGAGGTGGCAGGCTTTGTTCCAGTTACCGAAGCCTCATTTCTGCTTTCCCCGGGGACACCAGGGTCTCCAGCCTTGTCCCCCTCCCTGAGTCAGGGTGCCACTTGGCTCCACTCATACATTGCTGCCTCTTTTGTAATCCCTTCCTACTGGCTGTCAACCTCAACCTGCTTTCCTACAGGGGGATCCATACTCAGTCCAAGGTGACCCTTGCATGAGGCCGGCCAGACGTCAGAAACGGAGCTGGGAATTTTCCATTTCCTGGCCAAGCTCTGGGTGCAGGAGGTGCTGACAGGTAGAACCAACCAAGGGGGTGAACGGGCTAGAAAGAGCAGGATATCAGTGACTAAGGACACGGGGAGCCTCCAAAGGCAGGGGACACGGGAAATGCTTAAGAATGGAGGTGGGGGACAGACGGGTTAGAGGAAGAGGGCTCCGTGGATAGACTCTTGCCATTAAACCTGACAGCCTGAGTTCCATTCCAAGAACCTACCTTGTGGAAGCAAAGAACAAACTTCTCCAAATTGTCCTCCACAAGCCTGCCATAGTGTGCCTGGGCACACACAAGTGTACCAGCACACACACACACACACACACCACACACTGAGAAGAAAGGGGGAGGGAGGGAGGGAGGGAGGGAGGGAGGGAGGGAGAGTGTAAGTGCAACTAGCCAGTGTCAAATTTGTTTTCAAGACACTTCAATCCACAGTACCTGGGAGGGGGTTAGGCTACAGAATAAAACCCAATACCCCCCTCCTTCCAGTACATAAAGACACCAAAGATGGACAGATGTACCAGAATAGAGGTGTCAGCCCTGCTTGGCGGACACTCAGGCAGAGATGCCAAGTTAAATCCTCTCCTCTTGCCAGAAATAAAGGAGTAATACAACAGGCAACATTTGTTGGCTGATTGATGGCTATCTTGTGTTTGTCTAGCTCAGGAGTTTTTGAAAGCACTTCCCCTATGCCATTTGAGGCTTAACACTTGAAGGGGCGGGGCCTCTGGCAAGCCCAGCCTTCCCTTTGATTAGGCCTGAGTGAGGGACTGGTATGTGCTACACTGGAACTCTTGGGTAAGGCTGGGGGCAGGAAGGGCAGGTGCCTCTAAGCAAGTCTGTAGGAATGAGGATGAAATGTCCCCACCCCCAAGACATGCCTTACCATCGACCTGCAAAACCATCATGACTTCCAACCCAGGCCAGGCTAAAACTGCAAATGCAAATGGCACCCCCAGGGTTTGTTCAGTGCACAACGTAACTGCATACAGCAGCCCTGAGGGACAGACTCTTGGGTCCAGGAATGAGGACATCTCTTGAGATGGGTCTTTGCTTTGTCCAAAGTCCGAGTATGATGATTTCAATATGAGAACGGAAGACACAGATGTCTGTGAAATGCTGGAGATGTTGGCCTGAGGCCAAGGAAGTGACATCCAGCAATCCCCTCTACACTCTCTCTCAGATCTGATCCTGTAGTACTTTTGGGGGTACCCAGGGCAGAGGCTGTGCCAGGGCAGGGGGAGGTGCTGGCTCCTTGCCCCAGTTATTGAGCTGTCCCTGCCTCTCTTAGCAAAAGAACATCCTAAGGACCCCGGCTACCTCTCATCCTCTGGGAGGCACACACTCCAACAGGAAAGAGAGCGGCTATAGACTGAGACTGATGTTCACAGACTGGTTGAGTGACCTTGGACACGTTTCTAAACGCCCCTCCCCCCTTTTCTTTTTGAGTCTCATTTGGGAAGTGAGGAATCATGGGATTGCTTTTACAATTTCAGGAGGTAAGTGTGTGGAGGGGTCATCCAGATGGGTCTGTGGGTAAAGAAAGGCAGCTTTCCACAGAGCATAATGACATGAGTTGGGTCATCAGAATCTACATGGTAGGATAAACTCATACACACAGCCTGCTCTCTGGCCCTTGACCGCTACCTCTGCAAAGTGGCACCCATGAATACACACACACACACACACACACACACACACACACACATATACATACATATATACATATACATACATAAATATACACACATACATATACATGTATATTATATATATATATATATTATATACATACATAACATATATACACACATTCAAAAAATAAATGAAAAAAAAAAGTTAAGTTAGCAGGAACTGAGGAGCTAGCTCAGCGGGTAAAAATATTTGTGCTGCAAGCATGAAGACCTGAATTTGATCCCCAAAACCCAAGTCAAAAAAAGCCAAGGGGCAGTAGCACATGTTTATAATCCCAAGCCTGGGGTGGCAGGGACAGGGAAACCCATAGGTCTAGCTTGTCAACCAGAATGGCTGAGTCAACAAGTCCCAGGCCAATGAGACACTACCACCCACATATGTACAAGGTAGATAACTCCTGAGGGACAATAACCAAATTTGTCCTACGTGCACCCCTACACACACACACACACACACACACACACACACACACACACACACACACACACACATGTTCAAGGGCCCAAGCGCTCATGCACGCACGCAAATGAACTCGTGAAAGCACGAATGCCAGGGAGTAGCCCTGGGGGGGGGGGGGGGGGGCGGGGCACGCCTGTCATCTCAGCCTCTCAGGATGCTGGGGCAAGTGATTGGAAGTTCAAGACGAGCCTGGGCAACTCAGTGAGACCCTGTCTCACAGTTGAGAACAAAATCAGGAGGAAGAAGGTAGGGGTGGGGCTTTGGTATGTGCTCAGTGATAGACAGCAGCAGAAAACAAACACCAGACCCAAAAGGAAACAGACCAAATAATGTGGCTTTTCTCCCTCAAGGCTTTGGGAACCCCTAGCTAGACATGTGCCCCCTCTTTCATCCTGACCAAGTATCCCCCAACCTGTATGTGATCACAGATCTTCCAAGCAGCGACACAGTCTGAATTCACCAGGTACCCTATTGTCCCATGCCAGATCCAAGGACGGGCAAGGGTCCCCAGCTCACTCGTTACCCCAATACTTATCACAAGCCATTTTTCCTTCTCAAAAGGATGTGTCACGGCACTTGGAACCTTGTGTCTCCTAGCTCTAGGGGGTACAGGTGAAGTGGGGTCTACCCACCCCATTCCTAGGGGGTAGAGGGTGGCCCAGCCCAAACCCGCTGGCCCAGCTGGGTGAGGCACTGAGGGGCTGGGTTGGGCCAGAGCCCCAGAGCCTTGAAGGCTGGGAGCAACCGGTCAGACTAGGGTGTGCAGAGCAGGTGGGACAGAGAAGGGGGGTGGAGGGGACCAGGTCAAAAGAATGGTGTTATGGAGGCTTCAACAGGTAAAACTCTTTGTGATGGAGAGCTGGAGGCTGGGCTGGGAAAGAGGCAGTGGAGGGACAGGAAGCCTTTTTGCCAGGGAACTTCCCAAATTGGGGGGGTGGGTGGGGTGGGACACGCTGAGAATAGCATCAGATGGGACAGGCGACTCTCTGGCCTTGGCTGACCCCACACCTCACACATTCCAGAGAGCCAGCTGGAAGGCAGTTCAGAAGCTACCCTGCCTTGCCTGGCCCTGCCTTGCCTGGCCAGCTCTAGCCCCTGCCCTGCATTCACAGACTCCCACCACCCCTTTCTGGGTCTCTGCCTCTGACTGTGCCCCTGGCCTCTTTTGTGGGCCAGGGTCTAATTCCAGGGTTTGGTACCTGGAAGGGGGAAGGTGAGAAGGAAAAACTTGCATCTACAGTAGGTCTCCTGGAGACACCCACTCATTTAGGCCCACTCTTTTCCTTCCCAACAGGAAGTCCCTCCTCTGAAGGGCCTCCAACAGGAAGTCCCATGTCTCCCTCCCTCCAATAAATGCAGAGGCTTGCTAGCTCTTTCTGCCCAGCGCCTAGCTATCTGGCATGGTCATGGTCGGTATTCCTATAAACACAAAAGCAAAGTCTGTCTACCATGTCACCAGATGAGACTTTCACCCTTCACGGGCAAGGCCAGTAGAAATGTCCTGTGTTGTCCCTTTGTGGCCAGGCATTGCTATGGGAAGCCTTGGCTCTTCCCAGCTATGTGGGCTCCATCCTCTCAGAGGACAGAACTTAAACCCATTCTTTCTCTCCTTCCTTTCCCTCCATTCCTTTTCCTGGCTGCCCTGGAACGCACTCTGTAGACCAGGCTGGCCTCCAACTCAGAAATCCGCCTGCCTCTGCCTCCCGAGTGCTGGGATTAAAGGCGTGCGCCACCATGCCCGGCTCCCTCTTTTTTTTTTTTGAAACATGGTTTCACATAGCTTAGGCTAGCCCTTAAAGTTATTCTATAGTTGAGTATAACCCTAAACTTTTGATCGTCCTGCCTCGACCTCTACCCCAGTGCTGGATTATAAAACATATACTACCAACCTGGCTTATGCAAGTGCCGGGACCACAGGCTTCAAACATGCTAGGGCAGCTCTCTACTAACTAAGCCACCTCCCCAGGCCCCTCAAGACACTATTATTGTTTGTTCTGTTCTGAGACAGGGTCTCATCCTACAGAGTTGAAGCTGCTCTCCCAAGCTGGTTTCTTTATTTATTTTGATTTTTCCCCACAACAGAGTGCAGCCCTGGCTGTCCTGGGACTGTAGACCAGGCTGGCCTCAAATTCAGAGATCTACCTGCCTCTGCCTCCCAAACCCTGGGGCTAAAGGTCTGTGCCACCACACCCAGCTCCAGGCAGGTCTTAAACCCATGCTGACCCTCTTAAGTCAGCCTCCCTAGTGCTGGGACTGTAGTCTAGAGCTACCACACCTAGCTCCTCCCACCTTTTTTAAAACAGGATCTTCCCTGATAGCCCAGGTTGGCCTTGAATGTAAAACTAGCCGCCCACTCCCACCTTCCTCCAGATCATTAGGTATATACCTTTCCAGGCAATGTGTTTTTGGTACTAAAAATTCCTGTACCCTAAAGTAGTTTGTGCAGATTCCAAGGATTGTGACAATCCTGGAGGAGCATAACGCATCCTTTCACCCTTGGTTCCAGGAGCAAAGGGAGATGCTGAAGGTGGGTGGGTACCAACTGCCTATTCATCCTATTTTTATTCTTTGACATAGTATGATATACTCTATGCTGGCCCCCAGGGGTCATGCAGCACTGGAGACTGGACCCAAGGCTTTGTGCATACTAAGCAAGCACTAGAGTCACTGAGCCACCTCCCCAGCTGTCTCCCCGTCTCCCCTCCCCATTTTCTATTCTTGTCTCCAGTACACGTGCCAATGGATTTGATTCCTAAGCAAATGACCTCTAGATCCCCAAGAGCTCTGGAATCTGACAATGACTCCCTTCTAACTCAGAAACTCTTGACTGAGCCAAGGAGTCCCACCCAGCTTTCTCCACAGGGAGTAGGTCCCAAGTGAGCGTCACCCAGGGATTATACCCCTGCTAGGTCTCTGCTTAGGAAGTCCCTTCCCACGTTCATCTCAGGAGAAAGTATACACAAGGCAGAGTTGTACAGGTGTCACAGTGGGTGCCACCCTCGTGTCTCCCACCTACCTATCGTCATCACTGTCCAGGTGACCACTGATGGCCAACATGGAACGAGCCAGGCTGAGGCTCTGGGCTGCTGCGGCTCCAAACGGGTCTGGAGAGTTACGGACCAGGCTGGCATCGAAGTAGAGGGCTGGGGAGTTGGGGCGAGAGTCGGTGGGAAGGACCTGGAGGCAGAAGAGTGGGAACTATCACATAGGGTGAAGACTGGGAACATGGCTCAGTTGGTAGACATGGTGTGCGTGTGTGTGTGTGTGTGTGTGTGTGTGTGTGTGTGTGTGTGGTGTCACCTTACAATTTCTCCCTTCCTACCAATCCCTACTCTTCCTAGATCTAAAGCCTTTCCCTTTTCCAGACTAGCTAGAAACAACAGACAGGTACTAGGGGTGTTCTGGAGGGACCGAGGGTATCAATGAGGGGCCTAGCCAGGGCTCCTAGTTAGAGGATATTGTACTTAGGATCTTTTTTTGAAATAAGGTCTCCTGTAAAGCAGACTGACCTCAAATTGACTATGTAGTTGAGGGTGACCTTGAACTACTTCCTGGCCTTCCTTCCTGTCTCCATTTCCCAAAGGCTGGGGTTATAAGCATACACCACTATACTCAGTTTATGAGCTGCTACAACTCAAATTTAGGGCTCCGCGCATGCTTAGGCAAGCACTACGTTAACTGAGCTATGTCCTCAGACCCCTCCCTCCCAAACCTTCTTTTCTGAGACAATATCTCAGCCCAAGTGGACCCAGACCTGACCTTGCTATGTAGGTCAGGCTGGCCTTGAACTTGCCACCCTCCTGCTGCTACCTTCCCCCAGCTGTGTGCCTTCTTAAAGCCACTCAAATGTCTTTACAGAGACACTTGCCCACTGTTTACTAGTCCACTGAACAGTTTCATTTTTCACAGCATCTAATACGATTTGGAATTAAAGCGAGTATTGTGTCAGCCCCGCTGAAGGTGAGTTCATTCTGTGGCTGTCTGCAGAATGAGGGAATCTTCAGCAACTGCCTCTCCACACCCACCACCCCGATGGTGGCCCACTCAACTTCTCAGGACCTGGGATGAAATTCAAAGATTCTCTGCCTTTGGGGGTGGGGGTGGAGCTCTGTGAGAATGGGAGGAGGAGGGAGGAGCCTGGATGTGGACCTACAGAACCCAACAGGCAGGGGCTGGGGGCTGCTGTAAAAGGGCAGATGTGACAGGAACTAACAAGAAGCCTCTATGAGGGTGGGCCCCTGAGAAGCCCCCACCTCAGGAAAGCCAACAGACAGTGGTCAGCAAGGGGACACAGGTGTCACCCACCTCCTGTCCCCTGTCAACCTCCCTCAGCTCTACTCAGACCATAAAACTGAATGAAGAAAGTCTAACTCTTGAGGCAGGGAAATAGTGACAGTTACAAGCACACAGGAAATGATCGAGGCCAACTGGGAGGAAGGAAGGGGGGCGGCTGGGGACACTGTGGGGCAAGAGACAGGGTCTACAAACCTAAAATAGGCTTGAGCTGTGCCCGAGGAGAGCAAAGAGGGCTGTCGAGATGGCTAAAGGAGTAGAGAGGCTTGCAGCCAAGTTTGGCAGCCTGAGTTTGAACCCACAGTGGAAGGACTGAACTGTCTCCCAGTTTATCCTCTGATCTCCACACGCATACCAAGACGTGCACAAGCCCGTACACAATCACACATAAATTAAAGAAATAAATGTAATGAAAGTAGAACAAAGCACCACTGACAAACTTGTCCTGGGAGAGTCTGGGGACAAGGACCAGGCCGGCAATGACAGCTGATCCAGGAGACTAAATAAAAAAAACAAAAACTTGAGAAAGATGGGAAATTTGGACCATGAAATGGAGAGCTGAAGGCCAGGAGAGAGTGGGAGAGCTGGTCCTGACCAGTTCTAACAGGGCTCAGGCTCAAGATATTTTTACACTGTGGTTGGAGCCCATGGCCAGGAAGGGACAGAGAACCCTCACCCTCACTCCCTGCTTCCCCCTGGCAGCCAAGGTGTTATTTTCTCCACAGCAGAAACATCCAACTCTCCCAACTCTAAGTACCCAACCTCCAACACACACACACACACACACACACACACACACACACACACACACACACACACCAGGGGCATAGGCATCCTGCCCCCAGCCCAGACTTGTGGATAGCTTCCTCTTTTGGAGACAGGAAACAGAAAGCACAGAGGACTTAACTCCTTCCCAACTGCTTCCCTACCTCCCACTAGCTAGTCCATGAGGTCACCCCATCCCACACTCCAGCAGAAGTCTGGGTCTAGGGTACTAAAAGCTACTAAGGGTGATATGCCCCGCCCCCTACCCCAATTCCTTAGAGAAACTGGCTTGCAATAAGGCACAAAATGGGGCTGGGCTGGTAGCTGTTGGTTAGAATAAAGACCCAGAGGAATGCCTACCTTTTATGGCTGCCCCAAAACCCTGCCAGCTCCTCCCCTCAAGGGCCTAGCCAGCCACCCAGCTGGAACCTCCACCCTCATCACCTGGGAGTCAGGGAAGGTAAAGGCTGAAGTGGGCAGACCACATAGGCCAAGGGCAACAATGTGAAGGCCACAGAAAAAGGAGAGAAAAGAAAAAAGAGATGGAAAGGAAAAACAGACAGAGGAAGGAAGGAAGGAAGGAAGGAAGGAAGGAAGGAAGGAAGGAAGGAAGGAAGGAAGGAAGGAAGGGAGGGAAGGAAGGAAAGGAAGGAAAGGAAGGAAGGAACATGTGTATTCAGAATAAAGAAAGGCTGGGCGAGTACAAATTGCAAAAAGGGATAGGGGACTTTATGCCTATCCAACAGACAGATGATAAGGGGGTGAGCGGGCAGGACGGAAACTGAGGGGAGGAGGCCCAGGATATAGGTCAGCCGCCTGAATACAGTAGGTCCCGCCCCTCCCCCAGGAACCATCTCTTACCTTCCCTGTCTCCTCTGGAGCAACTAACTCCATCCTCAGCCGAACTGCCCCATCTCTTCTCCGTGACAGGGGAGGAGTTCCAGCTGCTGAACCCCCAGACTCCACTTCTACCCTCAGAGAGGGCAGGGTCTGAGCACTATCTCCAGTCCCAGGCCCTGGGGGGCGCTGCTGGGGTGGAGAAGCTGACAGCGGGGGTGTCTCCACCTTAGCCTTGCCAGGTCCTGCCAGCTGGCCCAGCCCCCCTGTGAAGGAGCGGGCCTGTGGTCCAGGAGAAGTAGGGGGCGGGCGGAGCCAAGAGGTGGGGCCCTGAGACAGGCCTGGCTGCGGGATAGGGGTGCTTATGCCCAAACTAGCCAGCTCCAACCTAGAATCCAATGATCTGCCTCCGGTGCCTCCAGAGGCCCCTCGAATGCCCTCCAGAAGCCGACTGAAGCTTGGGGGCTCCAGATCTCTCTCGTAAACATCTACACACGTCCACCGACCTCGACGATAAGGCTCTCCCAAACCTTGGGGCAGCTTCACCACCCGGAAACGGGAGGCAGGGGCTCCAGGTGGCGGAGAGCCATTCCGGGGGGTGCCCCTGCCCCCTGGATCAGGGTTGGGGTCCCCATTGGGGAGACGGGGCGGGGGCCCAGCGAGAGCAGGTGGGACAGGGGAATCCGAAGCCCCTGGGCTTCCTGGGCCCTCATAGTCTGTGGTGACGCTGGTGATCTGAAAACTACTTTTCTTCTTACCACCACTCATGGTCCCTGGGGCTCCGGACTGGGCTCGGGTGGGGGAGGGGCTGGGCTCCTGGAGAGGGGCTCAGGCACCTCTAGAACAAGGGGGCCACATGGCAGGGACATCGGGGCCCCTGGGGACGTCTGGGTCCGACATGGCAGGAGGGCCTTGTGGGAACTTGGGGGTGCCTGGTTAGTGACTGGAGTACAGAGGGGAGGTGGCAGGAGGGGGGGGGGGGCAGAGGCAGGTTTTTCCTGCTGCTGTCGCCGCTGAAACCCCAGAGCTGAGCTTGCAAACTGGAAAAAGAAAGAGACAGAAAGTGAGCGAGAGTGTGTGTACGTGAGCAAAAGAAAAAGCAGGGGCCAAACCACCTCCGGGGCTTCCTCTCGGGGGAGCCGACTGGAGGGAGGAAGAAGAAAGCCACTAGAGACCCAGAGACAAGTAGAAATGACAGACCGGAGCAGAGGGCACAGAATTCAGAACACCCACAACAGGAAGAAGCAGCTGGGACCCAAAGTTGGACATTTCATGCTTGAGATCCAAAGTCGTCCCCAACACGTATCTCCATGGCCAGGGGCAAAGGGGTGAATCGGCTCCTCCCCTGAAAGGGCCACCCTGAGGCCTCTGCTGGGCCTCAAGCCCACCCCACCCCCATTCCAGTTCCCCCATCGCTGGTTAGGCACTGCCCGCCAAGCCAAGCGCCCCGCCCAGCCCGGGAGAACTACCTACCTCTCGGGCCTCGGCCACCGAGCTGAGCTAGAGAAGACCTGGGGGACTAAGATCTCTCTCTCTCTCTTTTTTTTTTTTTTTTTTAAATCCTAAGGCGGCCTAGTGGAGGCCACGGCAGGCAGCAATCAAGGGCTACCCAGTGTTCTCTGGCGTCCGCATCTCACTCTGCGAGGCATCTCGGTGGAAAGTTTGCAGTTGAAACGAGAAGAAACCAGCGCTTCCACGGGGGAGCCCAGGCGCAGCCTCGGTTAACACTCCGCGGGTCTTCCCTGTTGCTGTGGGAGGGGGCGGCTCAGCCCCCCGCTGGCTCCAGTCCCTTGAGTGGCTCTCTCTCAAGGCTCCTCCCACGTGGCCCCACTGGATGTATCTCTCAGCTCCTCAGCTCCTCAGCTCCGCTCCGTCTCGGTCTGGGTCTCTGGCTCTCTTTCTGGGCTGTTGACAACCCCCACACCAGGAAGTCCTGCCTTCTCGGGCCTGCTCACTGCTCCTCTCCTCCTCCTTCCTCTCTTCCTCCTCCCTCCTCCCTCCTAAGGCTCGCTGCCAGCTGGCCCGGAGCCAGGCCTGCCACAGCCGCAGCCGCAGCCGCAGCCTACAGTTGCTGCTGTAGCTGCTGTGGCTGCTGCTGCTACTGCCGCTGCCGCTGCCGCTGCGGCCCCAAACTTGCTGCTTTAACCCTACACCTGCCAGGTTCCAGGCAACTCTTCCTCGGAGGGAGGGGCATGAGGGCGGAGAAAAAGAGGAGGAGCCTGCGGGAGGCCAGGGATTCCCTTACTTGTAGACTTTTGCTGCCTTTGGGCTGCAGGCTCTCCAAGAGTCTCAAGGAACGTGCCAGACATGTTCTGGGTACCTGACTGTCCATAAATACCTAGTAAATGTGACCCACTGGCTGTGATTTGTCACAGCGTCTCTGGTTTTCACCGTAAATTCACGAGAAACTCCCCTTCCCCACTCTGTTTTCAAAAGCGAGCGGCTAAGAAAATTTTCAAACATGCCCTAAAGTAGAGGAACTAGGAGAATGAACGCCCACACGCGCCATCATGGACTTATAACAAGTATCAGCTGTACCCAAACGTGTTTTTATCCCTCCAATATCTTTTCTCGGATTTTGCTGCAATAATTGAATTTATTATTATTATTATTATTATTATTATTATTATTATTATTATTTTACTGTGTGTGTATGTATATGTAGATCTGGAGGTCAACTTGGAGTCAGTTTTCTCTTCCACTCTGTGGGTCCCAGAATGGAATAGTGCCAGCCATCCGGTTTGGTGGTAAGGCCCTTTACCCACTGAGCCATCCTGTCTATCCTGCTCCTGTATTTGAAGTCAAATCTCTGATACGGTGTCTCCCTCTCCTAAAAGGGAAAATTGGAGAAAGCAGACTACCCAAGAAGGCTGTTGGTGGTAGGATAGACATGTGTGTGGCTTGTGTACACATGAATGAGCAGTTGCACACACTTGTGTGTGTTAGCCATGGGACCACACTGGGTGTCCTACTCAGGGTCTCTCATTGAAGGCATAGCTTGGTGGGCATCCATCTGTTTCCCCAAGTGGTTGGACACACACCCATGTCCACACAACCAGCCCATAGGTATGCCTGAGAACCAATCCCAGCTGGCTATAGACCAGCTCTTTCCCATCTCCAGCCCTCTCCCACCTGTCCCATATTATCCCTTCATCATTATGAAGGAGAATCTGCAACTGGCAAGAAAAAAAGCAAACTCCCAACTGCCATTTTTTTTTCTTGGCACCCATAACTGGCATTCTGGGTAAGAGTCATCCCGCCAAAGCAGGATCTAAAGGCAGCATCTGGTGTCACTCATGGGTTTAGAAGGAGATAGGTTCTAATTAATTTTCTTCAAACAGAACTGTTCTTAGGTATATTTTTAAAATCCTAGCTGGCTGTGGCAGTGCATGTACATGCCTATAATCCCAGATCATGGGAGGTGGCATAGAAACAGGAGGCTGAAGGGTTCAAGGGCAGCCTCAGCTACATGAGATCCTGTTTCAACAGCAACAGACAGACAGACAAGAGGGGGGAAAAGGAAGAAAGAACACTTGGTTGGGCTGGGAATATAGTTTAGTAGAGTGCTTGCCTCATATATAAAGCCCTGGATTCCATCTCTAGCATTAGCAAACTACCTGAAGGGTTATTCTTGGGGCATAGTGAATAAGAGGCTAGCCTGGGCTACTTAAGATTCTGCAAAAAAAAAAAAAAAAAAAATTAAGCCTTCACCTTATCTCATAGGGAAGAAAGATGGCATGAATGCAGATATTCCATGAAGAAAACTCAGGCTCAGAGGCATCCTGTTATTTTTCTAAAGCAGAATTCAAGATTCTGTGGGAACACCTAGACTCCTTGCTTTGCCTCACATAAGTTTTTTTTGTTGTTGTTTTGGTTTTTTTGTTTTTTCAAAACCGGGTTTCTCTGTGTAGCCCTGGCTGTCCTGGAACTCACTCTGTAGATCAGGCTGGCTTCGAACTCAAAATCCCCTGCCTCTGCCTCCCGAGTGCTGGGATTAAAGGTGTGTGCCGCCGGGCGTGGTGGTGCATGCCTTTAATCCCAGCATTTGGGAGGCAGAGGCAGGCGGATTTCTGAGTTCGAGGCCAGCCTGGTCTACAAAGTGAGTTCCAGGACAGCCAGGGCTATACAGAGAAACCCTGTCTCGAAAAACCAAAAAAAAAAAAAAAAAAAAAAAGGTGTGTGCCACCACGCCTGGCACAAAAGTTTTTTAAGACAAGGTTTTAGTAACCCAAACTGGTAGCCAGGTGAACTCCTGATCCTTCTTCCACTACATCTGAGTCCAAGAACTACAAACATAGCCACCATACCTGAAACTCATGGAAAGTTCTCATCACCTATATTATTGTGGTAGTGTTGGTGCTAGTGAGTGAACCCAGGCATGTTAGCTAAGTGCTCTCTTGTTGAGCTGCAGTCTAGACTGGCCTTGAACTCAGAGACCTGCCTACCTCTGCCTCCCAAGTGTTGATTAAAGGATTAAAGGATGCCCCATCATGCCTCTCTTACTGCTTATTTTTATTATGTGTATGTATGTGTGTCTGTGTATAGGAATGTGCCCATTTGGTACAGGTGCCTGAGGAGGCCAGGCATCTGATCCTCTGAAGCTGGAATTACAGGGACTTGTGAGCCACTCAGTGTAGGCGCTGGGAGCTGAACTCTAGTCTTCCGCAAAAGTAGTATGTGCTGCCGAGCAGCTTCCTAGTCCCTCGGACCACGTTTTAAGGTTAGGTAAATGTTGAGACACAGAGAGAGACAGAGAGACAGAGACAGAGACAGAGACAGACAGAGAGACAGAGGTGCAAGGAGACAGAGAGATGTAGATGGATGATACACATCTTTAATCCCAGTACTCCGATGGCAGAGACAGGAGGATCTCTGAGTTGTAGGCTAGCCTAGTCTACAGAGTGTGTTCTAGGACAGCCTGGGCTACACAGAGAAACCTTGTCTGAAAAATAAAGAAGCCACACTCTTGCTCGTCTTGTCTGTCTTGTTTTAGCCATAGTAAAGAATGGCTGTAGTAGCTGCAGTCCAGGAAACAAGCTTCCCACATACCCTTACTCCTCCAAACTGGATCCCTATATAGGCTGTTGATTTACAAAGTGCTTACTAAGGTCTTTAGTTATAGTCTCATGTAGGCCATGTCGGCTTTGAACTTGTGTAGCAGAGGATGACCTTGAACTGAAGATCCTCTTGATTCTACCTGAGGAATGCTGGGGTCACAGGTGTGTGCCACAGCGTGTCAAGCCTCCGGTAAGGTTAATTGAGGCAAGTATGAAATGAGACATGGCTCAGACAAGTAGTAAGATTTGCTTGGGGCCACACAGCACACCTGCATAGATTTTGCCGCATTGAAAAGAGTCCACAGGTACCAGGGATTCGGATGTGCATATTTTGCTGGGGATCCCTTTTTTTTCCCCCAGTCCTTGGAGGATACAGCGGAGGTCTTCTCAATGTTAATTTACCCAACCACAAAGCTATCCACGTAAGGAATTTGTCAGAGCTCTAATGAGAAAAGGTCAAAGGAGGGGAGGGGTGAGGTCACATCCCTAACCACTCCCAGGTGGTGCCCCTGGTGGTCTCCTGTTACGGGCCAACCTGGTGCGCTCAGATCCTGGCGGGCGGCGCCCACAGAGTCAAAGGTTAGTAAGGAATGACTTGGACCGCGGGGGCGGACGCGCGGAAGACTTTGAGCCACACATGGTGGAACAAGGTCCGGGCGCCTGGGAGGCTGCAAGGGGAGGAGGCCCAGCACCGCCAGCCAATTCTCGTGCCCTCCCCGCACCTAGGGCGGGGTGGCAGGGTGGGGGCACGGCGGGGACTAGGCCAAGGGAGCACGCCCCCTGCTGAGCAGATGCGCTGATCTCCGGGCAGGCGACTCGGAGTCCCTCTGCCCGCCTCACCGGGTGGCAGCACTCAGGGTCCGCAGCCGCAGCCTCCCACCCGGGAGCACTAAGGCGCACCGAGTTCGCGGGTGGGTGCGACCTCCAGGCTTCCGCTGGGGGGCGCTGCTGAGCACCCCGCTCCGCTCCGCTTTGCTTAGGGCTTGGGAGACCCAACCCAGCACAACACGGCTGAGTAGGGGGCGCGGGTCGGCGAGGACCAGACGCCCGAAAGCTGCGGAGCGGAACTCCCACACCCCAAGACCATCCTCTCAAGATCCCCTGTACGCTCCGCAGTCCTTGCACCCTCCACCCCAACCTCCTGGTGCAGCGCCGCACCGCCGTTCCCGCTCTGCCCTTGGAGGGTGTGGAAGGGTGGGTTTGGGGCCGGGGGCGGGTCTGGGGGCGGACCCGGAGGCGGGGCTGTCTCTGCGGCAGGGCCCAGTTCGGCTCCCCCGGTCTCTCTCTGTCTCTCCTCCTCCCTCCTCCTGCTCCGGGCGGAGCCCGGCATGGGGGGGCCGGCGCCCGGCAGGCCAGGTACGGTGATGTAGAAACTGGGGAGGCTTCATGCGGGGAGGTGGTGATGGGGGGACTACGGGTAGGAAGGAATTGGCGGGGCGAGAGGCGGAGACACCCAGGGTAGCAGGACAAGGGGAAGAGGAGGGGGTGCCCCGGGAACCTGGGGCCCTTGGATGGAAAAGGGGTGGTGGTGGTGAAGCAGGCCAGGTTTGGAACAAACTGGGGAAGGAGGAGGACGACTGTGAGGAGGGGCTCCAGGGAAGAGACGTGAAGCTGAAGGCGAAAGGGAGAGAGTGTGTTTGGGGGAAGGGACGCAAAGCGCAGGTATGGAGGCCGAAGCCCAGAAGGTTGCTATGGGGCCAGACTGGAGACCCCCACCCCCGCCAGGGTGGGATTCAAGGGCGGGACTACTAGGGGGAAGCCGGGGGTTCTCCCAAATCCTGGAGCAGACAGAAGGTAGATTGATTTGGGCTATCAGCAAGAGGAGAGAGGCAGAAACCATTGCTGGGAGCTGGAATAGAGGTGGACGGAGGTCCAGGCCCAGGATTGGAAAAGCGGGGACTCCGGAGAGTGAAGGTAGATGGATGGGTGGGATTTCAGTTGCCCAACTCAGTATCACCATCCTTCCTTCAGCATCCCCACCCTGCCCTGATGAACCCCCCACTAAGCCTCAGGGCCCAAAAGAGGGTAGGAAGCCTAACTGCCCCCCCCCAAGCTGGGTGCAATGTACGCAAGTAGGCCCTGAGCACAACTTGTCTGTAGGTGTGGCCAATTCCATAGCAGATTTGTGTGCTAGAGGTCTGTGTGTATCTATCAGTGGGTGTGTCTGTGGGTGTTTATGTCTGTGTGTGTGTTGTTCCTGGGTTTGTGTTTACCTGTGCCCCTTTATGTCTGTCCCTATTTGTAGATATGTCTGTGGCCTGTGGTGTGTCTAAATATGCTGTGTCCCTACTGAGTTGCTGTATGCTTGTGAGGTCTGTCTGTCTGTGGTGGTTCGGGATATATTTACACAGAATGGGAATCTGTGCCAACCTGATCGCTCAGTGTCTGTGGTTCCAAACACCTTTGTCAGGGTGTGTGATTCTGGACACACACACTTCTATGGCTGTCTGACTTGGGGGGGGGTCCCCTAAACTGTATGGGATATTCTGTGCCTGTGTTTTCCTTTTCTGAAGACCCAAATTACGTCTCTGCTCCTTTTTCTCTTTCATTCCTCTCTCCCCAACCATATCTTCTTTTTTCTCTCCACCTGTTCCCTTTATCAAGTGGATCCGGGACCCAGGGAGGGCCGCCCCCCGGGCCTGGTGGCATTAAGCAGGGCCCCTCAGCCCCCACCTCTTGCCCCACGACATGAACCTTCTCTACCGAAAAACCAAGCTGGAGTGGAGACAGCACAAAGAAGAGGAGGCCAAACGGAGGTAAGGCTGGGCCCTTGACTGTCCCACCCACTGCCTGCCTGTTGCACCAGACCTGCCCCTTTTGCTTAGCCACAGCCCTTCTCGGGCCCACCAGCTTTGTCATCAAAGAGAGTATTTTTTTTTTCCCCAGATTTTCTATTCAGAATAGAATGGGCTGCAAATGCACTTGCTTGGTCCCAGCTCTGTTCCTGGCTTCTTGGGAGAGGATATAGCCAGGAGAACCACTTCTAGCTTAGTGGCTTGTCCCCAAGCCTAAGGGCCCAAGTCCCCCCTTCCTGACTCTCTTTCTTCTGTTATTTTGAGACTGACTGCTGGATTCCTCTTGTCACCTGACCTTGGAAAGGGCAGGCAGGCCCTACCATCCTCACGGGGTCCAGAGAGAGGGTCATTTTAGGGACCTCAAAAAGCACTCATGTGCTACCAGTCCTGTTGGAAGGAGGGTATGACTAAATGACAGGTGTGTGTGTGTGTGTGTGTGTGTGTGTGTGTGTGCGCGCGCGCGCGCGCGCATGTATGTTTGTGTGTGTGTGTGTGTAAGGATTTATAGGCTAAGTACTGCAGAAGAGTCAGGTAGAGACCCCGTGCCCACCCTCATTCTTGCGTCTCCACCAGCCCTTTCTTCTGACCTCCGAGGAACCCAGGCAGGCTGCTTCCTCTGGCTCCTTTCCTTTTCCCTTTTGACTACACAGCTTCTTGGAGCCTGAGTCAGAAGCACCTCCCAGCCCTCTTCATCCCTCCTCACAACTGTGGAGTTTAATTCTTGCCGTTAATTAGATTAATCAGAGTGATCACTACAGTGATCTCTCCCTAATAAAGGGTTAGTAGACAGGGCCTTAATGAGAGCCCACCCCACAGTGGCGTCTCCCAGCTTCCCTGCCAGCCACCCCCTTCACTCACCCAGAGGAGAACTCGGGGACAGAGAAAGGGAATGAAAGTGAGGTGAGGAGGTTGACAGAGAGAGGGAGAGAGAGAGAGAGACTGAGAGAGAGCAGCAGAGAGAGGGAGAGAGGGGGAGAGAAAGAGGGAGAGATAGAGAGAGAGAGAGAGAGAGAGAGAGAGAGAGAGAGGCTCTGATGATTCAGGCATCACACCCTGCCTCTGGGAGAAAAGGCCTGTGGTGTGACAGAGGCCATAGTACACAGTAGCTGGAAATACAGAAAGGCCAGAGGCCAGAACAGGCGAGGAGCCACAGGGGCAGGTGTGTCTGCTTGTCTGTCGGGTGGCTGTTGCCTAGATTGCATCTTTTTGCACATAACAGTCTGTGTACTAGTTAGGTGGTCAGTACCAGGGACACTATCATTCATATATATATATATATATATATATATATATATATATGTGTGTGTGTGTGTGTGTGTGTGTGTGTGTGTGTATGTGTGTATGTATGTGTATGTATATATATGTATATATACCATTTCTTTCATTTCTGATATCATATGCCATCCCTCACCCCTACCCAATGCCTTGCTTTTCTTAAATCCAAAGACTCTGCAAATATTCCTACCTTAGACCTTCAGATATCCCTAACCCATGCTTCTATTCTCCTCCTCACTGGGGAAAGCACAGTTGTCCTACTCTTGAAAATGCTAGCTCCTCCTGAGATGGAAGACTTGACAAGATAGAGGCTTGCCTTCTAACTTCTGCCCCATCTCGTCTTCTCTCCCTAGCTCCAGTAAGGAAGCGGCCCCCACAGGCCCGGTGGGGCCTGGGGCCGTCCCGGGGCCTGGGGTTCGAGTGCGAGACATCGCCTCGCTCCGACGATCCCTCAGGATGGGTTTCATGACGATGCCCGCATCCCAGGAACACACCCCTCACCCCTGCCGCGGCACCATGGCCCCACGCTCTCTCTCCTGCCACTCAGTGGGCAGCATGGACAGTGTAGGTGGTGGGCCTGGGGGAGGGCTCACGGAGGACGGCAGCACCCGGAGACCCCCGGCTAAGCCCCGGAGACACCCCAGCACCAAGCTCAGCATGGCAGGACCAGGGACAGAGACACCGCCAAGTAAGAAAGCAGGTGAGACATCCACCCTGCTCCCCATCCCTCTTCAGAGGAAGCTGGCAGGGGCAGGATCCATTCCAGGCCAGGGGGGGCCTCTGGGAGGGTTCATTCAGGCAAGAGCCAAGGAAGTGGGAGGTTCCATTCTGAAAAGGAATAGGGGGGTTCTTTTAGATGGACCTCAGATGAACCATTCAAGGGCAGGAGACACTCCCTAAAAAGACAGCTGGTAAGAAAGGACCCAGAGCTGAGGAGGAACTGCGGATTCTGGAGTTGGTAGGAAGCTGAGGTAGAAATCATAAGATTATAGTTTATGGTGTGTGGTGAGACCCAGTCTCAAAAAAAATAAAAAAAGACGCTAAATTAAAAACAAAAGCAACAATAAGAAGAACAAAACAAAAACGAAAAACAAACCAACAAAACCTGGGCTATGGTGGTACACAACTTTAATCCCAATGCTCAGGGGATAGAGCCAGGAGGATCTCTGTGAATTCAAGGCCAGCCTGAACCACATATGGAATTCTAGGGTAGCCAAGGCTATATGGTGAGACCCTGTCTCAAGCAAACAAAACAGGAAGAAAGATAGGAAGGAAGGACGAAAGAGAGAAAGAAAAGACTGGGGATTATCTTAAAGAAAAGAAACTTACTGGGCTCTGAGTGGAAGGTTGTGGAAAGGATGAACAGTCAAATATGTCCTTGAAGTTGGGTTAAGACATCAGAAAGGAATTTTCCCCTTTTACTATTAAATCAGTTAAGAACACCCTAGGCAACTTAGAAGCCCTATCTTGAAAGAGAAAAAAATATATATCAGGAAAAAAAAAACTGGGGATGTATTTCTGTTTTGTTTTGTTTTGTTTTGTGAGACAGGGTTTCTCTGTATAGCCCTGGCTGTCCTGGAACTCACTTTGTAGACCAGGCTGGCCTCCAACTCAGAAATCCACCTGCCTCTGCCTCCTGAGTGCTGGGATTAAAGGTGTGTGCCACCACACCCAGCTAGGGGATGTATTTCTTTTTTTTTTTTTTTTTTTTTTTTTTTGGTTTTTCGAGACAGGGTTTCTCTGTATAGCCCCGGCTGTCCTGGAACTCACTCTGTAGACCAGGCTGGCCTCGAACTCAGAAATCCGCCTGCCTCTGCCTCCTGAGTGCTGGGATTAAAGGCGTGCGCCACCACGCCCGGCCCAATGTATTTCAAAGGTAGAGAACACTTGCCTAGAATCCCCCAGTGAGGGGCTGGGGGCGTGGCTCATTGGTAGAGCCTCTGCCTAGAATCCCCCAGTGAGGGGCTGGGGGCATAGTTCATTGGTAGAGCCCCTGCCTAGAATCCCCCAGTGAGAGGCTAGGGGTGTGGCTTAGTGGTAGAGCACTTACCTGGCTTGTTAGGTGTTCTATTGGATAAGTAAGCACCATTTCTTTTTCTTTTTCCCACTCTACTTAGGCTCCCAGAAGTCAACTCCCGAGTGCCGTGAGTCCAGCCGGAAGGTTCCCCCACAGAAACCCAGGCGAAGCCCCAATACCCAGCTGTCCGTGTCCTTTGATGAGTCTTGTGCCCCAGCCCCATCTCCTCGAGGGGGGAACCTGCCCCTGCAACGCCTCAGTAGGGCTTCTCGAATAACTGGAGACCTGGATGCAGGGACCCAGGAAGAAGAGCCAGTGTACATTGAGATGGTAGGGGATGTCTTTCGAGGAGGAGGAGGAGGAGGAGGAGGAGGACGAAGTGGAGGAGGCCTGGTGGGACCTCCTCTTGGAAGTGGAGGCCCAACCCCTCCAGCTGCTGCTGATTCGGACTCTGAAGACAGTGAGGCTATATATGAAGAGATGAAGTACCCCTTGCCTGATGAGGCAGGAGATGGCAGGGCCAACGGGCCTCCTCCATTGATGGCACCCTCCCCTCCACAACAGCCTCATATCCTCCAGCATCACCCCCACCCCCATCGCCGTCCAGCTTCAGCCCTCCCAAGCCGAAGGGATGGGACACCCACCAAGACCACTCCTTGTGAAATACCCCCACCCTTTCCCAACCTCCTTCAGCACCGGCCTCCACTTCTGGCCTTCCCACAAGCCAAGTCTGCTTCACGAGCCCCTGGCGATGGGGTCTCAAGGCTACCGGTCCTCTGCCACTCCAAGGAGCCAGCTGGTTCCACCCCAGCTCCCCAAGTGCCTGCACGAGAGCGGGAGACGCCTCCCCTGCCGCCTCCGCCTCCTGCTGCCAACCTGCTATTGCTGGGACCATCAGGCCGAGCCCGGAGCCACTCAACACCGTTGCCACCCCAGGGCTCTGGCCAGACCAGGGGAGAGCGGGAGCTCCCCAACTCTCACAGCATGATCTGCCCCAAGGCAGCAGGGGTACCGGCAGCCCACCCCGCCCCAGCTGCCTTGCTCCCCGGCCCTCCCAAGGACAAGGCCGTGTCATACACTATGGTGTATTCTGCGGTAAAAGTGACCACACACTCGGTCCTGCCAGCTGGTCCACCCCTGGGTGTTGGAGAGCCAAAGACAGAGGAGATTTCAGTTCTTCATGGAATGCTGTGTGCCAGTTCGAGGCCCCCTGTCCCAGGAAAATCCAGCTCCCATAGCGGGGCTATGGGTTCAACAGCTGGGGTCCTCCACCACCGCAGCTGCCTGACCTCTCCCCACAGCCTTCCGGATCCAACTGCAGGTTCCCTGACTCCCCTCTGGACCTACCCAGCCACAGCAGCTGGGCTCAAGAGACCCCCTGCCTATGACAGCCTCAAGGCTGGGGGGGTGCTGAATAAGGGCTGTGGAATGGGGGCACCCTCCCCCATGGTCAAGATCCAGCTGCAAGAGCAAGGGACTGATGGAGGTGCCTTTGCCAGCATCTCCTGTGCCCATGTCATTGCCAGTGCGGGGACGCCAGAAGAGGAAGAAGAGATGGGTGCCACATTTGGGGCAGGCTGGGCTCTGCAGAGGAAGGTCCTGTATGGAGGACGGAAGGCAAAAGAAGTGGACAGTGAGTGAGGGGTGGAGAGTGGGTGTGGGATGCTGCTAATGGTTTGGCAAGTAATGGTTGGGGTAAATATTGAAGTAGGGTATTTAGAATCTACAGGCCTATTGTCCTGAGCTGGAAAGTTTTCTGGGAGACCAGAAAGATGGGGATGGGGACCAGATGGATGGAGCAGGGAGGTGTCTTTGAATGTGTTCAGGAAAAGGTAGGAAGGGCTGGGATAGAGGCTGAGATAGAATTCAGACTCATTCTGCTCCACCCTCTGCCCCTCCCTTCCTTGGGCTGCAAGGGTGTGTGTTTGTGAGTGTGTGCACACTAGGAGCTAAACACAGCTGCCTCCCAGCCATTACCATGGCAACCCATCCAGACAGGAGTGAGAGGAGAGGGAGGCCCCTACCGTTGCCAGGCAACGCAATGCTCTGCCAGGTCTGCTCTCCGAGATGGGCTTAGTTCACATACAGCCCTTCCCCCAACTCCATACCCTCAATGGCTCCCCCACTGTCTTTCTGGGGTCTGAATTTGGGATTCTCTCCTATTGAGAGTCAGCACCCCTGGTTTCCAGGATGTTCATTCTAACCCTATCTGGATCTAGAGGGGTTTCAAAGCTAAAGCTGGTACAGAGAAAGCCCCACAAGGCTTTTCTGAACAGAGTACATAAATGAGCACATATATATGAGCCCCGGGGATAGTAACAATGGGTAGAAGGTGGCAGGGCTAGGTCTCACGTGCGTGCGCATGCGTGTATGTGTGCTGGAGGAGTGAGAGACAGAGCCTTTCCCATCTCTGTGTAATTTGCAGAAAGGCCACCCATGTGGCATTATGTGCTTGCTGAGGATAGGGAAGCCCCTCCTGCCTGCAGACACTGAGCTTTTTTTGTTGTTGTTTTTCTTGTTGTCCCAGCAGAAGAAGACGGTGCCCGAGCCTGGAATGGCAGTACGGAGGGTCCAGGCAAAGTCGAACATGAGGACAGGGGCCCTGTGCCATCAGGGATTCCTGTGAGGAGCCAGGGGGCAGAGGGTCTGCTGGCCAGGATTCACCATGATCGAGGAGGGAGCCGCACAGCGCTGCCTGTCCCTTGCCAGACTTTCCCGGCCTGCCACCGGAATGGAGGTGACACCTTACCCTCATACTCTATATACAGAGATGTGTGGGTCAGGAATCTGTCAGGGTCCACCTTGGTCTACCCTGCCTGACATCCTATCAACTCTATGTCTACCTTTGAAAATTCTTGTACTTTGAATGAAACCCAGAAGTTCCCACAGGCAAGGCAAGGTGCTCTACCACTGAGCTACACTCCTGCCCCTCCCTGGGGGATTCTAAGCAGGAGCTCTACCACTGAGCCACGCCCCCAGCCCCTCACTGGGGGATTCTAGGCAGGTGCTCTACCACTGAGTCATGCCCCCAGCCCCTCACTGGGGGATTCTACACAAATGAGTGCTCTCCCACTGAGCTAAATGTCCAGCCTAGAGACCTTAATCTTTTTTTTTTTAAAGATTTATTTTATTTATTATATGTAAGTACACCGTAGCTGTCTTCAGACACTCCAGAAGAGGGCGCCAGATCTCATTACGGATGGTTGTGAGCCACCATGTGAATGCTGGGATTTGAACCTATCACCTTCGGAAGAGCAGTCGGGTGCTCTTACCCGCTGAGCCATCTCACCAGCCCTAGAGACCTTAATCTTAACACTGTATCTCCATCTTCTCCCTTCTTTGATGAGGCAGAGCTCGGTTTGGCCTATAGCCTCCTCTGGGAGCTGAGGGACAGGGCATCAGTGGGACTCTCTTCTCATCTCTGCTTTTGGGCCTAGATTTCACAGGAGGGTACCGCCTGGGCCGTTCTGCTTCCACCTCTGGAGTCCGTCAGGCTGCTCTCCATACCCCACGGCCCTGCAGCCAGCCCAGGGATGCCCTGAGCCAGGTGAGATCTGGTCTTTGTTTTGTCTTTGGAGAAACAGATAGAAAAGAAGGCTTGGATATGAGAAGAAAGGACAGACACACTCACGCATGTTAGTCTATGGGAGACTGAGAAAAGAAGGAATTCATCAGAGTCAGAGGCCTGGAGTGGGCTACATTAAAAAAGAAAGAAATCCTGTCTCAAAATACCAAACTGAAAAACAAATTAGTAAGTAGGCTAAGACAGAGATCAGGGCATTTACCTGTGACCCCAGCTTGGGAGGTGGAAGGAGAGAATTGGGAGTTCAAAGCCCTCCTCCCTATTGAAAAGAAAGAAAGGGGGCTGGAGAGATGACCAAACAATTACAAGCATGTTCTCTTGCAGAAGACCTGAGTTCAGTTCCCAGCACCCACATTGGGCAGCTCACAACTGCCTGTAACTGCAGCTCCAGGGGATCCATTGTCCTCTTCTAGCCTCTAAGTCCACACACACAGCACAAACCCACACAGACACCTACACAAATAAATGGAAGAAAAAGTTCCTTGATAATTTTATATGTATATTATTCATTTTGATTACATTCTTCACCCCCACTCAGTCTCCCTCCCGCTCCTAGGCTTGCCCACATTGGTGTCTTTTTGTTTTGTTGGAAGTCAGGTTTTTTTGTTTTGGTTTGGTTTTTGTTTGTTTGTTTTTGTTTTTTTGTTTTCGTTTCTTCAAGTCAGGGTTTCTCTGTATAGCCCTGGCTGCCTGGAACTCACTCTGTAGACTAGGCTGGCCTCCAACTCAGAAATCCACCTGCCTCTGCCTCTCAAGTGCTGGGATTAAAGGCGTGCAGCACCACCGCCAGAAGGTTTTTTTAAAGGGCTCCTTCCTCAGGGTTAGTCTAGTCTAACACAAAGTGCCTTACTGGGGAAAGGATGCCCAAGGTAGAAATCTGTCCCCATCACACCCACAGTCTGGGAGAGGTTTTGCTTCTGCGGTAGGTCGTTGGTTTGGTCACAAGGTCCTTGACCCTCCCTGGCCCACATATTTTTCTATATTTTTCTCTCTCTGGGGTTCCTGCCACAGACACACCCTGTGCTGCCCCTGCCCCTGCCGCCCCAGCCGGCTCGGGAGCGCGACGGCAAACTCCTAGAGGTGATCGAACGCAAACGCTGCGTGTGCAAGGAGATCAAGGCACGCCACCGTCCCGACCGGGGGCTCTGCAAGCAAGAGAGCATGCCCATCCTCCCCAGCTGGCGGCGGGGCCCTGAACCCCGCAAGTCTGGTACCCCGCCCTGCCGGCGGCAGCACACGGTCCTCTGGGACACTGCCATCTGAGGAATACAGGGGCGGCTGGGACGCCTGGATTGGGAGGGGAGGGGCCTGCCTAGGTCTCCTTGAGGCTTGAGAGATGGAGGAAGTAGGAGAAAGTTCCTACTAGGCCCATCAATGAGGGCTTGGGGTGCCAGCAGCAGCCCAAGCAACTTGGGGGAGGAGGAGGGTTTGCTTGATGTTGGAAGGAAGGGTCTAAGTGTGTAGACTCCTCTTGAAGTGAAGGCCAAGGTGGAGATCTCTATGGGGTAAGGAGGGAAGGGTTTGGAAGGAGCGGGGGTGGGGCATATAGTAGTCTGACTGGAGTAACAGGGAAACTCGCTCTTTTATTGAGAGCCAGGGGAGTGGGGAAGGGTATTTATTTTGCTATTTATTTTAGTCTGGAGGGCAATTCTGGGCCCTTCTGACCTACTCCTGAGCAGGAGGTGGAGAACCAAGGCTAAATTTGCACTCTCCCCAAGGCCAGTGCCCAAAGGCCTCGGCCATCCTTGCCCAGTCAACGGGAGGGAGGGGGGGATGTGGCTGCTTCCAGAGCAGAGTCAGAAGGCAGAGAGGCCCAGACAGTGACAGTATTTATAGTTTTCCCAGAATTTGGTAGTGAGTGTGGTCTGCTGTAAAACAGGCATTTTATTTAGTTCTGGGGTAAGGGTCTAGCCAGGGATGGGTGGGATGTTCGGGGAAGAGGGAGAACTTAAGTGGGTGGAGGGAGGAGCAGGGTATTTATTTAAATTAAAAAAAAAAAGCTGTCAGGAACTTTTTTTAAATTCCTTTCTTTTCAGAATAATATATTAAAAGACTCATGATCCTAGAGCTGTCTTCTTCTATCCCTCCACCTCCGTGTGCTCTGTCTTTTATACATGTTCTTTTTCCCACAATGCCCTGGGTGGGTGGGAGTCCAAGGTGCCACTGGGAGTCATGGTGACCAGTCACGAGTTTATGGTAAGTGGGAATTCGGTCATGCTGCCCATTACTTAAGTTCCTCCAGTGTGTGTGTGTGTGTGTGTGTGTGTGTGCGTGTGCGCACTTGCGTGTGCCCCCTAGCATGTGCATCATGTGTTATGCATGTGTGCACTTGAGTACGGAGGTCAGAGATTGATCTCAGGGATCTGCCTGTTTCCACTTAGGATTACAGACTTTTCACTTAGGGGCTTGGAATCCAAACTCAGCTCCTCATACATCAGTTGAGCCATCCCCCAGGCTCCAGTCACTCCATTTTTCCTGAGCATCCACTGTGTTCCTGGCAGTGCTCAGATGCAGAATGTCCAGACCATGAGGTCGGTATTCTGCTGATCTTGCAGTCTACTCTGGGAGCTGAAACGCCCAGACTCCAGTAAACACTGATGCAGGACTGGCTGAGAAAAAGGAGAGCTGTTGGTCATTTAGAGCACTAGTAGATGGGGAAAGAAGGCTGGGATATAAGGCTGCAGTAGAGCGTTTGCTTACAGTCTCCCAGAGAAGGGATTGAAGCATGGCTAGGCAGTGGAGTTCTTATCCAGAATCTCTAAGTTTATTGCAAGCCTCAGGGCTCTCTCACCTGTACCACCAATAATAAATAATGGTGAGGCATCATGTAGAGTATAAAACATTGATGACAGTGCTCTGCAGGTTTTTAGAATTGAGAACACCAATTACAAATAATGGGGGTGGGGGGTGTATGTGTGTGTGTGTGTGCATACCTTTAATCCCAGCACTTGGAAAAAGAGTTCCAAGCCAATCTGGTCTAAAGAGTGAGTTCCAAGATGGCCAGGGTCATACAGAGAAGCCCTGTCTCAGAAAAAAAGAAGGAAACAAAGAAATGAATGGTAGTTTGAGAGACGATGCAATACCGGCCTTTGGGAGTCAGTCAGAGGGAGGAAGATCCAAAGTTCTGACCCTGTCTTAAGAAACAAAAGCAACAACTCCCCCTACCCCCAAAACAGTAGATATTTTTATGCCTACTTAGAAAAATGAGCAGAAGACAAGTATAGAGTGAATGCCTATAACTGTATCACTTAGAAGGTTAAGGCAGGAGTTCAAGGTTATAGTTCAAAGCCAGCCTTAGCTATATATAAGACCCTGTCGAGAAGAAATGGAAAAAGCTGGAGAGATGGCTCAGTGGTTAAGTGCACTTACTGCTCTTACAGAGGTCCTGGATTTGGTTTCTAGCACCCACATGGTAGCTGACAGGTGTTTGTAACTCCAGTTCCAAGAAGATAGATCTGATACCTTGTTTTGGAATCCAAGGGCACCAGGAATGTACACAGTGCACAATGTACATACATACATACACACATACATACATACATGTGTGTATATATGTGTATTATACATATATAACATATACACATATATAGCATATGTATATGTTATATATATATATGTATGTATACACAAACATTATATATTTAAAGAAAGAAAGAGGCCTGTTAAGATGGTTCAATAGTTAATGGTCCTTGCTGCTGAGACTGATGTCCTTGTTTTGATCTACAGAACTCACATAATAGAAGGGGAGAATTAACTCCCACAGGTTGTTACATGACCTCCACATGCACATTATGGTAATGCACACTCACACAGACACAAATAAATAAAAATCAGGAAGACCAAATAAAAGTAAATAGTATGTTAATAACAACATCAAAAAATCATAATATGGGGATGTAGTTCATATGGTAGGGTGCTCACCTAATACATTCAGAATCCTGGATGAGCCCATAGCCAGTCTGAGGTCTGTGTTGGGGGGGGAACCATACATCTGGGAGTAACTTTAATAAGAAATAGAACCCTAAAATCCTTATCAGATCAAGCAATAAAACCAACATCTTATAAAGTCACTTTAAAAAGAGAATTTAGAGAGTGACGCCCTGTTCAAAAACAAGCTGGAGAGGTGAATCAGATGGTAAGAGCATGTGCTCTTGTAAAGGATCCAAGTTTGGTTCCTAGCACCTTCATGATTCACAAAGGTTTACAAACATCTGTAACTCCAGTTTCCAGGGCATCTGATATCCTCTTCTGATCTCATGGTGCCCAGGACATAACAGGCAAACCTACATATACAAATAAAATGAATGAATCTAAAACTAAAGTTAAAAGCCTGGTGTGATGGCTCAGGGGTGAAGGTGCTTGCTGTCAAGTCTAATGCACTAAGCTCGATTCCCAGAACCCATACAAAGGTAGACGGAAAAAAGGTAGACTCTGTAGAGTTGTCCTCTGACCTTGACAGAAACAGGGTAGTATGAATACACACACATGCATGCACACACGCACCCACACAAATATTTTTAAGCAAAAAGGTAAGATTGGAATAATCAAGAGTAATGACTTGTCTGTGCATTTAAACAGCGTAAAATATAGATAGCAGTTCTCAGGTGAATCTACTACAGCCTAAGGGAGTTATTTGAGAAACTTGCTAAAATTTGAAAGTTCATCCAGAAGGATAATGGGGAAAAGCAGAACATTCTGAAACAGAATAACAGGGTGACCTGCCTTCCTGAACACTAAACATAAAACTGGAACATGTCAGCCCTAGAACAGAACTCCAATAGCAAATAACTCATCAGAATAAGGAGCCCAGAGAAACCCTTGCATCTAGAACTTACTGAAAAGAGGGCTTGTTAGAATGTAGTTTGGAAGGGAGTTGTTGGTTTCTGCAGGGTGTTTGTGATCCCAGCACTCAAGAGGTGGAGGCAGGAGGCTCAGAAGTCCAAAGTCATCATCTGTTACAGAGCCAGCTTCAGGCTAGCCTGGGCTACTCTGTTTCAAAACAAACAGTCTGTCTTGAAGAATTAACCTGTTAGGAGGGGTATGTTAGAGGCTGTAGCGCTCATCTCGTTGATGAATTTGTCCCCCAGAACTAATCCTGTGACCTATTCAAGTAGTCCCTGCTCGAGAGAGCTAATTGCTGTGTTGTCGGAAAGAATGAAGAAAATGACCCCCAAAGTTCATCAGGCTAACATTGATTAAAGAATTGAAGGTAGGGCCGGGCATGGCGGCACATGCCTTTAATCCCAGCACTCAGGAGGCAGAAGCAGGTGGATTTCTGAGTTCGAGGCCAGCCTGGTCTACAGAGTGAGTTCCAGGTTAGCCAGGGCTACACAGAGAAACCCTGCCTTGAAAAAACCAAATAAATAAATAAATAAATAAATAAATAAATAAATAAATAGAATTGAAGGTAGAATAAACATAAACTAACAATGCAAACTGTTGAATAGGATTGGAAGATACAAATATTCTGGACATAGTTCTCAATATTAGTGAAGGAAATTAAGCAGCCCATAGGCAGGGCACACAGAAAGGAACACTCTAGAAAGCATGCTTCATTTGTCAATCTTGACAAAGGACAAGGTCTGAAGGAAGTAGAGCAAATATTTAGCTGTAGCTATTTTGAAGTATGAGAAGTAAAGAATTCAAGGGTAGCCTGGTCTACAGAGGAAGTTCCAGGACAACCAGAGTTACACAGAAAAACCCTGTCTCAAAAAACAACAAAAACAACTAACAAACAAAACAAACAAACAAAACAAACAAAAACCTTTTCTACAGGGTCTATGAGATGGCTCAGAGGATAACCTAAAGTCAATCTCTTGGACCAGCATGGGAGAAGGAAAGGATGGACTCCCACAAACACACTGTGGCATGCTGACATCCTCATCACACCCACCCTCACACAAAATCAACAATATGTAATAAGTTTTTTAAATTAAGGACATGGAGATAGCTCAACACTGTAAAGTGCTTGATGAATGAGAAAAAAGACCGAGTTTGGCCAGGTGCAGTGGCACATGCCTTTAATCCCAGTGCTCTGAAGGCAGAGGCAGGCAGATCTCTAAGTTCGAGGCCAGCCTGGTCTACAAAGTGATTTCCAGGACAAACATACTGTTACACAGAGAAACCTTGTCTTGAAAAACAAAAATATAGCAAAACAAATAGAAGATTGTGTTTGACCCCAAGAACCCACTTAAAAAGCTGAATGCAGGGCCGGGCGTGGTGGCGCACGCCTTTAATCCCAGCACTCGGGAGGCAGAGGCAGGTGGATTTCTGAGTTCGAGGCCAGCCTGGTCTACAAAGTGAGTTCCAGGACAGCCAGGGCTACACAGAGAAACCCTGTCTCGAAAAACCAAAAAAAAAAAAAAAAAAAAAAAAAGCTGAATGCAGTGGTTCATACTTTTAATCCCAGCCCAGAGGAGGCAAAGCCAGGTGGATCCCTTGAGCTCACTGCTGGCCAGCTGGCCTAGCCTAGGATTGGTGACCTCCAAGCCATCAAAGGAACTCTTATCTCAAAAAACAAGGTGAATGGCACCTGAGGGTGGCATCCCAAGTTGACCTCTGACCCCCACGTTTGCTCTCAGTCACACTCACTTACATTGGGTGCAAACACACGGACACATACAATTCACTTTAAAGTCCTCTGTTGAGGTTCCTATCTATCGTCCCAGCACTGCACCCCAGCTGAAAAGGGGGTGCAGTGAGTCTGGCACAAGCTCGCTCTATGTAATGAGTTCTAGGACAGCATGGGCTGCAGAGTGGCACAGTAACCCAAGAAATTAAAATACATAAAAAGAAAATGAAAACAGATATAACAACAACAACAACTAGAACCAATTCTAAAACAGTTTTAAGGTGTGTCTGTGTGATGTGTGTACACGTTTTTGAGTTCAGGTACTAGGGAGAGTGTGTGGTCAGAAAACAGCTTCAGGCACCTATCCTTGCTTTCCCCTTGCTTAAGACAGGAGACACAAGCCGGGCTTGGTGGCACACACCTTTAATCCCAGCACTTGGGAGGCAGAGGCAGGCAGATTTCTGAGTTTGAGGCCAGCCTGGTCTACAGAGTGAGTTCCAGGACAGCCAGGACTACACAGAGAAACCCTGTCTCAAAAAAAACAAAAAAACAAAAAAACAAAAAAACAAAAAAACAAAAAAAAAAAAGACAGGAGACACAGTTTATTTTTTATCTCCAATATTCCAAACCAACCTCAAACTTAATGCGTAGCCCAGAATGGCACTGATGCCCTACCTCTCCTGCTTTTCTGTTCTGAGTGCCAGGATTTCGGGTGTGCTGGACATCAAACCCCACACTTGATGTATGTTAAGCTGAGCCATATTCCCAGTCCATCTGTGATTCTTCTTTAACATTTTAGAACTTATTTTTAATTATATGTATGCATGTATGTCTTGTATACGGATATGTACGTGAGTGCAGGTGCCCGAAGAGACACTGGGTCTCCTGGAGCTGGAGTTACAGGTGGTCGTACGCTGCCTCATAATGGGTGCTGGAGACCAGCCTGCTCCTACCACTGAGTGTGGTGGTACATGCCTTTAGTCTTGGCACTCTGGAGGCAGAGGCAGGTGGACAGCCAGGGCTACACAGAGAAACCTGTCTTGGAAAATCAAATAGGTAGATAGATAGATAGATAGATAGATAGATAGATAGATAGATAGACAGACAGACAGACAGATAGATGCATACAGACAGACAGACAGACAGACAGTGAACAGATAGATGATAGATAGATAGATAGATAGATAGATAGATAGATAGATAGATAGGCAGCAGATAGGTGATAGATAGATAGATAGATAGATAGATAGATAGATAGATAGATAATGGATGGATAGATAATGGATGGATAGATGGATGGATGGACGGACTGATGGACAGACGGACAGATGGGTAAAAGTTTGCTTAGGACCATGGTAATGCCTCAGCAGGTAAAGGTACTTGCTGCCAAGCTTGATGACCTGAGTTTGACCCCTGGAACCCTCATCAAAGAGGGCAAGAGTCAACTACAAGTTGGCCCCTGACTTCTCTACCCCATTGTGATCTTTGGGTACCCACACATGTACATACACAAAATAAGTATAATAAAATTTAAACTTCTCTTTAGTCATGTGTGGTAGCTCACATCTGTAAACTCAGCAGTGACCTTGGATGCTGAGGCAGGAGGATGATGGTGGGTACAAGGCCAACCTCAATTACATAGTTCCAGGACAGTGTGGATTACAGAATTAGAACTCTTTAAAAAAAATGTTTTCTCACTTTGACAGCAGATATACTAAAAATTAGAATGACAAAGAAGATTTGCATGTCCCATGTGCAGAGATGACATGAAAATCTTTCAAGTATTCCATATATTTCAATTTTTAACAGGGTCTTGCCAAATGTATCTGGAGGCTGGCTATTGCTCTGTAAAGACATTTAATACAATACTCCCAAAGACTTAAAAAAAAGGTTCCCATATTGCATTTATGAGATAATTTGGAGTACCCAGTGGGTTGGATATCTTAAGGGACTTTATTAATTTGGGTGTATTGTGACATATTATTGTGGCTGTGTGTCCTTGAGAGTCCTAAAGTCCTAAAATGGTGCTGAAATATGGAAAAATGGCATGTATGAGGCTTGGCATTTGCTTCAAAGTGAAATGAGAAGAGGAAAGATGCCCGTGGTGCCCACGAGCAATCCCCCGAGGTTGGACAATGGGTGTATGAGTGTTCACTGAAAACGTTTTCTCTGCAAATGAGTCTGTTTGAAAATTTCCACAATTTTCAAAAATGTTTATTTTAAGTCAGTATGACAAGTCAAAAAATTTTCCTCCTTTGAAAAAAAAATGAGTGCTGGAAATAAAGAGCCCAGGAAGTCCCTCCTGTCCCAGACAACCATGGTTCTAAAAATACCTACCCCTTTTTCTTGACAGTCTGATGTAGCCCAGGCTAGACTCAAAATGACTATGTAGCCATGGATGACCTTGAATGTCTAATCCCCCTGCCTCCATCTTTTGAGCACTGAGAGTACAAACCTAAGCCAGCGTGACCAATTTTATGCAATGCTGGGGATTGAACCTAGGGCTTCATGCATGCTAATTAAGCACTCTTATCAACAGAGCCATTTACTGCTTCTAAGCAGTAATCATATTTTTCTTTCTTTTTTTTGCAGAAGCGATGTATGTGTGTGGTAGAAAATGTGCAGTCTCTAGAAAAGCAGAACTAAAACAATCTATTTCCACTGCCCACAAGTCACAGTTTACTGTATATGGCAGAAACCGTTCTCTCATTATGTGTATTTATATTGAAAACAAAATTAGGTCTCTCAGCATGTTTTAAAATGTATGTATTTGTTAATATTGTTGTGGGGAAGGGGCTTTAGTGCCAGGGCATTGGTGTGAGAGTCAGAAGACAAGGGTCAGACTCAGGTATCCAGACTTGTACAGCTCCTTGAACCATTTTGAGCCACCTTGCCAGCCCCCACAGGTTTAGTGAGTCGGGGTTCCTCTGTGTAGCCCAGGCTAGCCATAAATTCTTAGTCATCTTCCCTCCAAGATTACATGGAGCTGAAATTGCAGGTAAGAGCTACCTACTCCTTCCTAACCAGCTTACTTCTAGTCTCCAATGCTGGAATCACAAGTGGTGTTATCACAACACCACTGAGAGATTCTGGGAATCTGAACCTGGTTCTCAGATTTGCACAGTGTGTGTTTTCATTGTTAAACCATCACCTCAACCTCAGGATCTTTAGGAAAACAATATATTGTGTGGTGCCAGGAGGTGGGCATGGCATTTGAGAGGCAGAAGCAGACTGATCTCTGAGTTCGAGGCCAGCCTGGGCTACAGAGCCAGTTCCAGAACAGCCAGGGCTACACAGAGAAACCTCATCTTGGTAAAAAGAAAGAATCTCATGTGTATACAACGTATGTGTATATGCACACCATCGTGCATAAGGTGTCTGTGCATGTACCACAGCACACGTGGATGGTAGAGAAAGCTTCCAGGATTCATCCTTTACCCTTTTCTCTGTTTCTGCTGTTGCTGCCAGGTGCTTCATATGCCAGGCTATGTGCCCAGTGAACTTCAGCGTATCACCCTGCCTCAGTCTCCCATCTCATTGGATGAACATTGAGATTATAGATGTGTTATGTGGTGCCCAAATTTACATGGGTTCTGAAGATTCGAACTCAGGCTGTCTATTGGACAGACTATCCTCCCAGCCAAACTGTCACCATCTTCCTGAGTTCAGCTATGCTTGCTTGCAAAAGATCACCACAGCTGTGCTTGTTGACTGTTGACCTTCTCTCATTGAAGGAGATAGGGGGAGGGTCATGGGACCCTCAGAGGAATGCTTATCCAGGCCTTCCAGTTCTATGGGATTCTGCCCTAATTGTAGGTGCTTTGAGATCTGCTTTCAGATCATTCACACTCTTGCCCATAGCTCCCACTGCTCCGTAAGTCCACCAGAGAAGCCCCTTGGTTCCCTTGCCTGAATGAACACTGGTAGAATCATATCTCCTTCATTTATTGGTTTGTCACTGGGACTTTAGGAGGGAGATATTTACATGTCTCCCAGGAGAGGGACTTTTAGCAATATTTTCACACTTTTGAATCTCACACTTATTTGGCAAGTACTTTACCCCCAGGGCCATCTCTCCTGGCCTTCCATACTTCTTTGTTTTTAAATATGTATTACGTTTTTTTATTTACTTTTACATGTGGATAGGTGTGTACAAGTATACATGTACCACAGAATGGGTGGAGATCAGAGAACATCTTGTGTGTGTGTCGGGGGTCCCTTCTTTTCTTCCATCATGTGAGCCCTGAGAATCAAACTGAGGCCATCAGCCATGGTTACCCCAAATGATTGATAACTTTGGACCCATTTGATTTTAAGACAGTGTCTCACATAGCTCAAGTTGGCCCTGAGCTCCCAATGTAGAAAAGATGACCTTGAATTTCTGATCCTCCTGCCTCCTCCCCAATGCTAGGACTGCAGGAATGAATCTCCACTTTGGGTTGTCCCCATTGTCCTGACTTGTGGAATAGCCTGGGCTAGTTGCCCTGGTAAACATAGAATTCTGCATGAGCTTGGTTGCTTCCTCAAAACACCTCTTACAGCTCACAGGAAGTGGGAATTAGAGGATCCCAGCACTTCCTGTTCAGGTTTTGGCTTCTGTTGTGCGTGCAACAGCAGAGTGGTAGTTGACCCTGAGTGTCTAGCATCCCTGTCTCTGTCACCTCCATGAGGGTGCTCAGCACGCTGTCTGAGCTCGTCCAGCCCACACTTTGTCCTCTGTCACCACCCCGGGGCAATCTCTGGTTACTAAAAATGGCTGACAGCCAGAACCCACAGATTGGAAGTTCCAGAGATGGCATTGCTACCATATCAAAAACTTTCCGCTGACCAGATGGTGACCTTTCCTGATTGTGTTTGGCATTCCTTCCTTAAAGCTCAGGGATGGGTGGGACAGGGACATGTACACAGTCCAGAAACTTCTGTCACGTGGGGGAAACCTGGAAAAGTTAGAATCAGAGGGAAAATTTTAAATATGTGCATTATTTATTGCAGGGCCCCCTTCCTATCTCAATTTATTCGGCTCATCTAGCAACTTAAAAGATATCTCTGCATTCCGGTCATAAAC
>LR753716.1:143798-156298 GCA_902729485.2 Mus minutoides | reverse complement strand
TTTAGTGAATATTACAAGTTCCAGTCATGAAAGTAAAGAATTACTACTTAAACTGAAAATTCATTGAAATAAAAGTAATCGCTAAGAGTTTCGAACTACGGTGTAGTATCGAACCTCAGTAATTTTATTATTAACAATAATTCTCAGTATCAAAGTGATATTGTCTGTGTAAAACTATTAAAAGTCTAATTGGTTGCTTTCTTGTTCCCTTTATTAAGACCCTCCTAGACACAGTAAAAACAGGAATCCATTTCCTACTTGGAAATTATTTTTTTATATACAATAATATTTTATTTAAACATATTCTAATTTTCTATTCTATTGCTATGTTTTCCTTTCCTTATTTCTTTGTAAGCAGTAAAAAAGTTACATCCTTCTACAAAAGCTATTTCAAAAGCTTAAAGGCCCTCAATCTCTGATATCTTCCACTTATCTTTCTGCAATCAAAGCAGGAATGATAGGTTGAGTAATGAAATTTAGTAGCTGGTAGCAGTTACTAAGTAAAAGTCATTCAAAAGTCAGTGTTTATACAAAATCTTATAATGTCAAGAGGAAACATAGATTTGGCACCTATTTCCATGTAGTTAAAGCATGAATATAGCAAAAAGATTTTATACCTGCAAACATACAAATTTATCTTTGAAATATATATTAAGTGATAAAATTTCAAATAGGTATTCCAGTCATATTTTAACCACAAATTTATGACTTAATAAGCAAAAATCAAAATAGATTACCTTGAAAATTCAATTCTATATTGCAAACTGGCTAAGAATTAACTGAAGCTACCTGATTTGACCTCATGCTTTTCAGTCTTGGTTCATCAATACCACACTACACCTGTGTGGCTCTCTTGTCACCCTTGAGCTCTGCATTCTTTAATTTTCTGTGGTTAATCTGCATTAAATACAACAACAACAGCATCAAAAACCCATGCTTGACAGAGTGGATCATGATAGTTAAAGGGTGTTAAAGTTGAAGTTTTGTTGTGTGAGAACAGGACCAAGGATGGGAGGGTGAAAGGCAATGGAGTCACATGACAAGTCCTGGGAAATCAGACTCTAAGTCCAGTATCAGGATGCTTGACTGAGTTTATTGCCCACTATATGAGCTTATATACAGTGTTTGAGTCAATCCCAAGCTCCTAAATCCTTGGCCAATCATATCTTGCCACACCATCAATATGCCCTGATAAAAATCCCTGCCTGATGAGGCAGTCCATCAGTCACCTGTTAGGACTTCTGTGAAGACATGGAAGCTGCCAAATGCCATCGCCTCTGTCCCTTTTTGCTGTCTCACCAGTGTGCCAGGATCCATCTTAGATCTAATGTCAAGTTTGGCAGATCAGGACACTTCAAGGAGTCACAGGAGCCTGCAGCACCTCACTCTCCATCCCATTTTTCCCATCACAAGGTCGACTTTCACATCCCCACATTGCAGCATGTATAAATAGTGAGATCCTTATTAATCAGCACATTTAGAACATTAAGACGTAATATTTTAACATATAAGAAAAAATTTGAAGAGTACAATCAAAAGTGGTATACACATATACACATACATATACACGTATTAGTTTACACACACACATGTTTTGCATAGTCAACTTCAGTCAGGACAGTTCAAATTAAAATGAGTAACTCAATACCACAGAGTTGTTGTCTTAGTTAGGCTTTTACTGCTGTAAACAGACACCATGATCATGGCAACTCTTATAAGGACAACATTTAATTGGGACTGGCTTACAGGTTCAGAGGTTTAGTCCATTATTATCAAGGTGAGAACATGGCAGCATTCACACAGGCATGGTGCAGGATGGAGTGTTCTCCATCTTCAACTGAAGGCTGTTAGTAGAATACTTGCTTCCAGGCAACTAGGTTGAAAGTATTTAAACCCATCCCACAGTGACACACCTACTACAACAAGGCCACTGCTCTTAATAGTGCTCCTCCCCAAGCCCAGCATATACAAACCGACACATTTCACTCTCTGGCCCCAATAGGCTTGTGCTAACACATGAGACCATGGCAGCCATACCTAAATATACCACAGTTCAAAATACATTTAGTCCAACTTCCAAAATCCCCATAATCTTTAGCAGCTTCAACAATGTTAAAAGTCCAAAGTTCAAGGTCTCTTCTGAGATCCATGCAGTTGCTTAACTGTCATCCTCAAAGCATGACAGGAAACTAGCCGGACAAAGTCCAAACTCTGAATCTCTATGTCTGATGTCAAAGTGGCCTTCAGATCTTCAACTCTTTTTTTATCTTTGTTGACTGCAACAAACTTCTTTCTCCCGAGCTAGTTCCACTCTTTGTTAGCAGCTTTCCTCAGCAGATATCCCACAGCTCTGGCATCTCAAACATCTTGGGGTCTCCAAGGCAACTTCAATGTTACACCTTCTTGTGACTCTCTAGGATCCACACATGATCTTCTGGGTTCCTCCAAAGGGCTGAAGTCACTTCTCCAGCTCTGTCCTCTGTAGCACTCTAAACTCAGGTTGATCCACTCCACTGGTGCTAATGTTCTTTGTGATCATCCCATCTTACTGACATCTCTAATAGGCTGGAGTCTTCTTCTACAACTAGGCTTCACTAATAACCTCTTTCAGGCTCTTTTCATGGTGCCAAGCCTCAACTCCTTTGAATTATCCCTTCAGTCTTGGGCTGTCAACTACAACTGAGCCTGCATCTTCACCAATGGCCTTCCATGGCCTCTCATAGTGACAAGCCTCTGCTGTTCTTAATGACTGCTTCAATGCCTTCATGCCTTCAAAACCAGTACCACCTGGGTAACTCTTACACATTACCAAGTTCAGCTGTAGCATGAGGTACAACCTTGGCTGCCTCTGGAACTTCTTCATGCTCTCAGAAAACACTTCCAGAGTATTTCACCTCAGTGGTTCTGGTCTCTTCTAAATCACCACTAATTCCTTAGCTATAGCTAACCTGTATCAATTGTCCCAGTAGTTCCTTCTATTTTTCAGTTTAAAGCCAGAGCCACATGGCTGAAACTGCTGCGTTCTACTGCTCGAAGTTCCTAGAACATGGCCCACTTGTTTTATTACATTATCATGAGCTTTCTGTTTTCTAACTCCTTCACTGCCTAACCTTAGCTGTCCTGGAACTTGCTCTGTAGATTGACCTTGAACTCAGAGATCTCCATGCCTTAGTCTCCTGGGATTAAAGGCATGTACTACCTTGCCCGGGCCTAAGCTTTTCATAGCAACTATACCTCAAGATCTCTATGCCAAGATCCATGTCAGAAACTTGTGTCTTCCAGCCTCAATATCTGGATTACAGGCAAACCCTCGAATTCTGGATTGTAGTTCATTCCAAATATAGTCAAGTTGATAATCAGGAATAGCCATTATGGTTGTAATATCCAAGAACTCCAATATACTGTTAACATACACACATTTCAGGCTAAAATAGCATTTTTGGTTATGTGTACGAACTTATTTAACATAATATAAGGAGTAATTTCTGTTCAGGTTTTTCAGTTGAGTATACTAATTATCTTTTATCTAGGCTTCCAGAACAATTATCAGTTCACATCTCGAGGACAAGTGAGAGCACCGTTTAATAATTACCGTCAGCATAGGAACTGTCACATAGTAATTCACCCAGGAGATGCATAGAAAGAAGGCACTCTTGTTTTTCTTTTCTCTTTCATTTTAGTGGATATTTCTATTATATAATTGTTGTAGGAAGCAGAAGATATCCTTATATAAAAGTGCAGGGAAGCTGGGCCTGGTGGTAGAGACTTGAATTCTAGCCTCTGAGCCATAGGCAAAAAGATCTCAAGTTCAAGGCCAGCATAGGAAATCTTCTTAGATGCTGTCTCAGAAAGTATAAAAGAGGGCTAGAGCCATATCAAGTGGTAGATAGCTTGCTTTACCCTCAAGAGGTTTTAGCAATTAGTACCACAAGCACAAACAGATCACAGGTGAATTTACAAATTGATTCTAGGGACTGGAGAGATGGCTCGGTGGTTAAGAACACTGACTGCTAAGATGGCCTAATTGGCCATCAATGGGAGGAGAGGCCCTGGTCTTGCAAAGATCATATGTCCCAATACAGAGGAATGCCAGGGACGGGAAGTGGGCATGGGTAGGTTGGGGAGCAGGGCAAGGGGAGGGTATAAGGGACTTTCAGAATAGCATTTGAAATATAAATGAAGAAAATATCTAATAAAAAATTGTTTAAATTTAAAAAAAAAAAAAAAGAAGAACACTGCTCTTCCAGAGGTCCCGAGTTCAATTCCCAGCAACCACATGGTGGTTCACAACCATCTGTAATGGGATCTGATGCCCTCTTCTGGTCTGTCTGAAGACAGCTACAGTGTACTCATATACATGAAACAAACAAACAATAAAAAAATTGTTTCTAAATACTTAGCCTTCCCTGGGCAATACTTGTAGATCATATTAAGGTGCACTTTTATTGTAATGATTATTTTCTGGCCTAATAAAGATATAAGACTGGGTGTGGTGGTGCACGCCTTTAATCCCAGCAGAGGCAGGCAGATTTTTGAGTTCGAGGCAGGCCTGGTCTACAAAGTGAGTTCCAGGACAGCCAGGGATATACAGAGAAACCCTGTCTTGAAAAACCAATAATAATAATAATAATAATAATAATAATAATAATAATATAAGATACAATTTGCAAAACACAAGAACATCAAGAAGGAAGACAAGATTGTGGATACTTCATTCCTCCTGTGAAGAGGAAACAAAATACCCATGAAAGGAGTTACAGAGACAAAGTTTAGAGCTAAGATGAAAGGATGGACCATACAGAGACTACCCCACCATGGGGGATCCATCCCATAATCAGTCATTAAACTCAGACACTATGGCATAGGACAGCTAATGCCTACTTAAGGGACCCTGATATAGCTGTCTCGTACAGAAGTGGATGCTCATAATCATCTATAAGAGGGAACACAGGGCCCACAATGGAGAAGCTAGAGATAGAACCCCAGGAGCTGAAGGGGTCTGCAACCCTAGAAGATGATCAACAATACGAACTAACCAGAACCCCCAGAACTCGTGTCTCTAGCTCCATATGTAGCAGAAGATGGCCTAGTCGGTCATCATTGGGAAGAGAGGCCCCTTGGTACTGCAATCTTTATATGCCCCAATACAGGGGAACGCCAGGGCCAAGAAGTGGGAGTGGGTGGACAGGGGAGCAGAGAGGGGGGAGGGGGAGGAGACTTTCGGAATAGCATTTGAAATGTAAATTAAGAAAATATCTAATAAAAAATTGGAAAAAAATAATAATATAAGATTATTTTGGTACCTCAAATTTTCTAGAGAGATTTTATTATCTTCTTATTCAGTTTTCATATGATTTAAATATTGTTGCATAGTTGCAACATCTATTCCAGACCACAGGAAAACAACAAAGAATTATACTATATAGTCTAGTCTATTAGTGGTGTTACATACAGTCCTGTTGTGGTTTTGATCTGTAATATGCGTTATAAGGCCATGTATCAAAGGATTGTTTCCAAAATGTGGTCCTTTTCTCATGGGCAATGGAACCTTTAGGAGGTAGGAGCTGTTTAGAAAAGAGAAAGAGATCATTCAGGTTATACCTGAAACTCTGGTTCTTATCTGCTTTCTCTGCTTTCTGGCTGAAGTGTTATAACAAGTGTCTCCATCACACACTCCTGTTGCCATGCGTTCTCTACTTCTTCACTATAATTGACCAAACTGCTGAAACTCTGAGATCAAATCAGCTGCTTTTCCCTTAAATTGTTCCTATTGGGGTTTTTTTTTTTTTTTGCCATAGAAATGAAAAAAAAAAAAGTATCAAGTATGTATTCTTACTCAAAAGACTTCATTTCTAAACATGCTAGTGAACATCTGAGATCCAGCCACCCTAAGTCTTGCTGCTCCTTGGTGTTATTGCTGATTTCTTGCTTATAAAGGAATGGTTGCTAAAGGCTAAAACACTGGTCATATCCTAAAATAAGAATGAAAGATGTCAGACCAATGGGTTCTTCTACGGTGAAGAATTTCTTTGTACCATGCAATGTTGTTTGGTAGCATTTTATGCATATTGTCACTTCTTTCAGAAGTAGAGTCAATCCTCTAAACCTTTGCCACTGCTTTCTCAACTATGTTCATGTGAAATCTTAACACCCCCACCCCACCCCTCCCCGCCCCGCCCCTTTATCAGTCTCAGCAATGTTTCCTCCATGTCATTACGTGATAGCTGTTCTTTCGTCACCCACTAGAAATAACTCATTTCTTACAGTCTTGCCATGGGATTATATCAATTCTAAAACATCTCCCTATTCCGTTTCTACACTGAAAATTTACGAAGGTAGCGACCTTCACCAATTGTCTTATCTAGATTGCCTGCATGTCTTGTGTTTCACTTTGGACTTTTATACTTTGAGAGCTGACTTGTCCTTAGTCCTCATAAATTAACCTGGGTTAGCTTCAAGCTCTTCAGCTGCACTGTCCTCATGTCTCTCACATCAACCTGTAGAGTTGATTTTTGCTTTAAAGCTGACTTTGGTTTAAGAGATGTTTTGCTCTTCTGTCTAGACTACTAAAAGTCTCCCCACATCAGCAAAAGGCTGTTTCATTTTCTTATCATCCATGTGCTCACTGGAGTAGCACTTTTAATTTTCTTTAAGAACCTGTCCTTTGCATTTACAAATATGTAACTGTTTATCACAAGGGAGCTGCCTATGTCAACTTTCAACATTTCTTCCACACTTTGTTAATTATTTAGTTTTTATTTAAAGTAGGGTGTATGTGACTCTTTTACTTGAACTATTAGGGACCATTTCAGGGTTCTTAATTGACATGCTGTCAATAGTGTATGTCAGGGAATATGAAAGTTGACAAAAGGAAGATAGACGGATAGCCAAAACACATTTATCATTTAAGCTTACCATTTTATATTGGCACCATTAATGGCATGTTATAATGATTACAATATGAATATGAAAAATTACAGGTCACAAACTATCATGCAGAAATATTGACGATTTAATTATTGAGAGAAATTCAAAAGTGTGAAATGGACACAAAAAGTGAGATCATGTTATTGGGCAAATGGCACTAATGGATTCTCTTGAATTGGGCCTCCACATGCCTTCAATTCTTAAGAAAACCTCCACATGAAGGACAGATAAGAAAAATGCAATGACAGAGACATATAAATAGACATAAGTAAGTAAAGGCAAGTACCAAAAACCTACTCTGCTGACAGGTCTAACTTCATCACAGGTCTGAGTTTTAACATGAGCTTCTCTGGTAAGTAATGAGATAATGCTGGAGTCAATCTACTGCAACTTAGAAATTCCCAGGGCTATCTTATAAGAGACTTTCCATGGGACACAAGACCAAAGTGAATACTCAAAGGCTGTAAGACTTGGAAGTTCAGGAAATCAGTATGAGAAATTCTGCTGAAGCAAACTCAAAGCACAAGACTACCCACACTCATAAGAGCCTGAGTAGATGGAAAATGTAAAGGGAACACCTCACAGAGCAAGAAACTAAGCTCAAAATACATGGAGTTTTATTCAATGTAGTCTTGAAAATTCATAAAATGGACTTCTCCAGAAACGATCTTAGTATGTATAAAGAATTAAAAATGATCAAGTAGACACTTCAGCTTAGTGCAGAACAATTATTTTTTAGACAGTTCTCCAGAACCAATTGCTAAGAGTTTCATCAGATTCATTCTTCAACTTGCTTGCTTTAAGGTGACAGTATGTATAAAACAGCAAAGAATGGAAAAATTAGAATAGAAAATTAAGAGGAAAAATTAAGTCTAAAAAACAGGCAGTTAATTTTTTAAATACATGCTTTAAAATGCTATCCACTTGCTAGACAAGGATCATAAATTTCAATTTCCTTGCATCCAGCCAAGTACGGACAGCAGGATTAGTTACTTAACTTGCATGGCCTATAATATAAACTCGCTGCTAGGAAGAAGCACAAATAAATACTTGCTTGTGATTCCCTATGGGGATTTATCCATAAGTTCTTTTAGAGAATAAATTGTAACTGTAGACAACAGCCCTATAGTGTGCACAGGAATATAAATCATTGGACTGTTCCATGTAAGACCCTTTAGCAGGACTTAATATGACTATGGCAAACTACAGCTAATTCAAAAATCCAGAGAGAAGAGGACAATAAAATTCAGTCTGCATGAGAAGGTCCCTGGTTTTATCCAGTGGCTAAGGATTTGAAGGAGAACAGAAAAACCACATTTACAGCAAATTTTCATCAGTTTCTTTCACAAAACTTTTATAGGTATTTAGGAACACTTTCCTTCCTGTCTGATGAGTACATAAGTATTTTGAAAGGTAAGAAAATTGAAACTCCTAATACATATATGTAAACCTAGATAAAAGTACTTCTTTGTTCTTAAGTAAATAGGGCAAGTAATTGTAAAGAATTTTGATTAAGTAGCGACTCAGTTACATTCTGTATCTGTGTGTCATAGCTGTTATTTCGCAGTAGTGTTTACTTAGATAATGCTATACTCACTATGTAATCTCTATTAGAATGTCAACTCTAAGACCAGCAATTATAGAGGTTCATCTATCACAGTAGGGGGCAACACAGACACTTACAGCCTGCCACAAACAACCAAGTCTTACATGGGACTTGGTACTGTAAATTTGGGATTGTGAGAGGTTACACACAAAAATAGCCTATATTTTAGACACACTCTCCAGTTATTAATCAATAAAATAATTTAAGAGAATTAAAAATGTTCATCTTGGGGGACTATCTGAAAGATTTGGAGGGGAAAGTGATGATCAAATACATTGTGTGAAATAGTCAAAGAATTAATACATACATTATTTTAAAACAGCCTGTCTGTTCCATTAAATGAGATACATTATAATTTGAGGGTGCACATATTTCTACCTATTTGTTTTACCACTAAATTAGGAATATTTGGCTACAAGCCAAAATAGAGAGATAGGTTTGTTTTTTATTATTGTTGTCTGTTTGTTTTGTTGTTGTTGGTTTTTATTTTTTGTTTTGTGATAGAGGTTAAAACTTCAATTATACTATGTCTGGAATCTGCATGCTTGGAGCAGGTATGATTGCTTTATAAACTGAAGAAAGTAAGTTTTCCAGGTGGTAATTCCCAAGGTATTGTACTTGTTAAACAAATGACTCTAGTTGATGGAAATATAGGCAGCTATGTAGCTCATTTCTGGGGCCTTTGGCTTCTCTCACCAAATGGTAGATGCTATTCTGAAAAATATAAGAGAAAGACATATATGAGCTCTGGTTCATCAGACATAGTCACGATTTTCTTCATACACAATGTTTTCTAGCATATGGACTACATTGTTACATATTCTCAAATAACTTTGGGATTCTTCTTGAAATTCAAAGAATGGACTTGTGAGAGAATTCTGAGACCTTCTGAGAAAACTCTAAGAAAACAAGCCATGAATCTAGTGTGCCTAGGTTCTTCAAAACACATAATTGTTCTTGGAATGTGTTTTCATGCTCCTCCCAAGTATAGCAGATAGGAGTGAGCTTATGTCAGCTAATGTTATTCATATGACTTTATGCAAAAACACATTTTTGTCAAATGCAGCTTATGATTATTCACTTTTGTTCTTAACCCTCAGAGTATAAAGTAGCCTAATGCATGAGACTTTAGCCCACCTCATTTTAGGCCCCACTCTCCCAGATGAATGCTACCAACTAGTGTGGTAAATGGATACTACCATGTTTCACATTTTAAATGAATTGTCACATATTCTTTGAATTATTTAACAAGATGTGCAATAGCATGTTTTGCTTGAATAAGCTAGCAAAATGATTTTTTGAGATTTCAGCATCTTTTACCATTCATATTTTGCAAAATCCAGAAATTATGGTATTATTGTAATAAAGTCTACTTGAAATCCTGACCCTATAGAAAATTTCTTATTAATGTGAGTGTCTTAGTTAGGGTTTTACTGCTGTGAACAGACACCATAACCAAGGCAAGTCTTATATAAAACAACATTTAATTGGGGCTAGCTTACAGGTTCAGAGGTTCAGTCCATTATCATCAAGGTGGGAGCATGGCAGTAACCGGGCAGGCATGGCACAGTCAGAGCTGAGAGTTCTACGTTTCCATCCAAAGGCTGCTTAGTGGAAGACTGACTTCCAGGCAACTGGGGTGAGAGTCTTAAGCCCACACCCACAGTGACACACCTACTTCAACCAGGTCACACCTATTCCAACAAGGCCACACCGCCAAATGGTGCCACTCCCTGGTCTAAGAGTATATGAACCATCACAGTGAGTTTTGTTTGTTCGTTTTACTTTTTTGAATAGGTATAAGCAAATGACCTTATTAAGATGGTAGCATGCATGTGCATGAGCAAGGACCAATATTACTTTGATAATATGTATCCTGTGATTAGTCATGGTTCTCTAGAACAGTGGTTCTAAATCTTCCTAATGCTGTGACCCTTTAATTCAGCTCTTTATGTTGTAGTGACCTCCAATTATATTTGTTTTTTGCTATTAGTAATTGTAATTTTGCTATTGTTCTGAAGCATAATGTAAATATCTGTTTTCTGCTGATCTTAGATAAACCTGGTAAATAAATTCAACCTCTAAAGTGGTCAAGACTCACAAGTTAAGAATCACTGCCTAGAGGAACAGAACCAATAGAATGCATTTATTTTTAAAAGGGGTTTAATAGATGGATTCACAAAATACTATCTCTGTAGTCCAACCATGCTGTCTTTACACAGGCTGAAAACATAGTGGCTGTTCAGCCTCTAAGCCTGGATACCTCAGTAAAGGAAGTCTGGCAGAGAAGGCCTCAAGGATATCAGGATAGCTACTGGCCTTCTATCTACACTGAAAACTCAAAGAAACTGGCCTGTGATATCTGCAGAAGAGTGATGGCAGCTGCAGTGGCAAGCAAGGTAGATGAATTTACTGGCAAGAGCCAAAGGCCAGTGAGCAAGCAGCTAAGAAGCAGAAAGATTTCCCCTTGGGTGTCCTTTTATCTGTGCTGCCACTGGACAGGGCCACCACATTTAGAGTAAGTCTTTACACTTCAGTTAGCTTGATGGTGGAAGTCTCTCATAGGTATGACTAGTCTCTTGTCAGTCAAGATTAACAATCACACATAGTAAAACTAAATATCATAACCAAATATATATTACTATAAAATTTATGCTAACATGATCTTAGTATTTGTGAGAGAAAATTTCTTTTAATTATGGTTGAATTTAATTTTTTTCTTTTTAATTCCAAATGCAAAAATTAAATTCAGCTCTTTTCATTTACTTATGCTCTAATAAAAAATAAATCAAAATACTAGCTTTCCTGACCACTAGATAAAAACAAATTAGTACCACATAAGATTATTTATACCTATCATGAACAAACTATATGTACTTATACATACATATATACACATGAATATTCATTTGAACTTATCCTGGAACCTAAATTAACCCAGCATATCCTTGGGATGCTGATAACATGTCACCTCTCACTTCTCTAGGGAATTCCAAAGTCAGATAAGAATACTTTTCTTTTTTCCCCTAGGAAAATGAAGAACAAAGGCCCTGAGCCTTTAGGAAAGCCCTTTGGTAGTTTTCAAGAAGATAATCTCTATTCTTTGAATCAATAATATTCTAATGCTTTCAGTATGTCTGGCAACATTCTTGGTGTCACTATAGTGTCCATTCCAAATAATTAAAGACACAGACACAGATCTTAAGGATGCCTCACCAAAATGTTGCCTGGCTGGAAATCAGATATAATAGGAAATGTAGAGACAAAGATGGTTATGAGTGATTGAGCAGGCAGCAAATGTCAGTGTTTCAGCTGTAGAGATGGAAACACACCAGTTGAGTGAGTGCAAACAATTGTCTCTCTCTATGCTATTCTGTGTTGATGGAGAAATTAAGACAGTGTGAGTCACAGCTCTTAAAGAATCAGTTATGAATTTACAGTATCAATGCTTTCCTCTAGTAGCAGATCTATATTTTCAAATGCCTAATATCCTCTACTTCAGGTATTTTTGTTTTAGAATCACTTATGATGTGGAACAAGTTTGTATCAGCAGAATCAGCTTTTAATACTAATTTTTATTTTTATTTGTTTACAATTAAGTTTCATTATAATTTTTTAAAAACCAAAGATCTCTATATCATCTTCCCTACCATCCTCTCCCTCATATCCTTCTACTCCTTTGTACTTTCATGGTGACCCAAATTCTGTTTTCTTGATAAAATGTCTGGCCTTGTGCACAACCTAAAAAGAAAGGTTACTGTGAGACACACAACATTTCAGGCTCTCAGCCCCTGTGCACATTGCCACTTCTATTACCCTCTTTCGCCAGTGCTATTTGTAAAACTACGGTGGGTCTTCTCTGCTTATCAAAGTTGAGCATCACATTTGTCCTCTGCCCCTACACTTGCTGAGCCTCTCCGAAGATACATGTCCTCCTTCTGTCACCTCCTTGCTTCTCACTGCTCCC
>LR753716.1:108921-134454 GCA_902729485.2 Mus minutoides | reverse complement strand
CTGCAGCTGGCCACTGGCCCCTCTGCGATTTCAAGGCCCCTGGTGCGCTCCACTCACCTTTAACCCCGAAGTGTGCCTAATGTCCTGGGGTTTGGAGGTGCGCTGGCTGGCGGCCCTATCCACTGCGTTCTAAATCACTATTTTTATGATGATAATAATTTAGACTTATATTTATGAGCTAAAATCATTAGCAACAGGTGAAACTTGTAAAAAAATGAAAATTTCTATACCTTATATGAATAATAAGCCAGAGACTTTGAAGGTAAATCATACCTTAACAATTCCTTGAAATGTTTTGATGCTTACTGAAGTTTGAAAATGACTAAAGCAAACATTTATTTTTACTTTCCATAATATAATCTCTTTTGATGATGCTTTTCATAATCATTTGTTTAATTTATAAATTCTTACAATGAAATGAAAAATGTATGCACAGGAATAAGTATACAAATCTACTTAAACTTCCTTAGCAAACATTTATATACTAACTCAGATGGTCCTGGTAGAAAACACAAATATATTAATTGAAATTGTCTTAAGTTATCTCCTTCAGAGAGTATTTTGGTTCAAGAAAGATAATTGAAAGAATCCTGTAATAAAAGAAAAAAAAGTAAAGGTCTTCAAAACTCGTGAGTGTTTTCTTTGGGATAATTTTGAAAAGAAACCACTTTCCTTATAATCAAGTACTTGTATCACTGTTATAGACTGTGAAGTGATAGGGAAAATATATGAAGGAATATAAACAATATTTCCCTTAGCCTCCCTTAAGTTTTGGTTTCAATGATAACAAGTTAAAAGAGTGTGAATCTTCTAGGCAGTGGTGGCACACGCCTTTAATCTCAGTACTTGGGAGGCAGAGGCAGGCAGATTTCTGAGTTTGAGGCCAGCCTGGTCTAGAGAGTGAATTCCAGGACAGCTAGGACTACACAGAGAAACCTTGTCTTGAAAGACAAAAAAAAAAAAAAAGAGTGTGAATCTTGATCTTTATATACTGACATGGCAACAATAATACAAATGAACTTTGAAAATAGTCTATTTATTTACATTATACAACATGATTCTTATTGAAGTATAGGTATATATCATATAACACCCCAGCCACTCTCTCATTTTGTTAGATGTCACTTCTACATTCCTTTCTTTGTATATTTAAGTAATATGTTGACACCTCAAATCCTTGATTCATCACTACCATGAGTTATTTATTATGTGTTGACTCCATGTGACTGCATCCCAAGTAAAATAATTGCAAATCCCTCATCTTAAAAGAGAGGTACACATGTATAGGTTGTTTTTTGTAAAACTCTTTTAATTTTGGATTTCACTTTTGATGAATATGCTAACTACTTTTACTTATTTATCCTACTGCACGTTTCCGATACAACATTCTAGGACTGATAGACCTTTTATTTTCATGAATATGTATTTGCACCTGTGTGAATTTTTGTACACCACATGTATGCAGGAGCCCTCAGAAGCTAAACGAGGCCATGAAAGAGTCCCTAAAACTGGACATACAAGTTGTAACCTTCCACCTAGGTGCTGGAAATCAACCTGGGTCCTCTGCAAAAAAAAAAAAAAGAAGAAGGTAATAGATCTTAATCACTAAGCCACCTATCTAAACTAGTATTTCCCATTTTTAAAATATAATCCTATTTTCTAGAAAATTCATGTTAGTCAAGGGCTCCTAGCAAGAAGGCAAGTACAAGCCGGGCATGGTGGTGCACACCTTTAATCCCAGCACTCGGGAGGCAGAGGCAGGCAGATTTCTGAGTTCGAGGCCAGCCTGGTCTACAGAGTGAGTTCCAGGACAGCCAGGGCTATACAGAGAAATGCTGTCTCGAAAAACCAAACCAAAAAAAAAAAAAAAAAAAAAAAAAAAAAAAAAAAAAAAAAAAAAAAAAAAAAAAAAAAAAAAAAAAAAAAAGGCAAGTACAGTGGTTTAAACTCAGATGGTAGAGACTTATAGGTAAAATTTTAAGTTTAACTATAAAAACATTGGACATAGAATGTAAAAGTGAGTCAAAGATAATTTCTAAATAATGTGAATGATGAGGTAGGAAAACCTGGGGAAAATGGAGTTCAGCAAGGAGCACCTGTAGAATCCTACTAGGTGTTCTCAAAACACTTCATATTTAACAAATTCTATAATGAAGTCTCAAGGCACCATGAGGAATAAAGAAAGGTGTACACAAGAAAGACTAATTCTTAATTACTCACATCATCCGTGGCCCAATTTTACTTGTTTCTATTTATCGGTCTTATAGAACTTATTGATTTCTTTTGTTGATTAATCCTTGGAATATACTGGGGATAAATTTGAAAAGAGTATTTGCATAGGATTATTGTAGATTTCCTTAATAACCCATCAACTAAAATGTGCCTCCTTTGCCTCATGGATTAAGACCCCAGTGTTGATGACTTATTGGCTCATTGATTACAAAACTGTTGTTACTGCTCTGCTCCAGTCTGTTTTAGTCTTTATTAGTCCATTTTGGATGCTTATTTTGAATGAAGATTCAATACAATATTGAAGAAATAAGAAAACACTCTACAAATAGTATTGAATATTGATGATGGGTATTTGAAATGTTTAAATACCTGGGTCATTTAAAGGAAGTAATTGTCTCTAATTTACCAGTTTAAAATGGTATTTATTATATATTTAAAATATATATCATATCAGAAAGTGGAGGAAGTTGTGTGACTGCTCATTGTAAACATTTGTATTGTTTTTAAAGTCAGAACTAGTATCAGTATACAGATACCAAAACTAAAACCTAATATAAAATCTTATAAAATCTTGTGTTCTTTTTTTTTTTTTTTCAACTTTTATTAGATATTTTCTTCATTTACATTTCAAGTGTTATCCAGAAAGTTCCCTATATCCTCCCCCCTCCCGGCCCTGCTACCCTACCCACCCGCTCCCACCCCCTGGCCCCGGCGTTCCCCTGTATTGGGGCATATAAAGTCTGCATAACCAAGGGGCCTCTCTTCCCACTGATGGNAATTTTTTGTATCCATTCCTCTGTTGAGGGACATCTGGGTTCTTTCCAGTTTCTGGCTATTATGAATAAGGCTGCTATGAACATAGTGGAGCATGTGTCCTTGTTACCAGATGGAATATCTTCTGGATATATGCCCAGTAGAGGTATTGCAGGATCTTCTGGTAATACTATGCCCAATTTTCTGAGGAACCGCCAGACTAAAATCTTGTGTTCTTAAATTTCATTTTTTAGTTTGTTTCCATGTGTGAAAAGTAGTGGGTTTAGAATGAACATGTCATTTTTTTAATTGAAGAATTAAAAAGAGAATTGATATTTTTCCCAGTGTCATTAAAAATTGACATTTACTCTGTCTTTTCAATCCTGTCCAGAAAAAGCTCCTGAAAACAAAAACAAACAACAGCAAAAAAAATCACCAACACAAACAACAAGAAAACCCTCCTGATTTTCAGGATGGTGCATCACAATATCATAATATTAAATAAAAATAATGGTGTCTAATTTTCCTTCTTCAATGTTCTTGGAACACCAGGAATACTGCACAATATGGTTTTAGAAAAAAAAAAGCCTGACAGGCAGAAAAAAATTAAATTATTAAAGTATTATTTTATTTCCATTTTTAAAAACCAGACCTTATTGAGTTTCTCTGGAGTGAGAGCAGCATGGGAAGGATTAAGAAGTTTGAGGGATGGCCAACAGCCAAATCCACAATATACCATAGGGACTCAGATCAGCAAAACATGCATTGCAGGCTAAAGCCACCGCTACTCCTGTTCACAGAGGCAAATGTGAAATGCACTGTGTTGTAAATTGCTGAACTTCCTTCTTCCCTGAGGTAAGAGTTCCCAAATCATAAGCTATGAATAATGACAAAAGAATGAGTTAAACCTTATGTTATCTGAATCTAACCATTTGCTAATCAAAACTTGGTTTAAAGGGTGCATGTGAGGATAAAGTAACCAGGATCTCTTCTTCTGAAAACATTCTTTATATATATTTTAAAAGTGTTTTCTAAAACTATATATAATACTGGATAAAATAAGTACCAAAAGTTCAGTCATCAATCTGACCATGAAAAGAAGTCACTGAAACGTTTTGTTTTAATAAAAATAACTTATCAACTAGGACCTGAACTTTTGATGCTTGTGAGTGTTTACAACTGTTTGTAGAATGTCATCTGTATTTGTTTTTAACAAGATTTATTCCATACATGCAGCTTTTTTGGAAGCTAGTTGTAGAGCAATAAAATTTGGCACTTCCAGTACTTTAAAACACACATGAATGACAACATTCCATCTATTTACAAATAAAAGTTAAATTTTAAACACATTTTTTCTTTCACTCATCTTTCTAAACATAGCACATTATCTGAGTGATCCAGTAATTAAATAGCGACATCTTCTGTATGTGGTTTAATTAGTTCTTTCTTTTCAAATTAATGAAACATATCAAAATCATAGATAAACAAAAATAGCTTATAACCCTCACTGTCAACACCTCCAACCACCAAATCCATTAAATCTGTCTTCCAAATCTGTCCTTTTTATATAAAAGCAAACCATATGATAGCTACAAATATATTCTTGAATCAGATTGTCCCTGGGATTAATTTCCAACCTTGTTCTTATATGACCCTATAACCTCATCTGCCTTCAGCCTTATGTTCCTCATGCACAGAACTAGAGACACTAGTAACAATGATCAGTGATACTGTAGAAAGGAACAGCTTGGTACATATGAAGTAACTGGAGAAGATTCCATAACAACTGGTGTCAGATGACATCACAATAATATAAATTAGTTTCAAAACAAAGTAACAAAATCTCAGGAAGAAATACTGAACCAAAGAATTTTAAGAAAAAATATTTGCCATGGGTATACTTCATTGGAAACAATACACCGATATATTTTTAAAATTATGTCTTTTACTTTTTGAGTTTATAGTATATTAGATTATTTTCTCTTTACCTTTTTTACCTGCAAAGCCTTCCATAATGCCCCTCCTTTCTCTCTTTCAAATTAATAGCCTCTTTTTCATTAATGTGTATACATGTGTGTGTTTGTGAGTCTATGTGTGTGTAATCTTAAATACATAAATACCACCTGCTTGGTCCATATAGAGCTACTTTGTGTGTATATTTTGTTTGTTTTCAGGGCTGACGGTTTGGAATTGGATGTACAGTTGGTGCCTCGTCGCTTGGGAAGACTATTTCTGCTCTCAGCCTTCCTCAGTTGCCTGATGTTCACTATACCATTTGACATTTCAATGGCTGATGGCTGATTGCTGACATTCACAATAGAGTAAGAAACTTTTTCTTTGAGGTAGGATCTGGACAACTTAGCATAAAGACCAGATATTATTAGATAATGAATAATCTTGAGGTAAACATGTATATGGACATTCCTTACAGAAAGTCATACATATAAGTTAAGAATAATATTCAATAATTACTTCTAACTTGTTGGTTAGGATCAAGTATAGAAGAACAGCAATGAAAATGAAAGTAAGAATGACCTTTAAAAGTATGGACAGTGTGGGAAAATGGCTCAGCTGGTAACATGTCTGCCATGAAAGCATGAGGATCTAGGTTCTGATGCCAGGAACCATGTAAAATGCTGTGTGGTAGCATATACTTATAATCCCAGCACACAGAAGCAGAGGCATGCAGATCCCTAGAGTTGGCTGGGCAACCAGCTTACCCAAATAGGTGTGGTCTAGGTTTAGTGAAAAATCCTGCCTCAGAAAATAAGGAGGAAACCAGAAATGTGACTCAGTGGACTCAAGCATGTGCTGCCAAGCCTGATGACCTGAATTCAGTCTTCAGAACCCACATGTTGGAAAGAAATAATTGCTACAAGTTTTCCGGTGACCTCCAAACAAGCACTATGACACACCTGCAAACAATAAATAATTTTAATACATGGAAAAAGAGATTGAAAGACACTAAATCTTGATCTCTGGCAACCCTTTGTATGCACACATATATTTACATCTGCATACATATGAACCTGTACACAGACACACACACACACACACACACACACACACACACACACTTAAATTTTGTCAGTAGATAGAGAATGGATATAAAATACTAAAAATATAAAAATTCCAGAATTTAGCTCAAGTAATAATCTAATCTTGAGAAGGCTAGGCTGATTCCATGACAGGCTTTAAATTGGCAGTTCAGGAGACTATGCCTAAGAGCTAGGTAAGTCAAGGCAAGCCCAGGCAAGTCAGTTACAAAAACAAACAAACAAACAAAAAAACTAGGCTTCAGGCAGTTAGTCAGAAACTGTCCTACCATCAGAAGCTTCCTGGCCACTTGTCATGGGGCAAGAACAATGGGTCAGCAGCTGTTTCCAGACTTCCCTAGCAACAGTTTCTAGACTTCCCCAGCAACAGTTTCCACACACAGAGACCCACACACATCCATCCCCAGGTGCCTGCAATGGTTCTGGAATGTCCTTAGAGATAGAGCCAAGATTAAGATAGAGGTCACCGACTCCTCCCCAGTTCCCCTAGCTAGCTCACTTCAGTATCTCTCTTTCTTGGTAGTGGGAGACCCAAGCATGCTGGACTTCTGAAGAGTAAAATGCTCTTTGTGGATTACATACTATTTGAGTCCAGGGTATCATTTGTTGGCACATCATGGACCCTTACAATATGACATCCAAATGATTTATATCAGCAACAACAACAACAACAAAAACCAAAACCACTAGAACACCCATAAGCCAATGAGAATAAACCAAAAACTGACCATAATAATTGTGGGCCAGTTACTCCATTATCACTGTAGCTGTTTGTGCTTGAAGATTAACTCACAGATTTTAGCCAAAAAAAGAGATAAAGAGTCCCTGTTTAAATGCTATCTTTCCAACCTAATTTAACTTGGATCTAAAAAATACTAGATGATATTGAGAAACCATGAGCTAATTTGAAGACTGCCCTCATCAGAAATATGTAGTGAGCAATGATGTCTCTGTGATGTCCCCTCAGTGGCTGTTTAAGAGAGCAGAGCCTGAGGGCTAAAGTGACAGCTCCCTCTATAATGAAGTGCGTTTCATCGAGAAAGGTTGCATAGTCTCTAAGGGACTCAGTTGCCAAATATTGGCAGAGGGGCCCATTGCAGGTGGTGCTCAAACACTGCAGCTAGTGAGAAAAACTGTCTCAGATGAAATGCCTTAGCACAGTTAATTAAGAGAGTGAATACTAATAGAATTTAAGATGCTATGCTGGCTGCAATTCTTGTTCTTTTGAAATGTTAATTTTATATATACATATTTGTTAGTTTCCTGTTGCATGATATTTAATAGTGCCCATAAAAACCCATTTTCCATCTTTCTCCTTGTTACCCCACCTGTAGTCCATCATGAAGTTCTTTTTATACCTTGTATCTATGCCTTCGATATACACACAACAAACTATCCATTACTTCTGGAGACCAACTTGCCAAATTTGTACAAACTAAAGGCATAAGATCTGGAGGTGAAGAATGTTGGGTCCTGTAGCAAAGGTGGTTACTACTTCTACTGGAAAACATATTAATATTTCCATTGACTTAGAGCCTATGACAACTATGTAGACATTTGTGCTTGTCATGTCTTTGAGAATACAAGTAAAATAAAAAAATACAGGAATGGAAGAGCTAGGGAAACCTTATTTACCATAGCATACTTAAAGAATTTACAGGTACTCTCTTCTTGTTTACTTGTCCAGGACAATAGTCAGTGGTAAGCAGCTACCACATTCCAGCAAAGCTAGTACATCCAAAGACTTTTGTTCCTTATTAAGAAGGTTCCTTCTAGGTAAAAATCCCTTGAAAAACACTACCAATTACTGTAGTAGCACTAACAACAAGGACATTATCATGTTTTAGAGACTGATTTTTTTCAGAGGTTGTATTTTACTACCATCTTAAAAAAAGATCGGGTGTCCACTGCTTCCTTTCTTAGGGATAAATTGAAGAACCATATTCTTAAAACCTGGAGGCCCCACTCTGAAGCATCATAGGGAATGCACCTGAAAGGTACAAAACAGGCTTACAGGATAAACAACTTGTGTGTCTTCCCTGATTTGCATCACCTTATCTGCTTTGTAGTCCCTCTACTGCTCAGGGAGCTTTGGAAACACCTTACCCTTTTGAAACACCTAAGAACTCTCAGTTTACAGGGATCAGAATAGTGTATGCTGCAGCTCCAGACTCTAAGCCAGGATTCTAACTTTTTCATCCTTCTAAACCTCCATGAAATGCCATGCCACGTGGATGATGAGGATTTCACAGGGACTGTCTAAATAGGACAAGTGACAAGACCCAAAGTGGTGAGAGAGAACACATTCCTTTCTGTATCACATTCTAATACTGTTCAAAGTGCGCTAGATCTCTTGAACTTACTTTCATTGAATGGTGAAATACAGACAGCTGCTGTCCTTTAATGTAGCCATGCCAGTTCAGTATTAAGTCGCTTTATAGTTGCTGTTTCTCTTTCTCTGCTTCTCCCTTTTCCCTCATTAATAATACGATCCTAATAAAGCATCACCAAGGAGGTTTGCTTCTGGATGTCTCCTGGAAAGTTCTGGCTACATGTAAATATTTTGTAACTAAATATTTTAAGTTCTTTGCAAACTAAACCACAATCTATGGGGTTTTTTTGTTTGTTTGTTTGTTTGTTTGTTTGTTTTTTATCTGAGTATAGCAGGAAGAAAGTATACAACCACATAAAGACTGTGTTGGCCTACAAATGATTCCACTAGGCTCCTCCCAACAGTGACCTAGCAACAGCTTGCATCACTACCTGTCACAATGGCCTGCCAAGTGAGAGCCAGATACAGCAGTATATAGACAGGAGCATTCTCTCTACCCTAACCCCCTCCTCTCTTCTCTTCTCCGCTTCTGTCTTCTCTCCTCTCCTTCCCACCCCTCCTCCTCTCCCTCTCTCCTTTTCTTTCTCTGTTTCCATGTGTTCCTGGATGGCTTTTCTGTCTCTCTTTTTGTCCTTCTCTGCTTTCCCTCCCCCTTTCTCTGCCTCTGTCCCTTCTCCAGGTCGCTGTTTCCTTCCCTTCCCTTCCCTTCCCTTCCCTTCCCTTCCCTTCCCTTCCCTTCCAATAAACCTTCCTTATACTAGGCTTATGGAATGGCATGATTTCTCAGGGGACACTTTGACATGGTCCTACTAGGTACCCCCTTACTCCCACTGCCACCGCATTCTATTTCATAATAGGCTGTTCTTCGATATTCACACTTTGTACTGGCAATAAAATGAAATGTTAGTGCTCATCCAATGCTCAGTCCTTTCATAACTCTCAGATAGGCATTCTTTTAAATTTTGCCTAAGTGTACTTGAAAGTCTCTTTCCTCAAGCTATTTACTTTACTAAACATATTTTTATAAGTTCTGATTTGATGTGTTGTTTCAGGTTGAAATATTTGCACACTTTAGGAAAGCTCTGTTGGCATATTGCTATGATAAAATATACCTCAAAATATTTCTCTCTATTAAAAAAAAGATTTAGAAGGAAACAGTTGCTCTTAAAATTTGCTGAGCAGCATTATATATAGGAACAGAATGCCTAATAAAATCCAACTCTATCTAAAATGAAGATGCAAAATAATATTTTTGAGGAACAAAACACAAAAATGTAAAATAGACGTTGAAATTCTGTTCTAACACCTTTAAATTATTGGGTAGAGAAAAGATCACATCTCAGAAAAAGAAAACACACTAGCACACACACACACAAACCTGACACTTAATATCTGATTATAAATTGCTAATTTATAAGAAGAATGATGAAACTTTTGTTGCCAATGGCACTGCTGAACCTTGCAGATATATTTAGTTATTAAATGTAATGTCAGTGACATACTGGAAATGACATTGTCTTTCAGTAACAAGATGCACAGTGGATGCAGGGAGACTAAAAGTAGGTTCTAAAAGGGATGATTGCAGATACTCAGTGTTCACTTGCAGGCAAGGTGTCCAAGCAGCAGGAGCTGGTCATGCATAGGTCATTACAGCTAAGCTGAGGGAATAGACAATGTGCAGTACTGTGGACTCCAAAGAAGGATCATGTTAAGCTATCCTGATTTTCACAATTTATTTTCAGACTTTTTCTAAAGATGTCGTCTCTAAGATAAATTAAAAAAAAATGCAGAATGTTTTCTTTAAACAGATCCCAACACAACAAAAGTAAACGCACAGCTCGGGGAGTATCAGCTGAAGCCTCGGCACAGAGGTGGGGATGTCTTACCAGTAACAAATTATAGACCTAAGACTGAGTAACCAGATGTCGGCTGCCTCAGGGATGCAACACCACATCCATCTTGCTTTCTCTGTGGAAAGTTCAGTGGGTTATGAAACGTGCTCTCCTTGTCAGTTCTGACATACAGCCTTTGAGAAAGTCATCAAATCTCTGAGGCTGTGAAATTTCTTTTTCAGTTTGGCCTTCATTTACCGTTCTAACTGAGATCCATTTTAGAGACCCATGCTGAGTTTTCTTTAATGAAATGGAGCGCAGAAACTCAGATTCATTTTAAAAGCATCAGGTCCTCCTGATCTGTGGGTTTGAATTTGGGGTTATAAACTTCTTAGAAAGCTAGGCCTTTTTAAAATAATTTTTTTTTATGTTAAGAACACGTTTGAAAGAGCAAGAAATAAAAAGCAAATTTGAAATCAGTGCTCTACTTGGTTATACAGTCAACAACTTATTTTTAGGAGTAATAATTAGGAGGGAACATAAAAAGATAAAGAGAAAAATATAGTACAGTAGTTGCTTTGTCCAGAATAAAAATAGGTTTAATCTGTGATAGAAGCTTGGACACATACAATGACTACTGATTTGAAAGTTTGGCACCATAGGGAGACAGGAGGAAAGGGGGGAGAAGAAATAGCATGTTTTCTATTTTTATCTGAAATAGGAAACATCAACCAGTAGCCCTTTGAAAGACTGCTATAAACCAGCTCGCTATACTATGAGCTCCTGGAGAACAAAGCCTGCTGCTTCTTTATATCTCTACCCTTAACCTGCCACACAGGATGTGCTGTATGATAGATGTTTACTGAATGAATAGATGACTGTGCAGCTCTTCAGTGAAAGGTAAGGAAGTAAGTATGATACAGGAACACAAGGAATTTTGCACACAATATTATTTTGCCAGTGATCACCACATACAGAGCAACATGGAAGCATTGCAACCTGAGAAAGTCCCTGTGTTTTATCAATGTCTCTGCTATTCACATTTTTGAGATCCATAACTGATGAAATAATTCTTTGTATTCTTATAACTAATTTATTGCTGAAACCTCAAATTCTTTCTTAAAATACTGCAATATCTTCTGAAAGGGTGCTATAACAGACAAGTATATTCATCCCTTACATACCTCTCCCTCATACTCCATATGCCACTGGTAAATTGAGATCCTACTTCTTTGTTTCTGTCTTATCTATGACTGGCTCAATTTGACCTCTAAATCAGAAGCTTGCCTCTGAACATTCAAATTTGCTTTATTTACTTGCTCAGCTCACCAATTCATTGCACCCATTTGATTCTGGAATAGCTGGTGAATGTATTCTAGACACATTTTTATGTTTATAATTAAGAAAAATACTTGCTTGAATTTCAATCTGTAGAGATAAATCTTTCTCATACACTACAAAATGTATTCAGTGGCTACTTGTTCTGTAAGTTTTTATGTCCCTAAAGACTAATTCAGAACAAAGCACAGGATAAGCCGTTACTTAAAATGTAGCCACAATTTAAATTGAGTAAGTGACCTTGTAGATTTCTGCTTTGTCTAGTTAAACTTACATTGATTCTATTGTTTAAAATACCAGAAGAAGATTTGTTGGGATAACAGCATAAAAAATTACTTCTAATATCACTAGGCACTCCCTAAAATGAACCCTTAAAGCAATTGTGCCTCTCCCAGGAAAGCACATAAAGGAAAATCTATACTCTAGTCCTCTTCAGTTAAACTCTCAACTGGTCAACATGAGTTTATACCTAATCCTCTAACTCCTCTTTCTGATCATGCCTGCTCTCCTGTCCAGGGCTATTTTGGAAAGACACTATTATAAGAAAACTTCTTTTATTTTGACCTACCATCAGAATTCTAGAAGAGTATATTCTCCTGGTTTACCTCTAGAAACAGTAAGAATTCATATATTTGGTTGACAAATGAATATTCAATACAAAAGCAAGCATCATGTCTAACAACAGACTTTCTTCTTTTATTTTATGCCCTTTAATTTATTTTTTTGAGATCATAATATAATTACAACATTTCTGCCCTTTCCTCCTTCCAAGCATTCATATAATAATACCCCTTTCCATTCTCCTTCAAATGCATGACATCTTTCATCATTAATTATTATCACACATTAATTATATTCTCCTAACTATCACCTACTCAGTCAATGTAGTGTTACTTGTATGTATGTTTTCCTGACTAACCACTTGGCACTGGACAACCAACTGTTGTGTTATTTCCTATGTATACAAAACATCTTCACACCTAAAATTCAGGGCCCATTGTAGAAGAATGGGCAGAAAGAATTTAAGAGCCAGATTATCAGGGAGTTGCTGTGAGATTGTGTCTCCTAGTAATGTCAGAAGCTACAGCCATTATATTTCATCGAGATGAATGCCTAAATCTGAGCTGAGCAAAGATGGCATGAATAGACATGCCAAAGCAGGTAAGGAAAAGCACACAAGACCACAGCCCTAACTACAGGCTTTCTTAGTGTGATTATTTATCATTTAAATGATTACTCAAATTTAGCCAATGTTTTTACTAAAGTGTCATTTGTATAAAATACATGTACCCGTCTTTCACCATCCCACCTTACCTTACTGATTTTCAGCTAGCAGACATCAGCTCACCAATGCCCTCAGCAACAGGCAGCTTTCCTTTCTTGAGCTTCATTCCTTTTTTAAGATCGGTATCGTCTCTTTTAGACCATGCTCTATTGACACCTGCTTATATCTTCACTGAAAACCTTCCACCAAAGTTAATTTCCAGTACCAGTAAAGCAATTATGAAATCAAGCTTAAAGTAGTTCTATTATATAGTGTGGGCCATTGTTTATTAATCATAAATTCTGTTCATTCAAAATTATGAGGAAATATTCCCAGTGAGAGACCTCTCTAGTAGTTTATATTCTTTTCATTAGATGGTTCTAACTTCTAACTTTAATCTTCAACCTTTTAAAATGTGATAAGCTAACTTTACTGGCTAGTTTCATGTTAACTTGACACAAGGTAAAGTCATCAGAGCAGAAAGAACCTCAACTGAAAAAATACTTCTATATGATCAAGCTCTACAGGCTCTGCCAGTAGGGCATTTTCTTAATTAATGAATCATGTGGGAGGGGCCAGACATTGCAGGTGATGCAGCTCTGGGCTGGTGGCCTTGGGTGCTATTAGAAATCAGCAGAATGAATGGAAACAGGTAACCTTGGGAAGTAGGAGGTGGGGGACCCTCTAGAATGTACCAGAGACCCAGGATGTGAGAGACTCTCAGACTCAAAGGAAGGGACCTTGGATGAAGTACTCTACAATGGGGAAGAGGAACTTGTAGAGTCCACCTCCAGTGGAGGTACATGACATCAAATGTAGGGATAGGGTTGCCATTCCACAGTCTAAAGCTCTGGCCCAGAATTGTTCCTATCTGAAGGAACTACAGGGACAAAAATGGAGAAGAACATGAGAGAAAGGAAGTTCAGTGACAGGCCCAAAATGGCTTAAAGGGAGGCATTGGGGCCTGACACTATTACTGATGTTATAGGGTGCTTGCAGACAGGAGACTAGCCTGGCTACCCTCTGGGAGGCCCAACAGGCAGCTGAAACAGTCAGATGCAAGTACTAGCACCCAGCCAATGGACAGAAGTTTGGGGAATCTTATGATTGAATTGGGGAAAAATGGCAAGAAGCAGAAGAGAAGGGCGGCCCCATGGGAAGACCAGCAGTCTCAACTGATCTGGACCACCGAAGTCTCTCAGACACTGAGCCATCAACCAGGCAGCATACACCAGCTGATATGAGGGCCTGACACATATACAGCAGAGAACTGCCTGGTTTGGCCTCAGTAAAAGAAGATGCACCTAATCCTAGAGAGACTAGATACCCCAGGGAGTGAGGAGGCCTGGTGGAGTGGAGGTGGGGATGGGAACATCTTCTTGGAGAAGGGGGATAGGGAGGGGTGTGGGAAGGCAGCAGGGGATAGGAGGTATGGGATAAAGAGCAGCCAGGGGAAGACCTGGAGAGGATGAAGTATGGACTGTAAAAAAGGGTTAAAGAATAAAATGATCTGGTCACCATCTATACCCAGGAGCTAAGGCCATTCCACAGCCCTCTGTACACAGGTCCTGCCAGGAGAGAGCTGATCTCCCAGGAGTGCTCACACCATCAGGCTCAGAGGTGAGATAGCCAATTTCTCTCCAATAACTGTCCAAAGTGGAACCAGCCAGGAGCTCACAAGGCACAGGAAAAGTGGAGCAGCTATGATAGGATCCTTCTGATCCCCATCTGCACCTGGACCTAAGGCTATTCCATAGCCCTCTGTACACAGTCTCCACCAGATGAGAGCTGTTCTCCAAAGAGTGCTGACACAGGCTTACAGGACCACGGGAGGGACATGCTCAAGCCAGCAACAGCAAGACCAACAAACACTAGAGATAACCAGATGGGAAAAGGCAAATGCAAGAATCTTACCAACAGAAACCAAGACTACTTGGCATCAACAGACCCCAGTACTCCCACCACAGCAAGTCCTCAATATCCCAACACACAGGAAAAGCAAGATTTGGATTTAAAACCATATCTGATAATACTTACAGAGGACTTTAAAAGGGTCATAAATAACTCTCTAAAAGAAATACAGAACTCAGTAGGGAGAAGGAACATATAGAGCCCACCTCCAGCAGGAAGACAGGACATCAAGTGAGGGATGGGATTGTCATCCCACAGTCACATCTCTAACTCATACTTGTTTCTGTCTGAAAGAATTACAGGGATGGAAATGGAAAGGAACCTGAGGAAAAGAAGGTCCAGCTACAGGCCCAAAGTGGGATCCAGCTCAAGGAGAGGTCCCAAGGCCTGACACTATTACTGAGGCTCTGGAATGTTCAGAAAAAGAGATCTATCATGACTAACCCCTGAAAGACCCAACAAGCAGTTGAAAGAGTCAGATGCAGATATTTGTACACAACCAACAGACACAAGCAGCTGACTGGTTGAATTAGGGAAGGCTGAAAGAAGCTGAAGAGAATAGCAATCCTATAATAGAACCAGCAGTCTCAATTAATCTGGACCCTGTACTCTACCCAATTCTTTCTATGATGATTCAATATACTGAAACCCATCAATTTAATCCACTATATAAACAAACTCAAAGACAAAAACCACATGATCATTTCTTTAGAAAAAAAAAAATCCAACAACAGTTCATGATAAAAGTCCTGGAAAGATCAGGGATTCCAGGCCCATACCTAAACATAGTAAAAGCAATATACAGGAAACAAGTAGCCAACATAAAACTGAATGGAGAGAAACATGAAGCAATCACACTAAAATCAGGGATGAGACAACACTGTCCACTCTCACCCTAGCTATTCAATATAGTACTTGAAGTTCTAGCCAGAGCAATTAGACAACAAAAGGAGGTCAAAGAAATACAAATGGGAAAGGAAGAAGTCAAAATATCACTACTTATAGATGATATGGTAGCATATATATAAGTGACCCTAAAAATTCTACCAGAGAATTCCTAAACATGACAAACAACTTCAGCATAGTGGTTGGATATAAAATTAACTCAAACAAATCAGTGGCATGCCTCAACTCAAAGGATAAACAGTCTGAGAAAGAAATTAGAGAAACATCACCCTTCACAGTAGTCACAAATAATTTAAAATACCTTGCTAACTAAGCAAGTGAAAGACCTGTATGATAAGAACTTCAAGTCTCTGAAGAAAGAAATCAAAGAAGATCTCAGAAGATGGAAAGACCTCCCATACTAATGGACTGGCAGGATTAATATAGTAAAAAATGACTATCTTGCTGAAAGCAATCTAGAGATTCAATGCAATCTCCATCAAAATTCCAACTCAATTCTTCACAAAGTTAGAAAGAACAATGTGCAAATTCATCTGGAATAACAAAAAACCCAGGATAGCAAAAACTATTCTCAACAATAAAAAAAATCTTCTGGCAGAGTCACCATCCCTGGCCTCAAGCTGTACTACAGAGCAATTGTGACAAAAACTGCATGGTATTGGTACAGTGATAGGCAGGTAGACCAATGGAATAGAATTGAAGACCCAGAAATGAACCCACACCCCTATGGTCACTTGATCTTTGACAAAGGAGCTAAAACCATCCAGTGGAAAAAAGACAGCATTTTCAAACAATGGTGCTGTTTCAACTGGTGGTTAACATGTAGAAGAATGCAAATCCATCCATTCTTATCTCCTTGTACAAAGCTCAAGTCCAAGTGGATCAAGGTCCTCCACATAAAACCAGATACACTGAAACTTATAGAGGAGAAAGTGAGAAAGAGCTTGGAGCACATGGGCACAGGGGAAATTTTTCTGAACAGAATCCCAATAGCTATGATCAAAAATTGACAAATGGTTCTAATAAAATTGCAAAGCTTCTATAAGGCAAAGGACACTGTCAATAGGACAAAACGGCAACCAACAGATTAGAAAAAGATCTTCACCAAACCTACATCTGATAGAGGGCTAATATCCAATATATACAAACAATTCAAGAAGCTAGACTTCAGAGAATCAAATAACTCTATTAAAAATTGGGGTACAGAGTAAACTGAGGATTCCCAACTGAGAAATACCGAATAGCTGAGAAGCACCTGAAAACATGTTTAACATCCTTAGTCATCAGGGAAATGCAAATCAAAACAACCCTGAGATTCCACATCACACCAGTCAGAATGGTTAAGATCAAAAACTTAGGTGACAGCAGATGCTGGCTAGGATGTGGAGAAAGAGGAACACTCCTCCATTGTTAGTGGGATCACAAGCTAGTACAATCACTCTGAAAATCAGTTTGGCGGTTCCTCAGATAATTGGACATAGTATTATCTGAGGACCCAAGTATACCATTCTTGGCCATATACGCAGAAAATGCTCCAACATATAATAAGGACACATGTTCCACTATGTTCATAGCAGCCTTATTTATAATATCCAGAAGGTAGAAAGAACCCAGATGTCCCTCAACAGAGGAATGCATACAAAAAAAAGTGGTACATTTATACAATTGAATACTACTCAGCTATTAAAAGCAATGAATTAATAAAATCTCAGGCAAATGATTGGAACTAGAAAATATCATCCTGAGTTACCCCCTTGAGGTTCTGCCATGATTTCTTTAGATATTGGACTGTGGTCTGAGAACTATAAGCCAAAATAAACCATTTCCTCTCCAAGTTGCATATGGCTATGGTATTCTACAACAGTAAATGAATTCTAACTAAGATACATAACTAAATTTCCTATAATACACAGGTGACTGACCATCTTGCCTTTGAACATCATCAAATCTATCAGGTATTTTATTAAGCACATGTCTATGCAAAACAGCTCAATAACATAGGTGTAGCATTATACTAGGTTGAACTTCAATTGCAGTAATCTCATTAAACTATATCTTGACCTCTAAAATTACTTCATAGAGCAAAGCTTGCAATTAAATAAAGAAATTTATCAAATCTTATTTACTCATTTATGTACTACTAAGTAATTAAATATGACCTCTAACTAAAAGCATCTTTTCATATTTGACATCTATAACATAAGTCACAAAGTATTTTTCATAATTAAAATAGTAGTTAACATATATTAAGGTATGGGGAAAAAGGAACCTCTAGAAACTTTGATTGGTAAAAGTGATTTAAAAAGCAAAACTTATATTTAACCAGAGAATAAAATGCCCCAGTCTCAGAAGTAATTATTATGAAAGTAATTGTGAATAAAACTGAATTTAAAATTCAATTTTAAAATGGAAGCATATTATCAATTTAAATTTTTATGAAAAGAAAAATATAACCCACTGGTTTTCAAGCCAGCCCTGAAATGAAGGTCCCATGACTTTGTGACTGTCCCTGTGGAGTGGAAAGTATGATTCCCCTAAGAGATCATAATCCAAAGCCACTCCACGAAGTTGCAAAATTATAGCACAATGGTGTGGCACTGAAAATGTCCTACATAAGGTATAACAGACACAGAAGGACATGTCTATCTCTAAATAAAAAAATAATGTTGTGATAAAGAATAGAACAGAACACATATTAAATAAAATTCTTCAAGTCATTTAGAGACACATAGAATAAAACATTTTGTGAAATGACCTACAAAAAGAAAGTATAGTTCATAAATCCAGATTGGGAATAGCTTAAACATATTTTCATAGAATGTCTTTTTTAGTATTCTGGAAACAGTTATAGGATAAAAGTCACTGAAGAAGCTTAACAACCAAACATAATGAGTGGATTTTGTTTTGTTCATTTTTCCAATGGAGCTGAAGACATATTTCTCAGATAATTAGATGGAAGTTGAATGTAGACTGGGTATTAAATGATATTAGAGAATGGTAGTTCATTAGTTAGGTGTTACATTGAGATGACAGTTTTGTAAAAGAAATTCTTTTCAGCCAAAGATACACATTAAATGAAACAGCATGGGAGTTTCTTTAAAATATTTAAGGAAGAAAGGAAGGAGAGGATTGTAGTTGAAATAAAGTGGGAGAAACAGTAGTAATTGGGGCTAATTACAGGTTTGTAGTGGTTCACAAAACATTGTCTACTTATGTGTTTCTTTGAAATTTTACATTAAAATGTTTTAAAGTAATTAAAGACAAGTAGATGCCATGGACTGGGTCTGCCCCACTCAATCCGTGGGAATCAGGGGTTCTGGCAGATGGGCATAGAGTAGGCTGGAATTGGGGTGACAAACAGACTAGACACAAAGGAGTATGGATCTGAATGTAATTTGTCAAATCGAGCATCAAACTTTTTATACAGAAGAAAATAGGAAATTAGGTGACACACTGGCAAGGTACAATGAGGTTACTGGATTCTTACACAAAACAGAGGAATGCAAACAAGGAAGGACTGGCAGGAACCAACTGGGATAAAATTCAATGTTAACAACTAGGAACAAAAACAGCTCCACCTAAGGTCCACTTAATCTTAGAAGCCAGGGGCAATGGCTTCATGTCCTTGCCATAGTTCCTATTCTAGTCTATTGTATAGTCCACTTTCCCCCTATGATATTGTAAATACTTGTATATGGGTGTAACTCAGTTATCTATAGTTCTAAGTATCTACTCTGGCTTCTCCTTAGATCACAAACTTCCTTCTTCCTAGATAATGGTAAATTCCTGTATAGGGCAGTGACTTAGCTATCCATGACCAAGGTCAGATCAAGGACTGCCTAGAATCTAACTTAGCTATATGTCAAAAATTCTATCCTTAGAAGCACATATAATAAAGCAGTAACAAGGGAAAGCACACAGATCCATTTACCAACTAAAGCAAGGACATTGGAGCATTCGATATACAGGATGCCATGGTTCTAGGAGTCCAGTTTCCATGAACTTTTTGCCTCGGGACAGCACCCAGGTTTGGGGGTCCTGTTGTGCTTGTCGCTACTAGAGTGGATGTAGCAGGTAGAAAGAAAGCTTGAGGCATCTTGGTATACAATGGTGAATAAGGAACCTGTAAGGAGAGAATAATTATTAAGTATAATTTTCAAATAAAAGTTTAAAGGTCAAGAACAAACAAATGTGCCTTACATCACTGTGTAACATAGCCCAACCAAGAGATGTAGATAACTCTTACACATAAAAGTAGCAAGAGACATTATTAGAAGAGATAGGATTAAGCTTCTTCTTTGTAAAATACTTTAATATTGACATGAGGGTGAGGAAAAATATGAAAGAAAGGACATGGAAAAAACTAAAGAGTAAGTGAAGAGGAAGGAAAAAGGGAGAAAGAGACAATCTGGATATTCTTTTCATAATCAAACAATTCAAGATTTGAATGATGTATCATTGGAAAAAAATCTGGTAAGCCATATAAATAAATAGCACTTTCACTTATTTTACATTAATAGTATAAGGATGGTAGATGTCTCTTACTAACCTAAATGCCTCTTTGATCCAATCAAAATTTTAGCTAGATTTTAATTTAATCGATAATTGTAGTACTAATTCTTGTTAAAGAATAAAACTGAATAAATAGCCTTATTTATGGTACCAGAAATTTAAAGAAGGTATTGTGCCTTCTTAGATGAAACTCAATGAAATCAGAAAGAAATGGTTGCCATGGAGTGATCTGCAGCCTTTCATCGTGGGTAGTCCTGTTAGGCTAGGCTGGTTCTAAACTCACTGAAACACCGTGAAGTATTACAATTACAAGGATAAACCATCACTCCAAGCTATTAGGAAATAAGTAGCTACTGTATGCACAGTGTGGTAGGTCCAAGTCCATAGTGCTGGTGGAAAAGATGAGAAACAATGAAATCTATAATTTAGTGTTTTATGAGACAATTACTATTTGGTGACTGTACATTGATCTATATGTGGTATATGTCTAGAGTAGTGAAAGAATGAAAGTAGAAAATAGTGAGAAAGCAAAAAAGAGACAAAGGAGAGACAGAGTAGGTCAAAAGGAGAGAAAGAATGAAAGATTAAACACAAACCAAAGAAGATAATCAATTGAAAATGAACTGCCTAATTGACTCAGCTAATTGCATCTGAGTCCTACTAATAAGGAAAGTAGTATTAACAGAGAATCTGAGCTTAATATGTGAAAATTCTGTTTTTGATTGATATACATTTAGTGACATAAAATTACATTTTCTATAGATAAAATAATACCTATTGAATCTACATTATATTAGTTTTCAACTCATAAAATGTGGCAAGCAGGATCTTAAAAGTACATATATGTATTAATTTGTGATCTCTGCTGGTCATCTCTTTGAGTAGAGGTTAGTTTGTTTTCTGCTCAGAGTCAGTGTTGGTTTGTAGTTATCTGCATGGCTACATTCTCATCTGGAGTCACGACTGAAAAAGAATTCACCTTCCTACTCATTCTGGTTGTTGTTTGTTGGGAGCGACCCTGTTTAAATATTAACTGCCTTGTCAGCCATACATAAGTGTTTACTTATGAAGTTTTGGCCTTAGTGGAAAAGTACAAACTTAGTTGAGATTTCTGTGGGAAAAGTTGAGGCTTATGTAGGAAAGTACTACTCCCAGTTAAGAACAAATAGCTATAGATCTTGAGGACAGGTACCTAGCAACCCATTCTGTTCAGTTTCTCCTGCTGAACTTTTTACCTAGTTAATATTCTGCTTTTGGGAACAGGTGCGTTCCCCCAGAAACAAAGCGATTCTGTGTCATCCCCCTCCCCATATCCTGCTTCTGTGGGTATAAAACCTGCCTGGGAATAATAAAATTTGCCAGCTTGATCAATCAGACATGCTGTCTGTTCTTTGTGTTTCTTGTCCCCCATTCTCTCCACAGGTAGTTCCTCAGATTCTGTTCAACTGTCCCACAGGTCGGGGCAGTTGTTGACAGAATTAATCCCTCTGTACTTTTAAGAATGAGGGTCCTACATCCTTTGAGGACTATGGAGTAAAGCCAGACTTTAATGCATATATAAAGCACATACTTTACCACTGATCTATATTTTCAGTCTCCCTATTTTTCTAATAGCTATTGGACAGAGACAGCATGTACACACACATAAAATTATTATGTCTTTATAGACAACACTCTTCGCCATATTCAATTCATGAAAACTAAGTCAAATGCTCTACCTGCACTCAAGGTAAGGGCATCAACATGGAAGCCTTCTAATGTTAATCTTCATAAACAACATTTATATCCGTCTTTTCTCATAATGGCTATTTATTAGCTTTCCAATTTTAGAATCAAACTACAATGTGTAGAGTTAATAAGAGTTGTTTTATTGTTTCTAAGAGCAGGAAGTATAGGACTATCAAAAGAAATATTTTAAATGGATAAATGAACAAATAGTAGGGGTATAATTTGCAGTAATAAAAGTAACCATTGGACTCCGTAGCCACAAAAGACATAACTTCAAAAATGAAGAATCATTTTTGTAACATAAATGCAGCACACACATCAGGGATTCATAAAAATATCTGAAAGTAAGTAAGAACCAGGACAAAGCATTACTTTTGCTTATGAGCCAAGATCCAGAGCTGAGAGCAGAGTAGAAGAAAACTTGTTGAATTTTATTTTTCAGCTATTTATTTTTATTATGGCATAATTTGTATGTTGCTTTTAAATATTAGCCATATTAGTAATTTGGGGATATTTTTACATCTGTGGATAGAAAAGTTGGATGGAAATAAATATTATGTAAATTTCTACTGATTTTGAATATACAATTTTCAATGTTTGATCATTTGTTTCCAGCTGGTGCAGCTGCTTTGGGAAAGAGCATGTGAATGCTTTGGGGGTGTTTTTTACCTTACCTAACTGCTTCACTGGGCACAGACACTAAGTGCTATCTGCTTCTAGGTCCTCCTTGAATTATGCTACCTCATCTCTCAAGGTATGTGGCTCTTTCCATAAGCTTGCCTGCCAGAGAGAGATCAAACCAGTTTAGCTACCATTCAATCCTTGTCATGTAGGTTGAGCTCTCTAGCACTGTGAACTGAAAGAAATCCTTCCTCCCTTCAGGAGCTTCTGTCAGTTGGTGGTCAGGGCAATTAATATAATCACTGTAATGTTTATAGCCATGGAAACTAAGTCAGAACCAAACTAAGTCAGCAAGCAAGTTTATAATAAGTAAATTTATTATTATAGACAGATCCATAATAAAACCTTGGTCTCATCATTTTAAACACATCTAGCCATCCCTACATAATACATTGAGTGTACATATTTTATTGAATATATATTAGTATGTAATATATATATATATATATATATATATATATATATATATATATATGACCTTGAACATGCTATCTGCTTCTAGGTCTAGCTAGAACTCTGCTTATTCTTACGTAAATATGTGAGCCTCTCTCCTCATTTTATATATATATATATATATATATATATATATATATATATATATATATATATAATATAGTAGTATATAGTCTGCATATACTACTAAATATATAGTAGTATATATAGCTATATATAATACATACATACACACACACACACACACACACACACACACATATATATATATATATTGAAAGGCAGACAAGTGAATTTCTGAGTTCCAGTTTAGAATGTGCCAGTAGTTTGATTTGAGAAAATTGTTAATAAAACTTTACCTTCTTCATGTACCTTTTCATTATTTGGTAAAAGGATATGGTTTTCAGGTCTTTTAAGCATCAAATACTTATATTTCAAATAAAATTTTGGAGTATCAAATTTATCAAAAGATCAAAGTGAAAAAAAATAATAAGCCATACTGCATTTCTCTGCTTGACTAGTTAGGGTGAACACTTTAGGCTCTTCTCAGCTCCTACATACTGTTTGAAATGAGAAGTTCTTTGGTCTACGTACATGTAAGCCATTATCTAGAATTGGTTTGAAAGGCTCTTGGACAGACAGCAGTTGCACTAACAAGCCCCCAGGAGATGCTAACATCATTGGCTTGTTCAACCTCCTTTCAGAAAGTTACTTGATGATAACAATCATTTCCTAATGACTACAACTTTTATTTTTCTACCTACAACTAACATCGTTTTTTTTTAATGTCGTCTACTGACAATGAGACTAGGCAGGCAGAGAACTGCTGGCTACAGACTTATAAGCTAAGTCACTGTCACAAACAATACTAATTGTTGTACTATCAGTGTGTAGCTGTGGAGAATACAGGTCTGGGTTTTATGAACTGGATTCAAGGTTTAGTCTTCCCACTTACTGAATGGATGGCATTGATAATTTACTTCATCTCTTTGAGTACCTAGGTTCCTATCTGTATAATGGGAATAATGGCTGCTTTCCAGGTTGTGGCAAGAGTTGTGTGTCTACATTCTCAGCATTCAACGCAGTGCCGTTTGTAGGCCAACTTTCAGAAGTCTCAGTCAGTACAGAAGAATAAAGGATACTTCAGAACACTGTATGTAAAATCTGAGCTCTAGTATAAAATCATCTATTGCTATACAATTATGACCACTGGTCTTTAGACTGAAAGTACTGCTGTTACATGTAGAGAAAGAGCAGAAATGGTTTGTAGCAGATTGCAGCAACAGCTTTCATCGGGGCCTCAGTATTTATAGTTGATCAGGCAGTGTCAGCTCACTGAGTTGCACAGCGTGTTGCCAGAATGCATGGTTTCTTCTAACATGTCTTTGTAAGATCAGGTTATAAATAAAACGCAGAGGAAGAACAGATTTCTTGTATGTTATAATTAATTAAGTCTTTCCTCAAACATTGATTCCATTCCCTTAGCTTTTCTGTCAGGTTTTTTTTTTTTTTCAGTCAAAATTCCATTAAATTAAGAAAAAAAATGTACTTGTATGGCTGAAGCAGCAGTCATTGTAAGTTCAAAGCTCTCCTAACTACACTGTGTGTACTATATAAACAAGCAAAAGCAGGAAGAAAGAAAGAAAGGAAGAAAGAAAGAAAGAAAGAAAGAAAGAAAGAAAGAAAGAGAAAACACATTAACATTTTATAGCCAACCTTAAACCAGTTTTAGCATTCTGTCTTTCATATACAAAATACTCCTTCTGATTTAATCTTTCTCAATCTCACCACATATAGATTATAAGAAAATACATTTTTCAAGTGTAGTAAACTATAGAATTTTGGATCTGAACAAAGCTATTAGAAACATAACTAGGAATATTCTGGAAATTTCCAGCATCTTAATAGCTATACATCTCAGTGATGTGGTACGTAGTTTATCATGTTGGGCAGCCAAGAAAGTCAATGGCTGGGGTATGGGCATGGTGAAACATTGGAAGTGAATACTGTGTGAAGTTAAAGTATCCCACTACTTTTTCACTTAAGCATGAAAAAGCCCTAATGCTCCAGCCAGCCAAAGGTACTTTTAGAAAGCTTATCTGTGAGTAGGCAGCTAATTTAGAAAACAATCAAAAATGTAATTTTAACAGAATGTGAAAAAAACCCTAAACATTATTAGATGACTATTGACTAAAGACTTCACACAATTTTAAACAAATGATGAATTCATTAGGAGGATTGCGCGTGTAAGAGGGAAACATTGACGATCAGAAGGGCAATGACATAGTCTTTCTCATATTCAGGAAGCTATGTATGCCAGCTATGCTGGTAACTTCTAAATTTAAAACACATGTAAAATGACCCAAATTTTAGCTGTAAGAAATCATGTGACCTTGGACAAAGCTTAGTGTCATCTTCACTTTGACTTAGTCTTTTAGTAAAGAAGTTGGCATATCTTTTTTTAAAAAAAAAATTCAGGAGCCCAGCGGACACAGCTAGGGACACCCCAGGACTTTAAGATCGCATTGGGGTTAC
>LR753716.1:70757-105151 GCA_902729485.2 Mus minutoides | reverse complement strand
AAAAAAAAAATTCATACATTTTCTGTATTTTTTTCTGAGTTGTATTATCAAAAGAAGTAAGCTGCCAAAGCAAGGAGATGTGTATTGTAAATACAGTGAGCATCCCTCCTGTGTTAAGTAACAAACCTAGATTTTCATATACCTGAAGTCATGCATTTACACTTAGAAAGCTATGAAGATTTGTACCTATAGAATCATTTCTTTGCTTCCTTTACTAAAAAGACATTTCTTCTTATTTTACCAAAATCAGTGTCCTATACATTGTAGGCACGAAATAAATGCTTGCAGAACAAAATTAACTACTACCTAAATCAAAAACAGAACAAAAGGGGCAGTTTTCCCTCATAAAATCTTTCCTCCCACTTAGTAGACTTCCGTCTCTTGTGCTGATACTCAGTGTCCATCACACCAGTGCAGTCTGTACTTTCGCTAGTTCTCAGCCTGGAAACCCCCTACTGCCTGGCCACCTGCTTCCTGATAGAGTTAACCAGCATGTACCTCCCACACCAGATGGCTCCCTTCTCTTGTCTTTGCTTGGCAAGAATTTACGAACATATTTCCGCATGTCCAGTCTGGGAAGCATCCAAGGGGCCAGACTCTGTGTGAGCGTCAGAGAAAGCCCACAACGCCCAACTGAACTCAGATCTGTACTCCTATACTGTTGTATGGCTTCTTTTTGTTTATACTGTGGCGTGTTTGTTTACAAATGCTTTATTTGTTCCGTTCAATTTCTGTACTCTTCATAATTTTCTAAGATCCACCAAGCCAGTTCCCACCCCACTCCAGAACCTTCTTTATATCACTTGTTCATCAATCTTAGTGCCAGGATTCACAGCTTCTTCAGGACAAGAATAATTGCAAGTTTTGGAGAGGAGAAGACGTAGAGGAGAACTCCAGACCTCAGGATCTGCTTAGAAACCAAACTGGCAGATGACCTGTAAAAGCTGTAAAGTAAGTTTTGGGTCTGGAGGAAGTGTGCAGAAGAAGAGCTAGAAAGATTGTAAAAGCCAGAGGTGATGGATGACTCCAAGGAAAATGTGCCTTCCTGGCACAAAGAGGATAGACATACATGTGAACTCACAGAGACTGTTGCAACACACAAACAAGACCCGAACAGACTTAAACCAGGCAGGATTCCAGCACTGAGAGGTAGGAAGTAGACCTGAGGTCGAGTCTTTTACCAAAAAGTTATTTGCAACTGAAACTCACCATGAAATGGAAGATCAGTTTTCTTCAACAGAGTTTGGTAATATAAACAAGACTCCAGATCAGGCCTCCTACCCAGTGATAATCGGCCAACACAAATAGAATGCCATGGTGTTGGTGTATTTGTTTGCTTGTTTGGTTTTGTAGAATTTTTTGTTTCATTTTGTTTTGTAAGCACATTTTGCCTTGTTTTTCTTTGTTTCAATTTCCGTTTTAATTTTTCTATGGGTGTGTGTGTGTGTGTGTGTGTGTGTGTGTGTGTGTTTGTATTTTGTGGGGGCTTTTTGGTTGGAGAGATTTGTCTTTTTTTTTGAAAGAGAAAGAACATTAACATTGGAGGATGTGGGGAAGATCTGGAAAGAGTTGGGAGAGAGGAAAAACACTGATTAAAATATATGTATGAAAAAAAAAGAAAAAAAAAACTTCACCGTTATAGATACATCTATCCTCTCACTACCTCAGAAGTGGATACAGTTTTTGACAATAAGAGAATTAACACTGGAGTGTTGAAATTCAAAGGGTTCTGCATCCTTATGTTCCATCTCTCATAATGGAACCACATCTCTCTTCTATAAACCCATCTCATCACACTTCACAAGCAAATTCACAAGAGCACACAATGGGAAGAAAATGGTGCCCTCATAAACAACAGAAACAAGAATTTAACTTGTATTTCTCTCCAAAATCACCACCTCCTTTCACTGAAAGGCTATGTACCTGAGCCAGATAGTTTAGTTGGTTAGAACTATGAAAGCTAGCCAAGGAAAAGAGAATCCTTACAGAATGACACAAACAATATCACCTGCGTTATAAAATTCCTAACAAAGCAACTTTAGAGTATATAGTGAGTTGTCCACTATTTATTAATAGGTCTTTACTGCTAGATTTTACAAATATCCAGACACCTTTCTCCTGTGCTCGGGCTCTTGAGATCCTCAGACGCTCAGGTAAGACTATATGCTGGAAGCCTAGAGTGGGTTTTGATGTTTGGCTCTCTCTTGACATCACTAGGACCATATATATTCAGTAAATAAGATAATACCTATTTCAACATATTTCAAGCCCACAAAATCTTCCTCCATCCACTCAGAAAAGGAAACGAGAAAAAAAATCAAGAGAAATCATAGTCTTGGAACAGTTTCCACTTCATACATTTTCCTATCCTTGAAGTAACAACTGTATAAAAGCATTAAGATCAACCAGTTTTACCACTGATAATGTGTTGGCTCTTTACCTAGATTTCTTATGAAAATATCATCCCTTTTCACCTCTTGCCATGTCACTAATGTGTAAAAGTCCATAAATGTGATGACCTGGATATTAAATATAATCACAACCTCCTTGCATTTGACTCATTTTTCTTCCCTCCCAGAGCAGCTATGGTGGATATTGGTCTTAGGATGTTTGCTGGAAGCCTAGGCCAGCCACATGCAATCTGTGCAAACTTGGATGTTTCAGACGTAAAGCAACTATAATAACAACATGCATGTGTGTGAAGATTAATGACATCTGCACACAAAATTATTTCTTAATTCAGTGCTTGCCAAATTGAAAGCTACAGAAGTATTTCTCATTATGATCTCAAATGGGAATACCAGACTAAGTTTCTATAAGGAGTTTGGATAATAAAACGATTGTGTTATAGAAAATTATTCTCATGTGAGATTGATACCCCCTTTAACTCATCTCAATGATCAGCCATAGTTTAAAAATCTAGGATAATAATTACTATCAACTTGTAAGTGAGAAGCATGTACCATTTTCTACAAATAATCACACTTAATCTAAAAACAGTACCTTTGAGACAGGCTAATTTTTCTAAGTAAGAATATTGCTATTGCTTATAATAACTCTAGGTAAACAAAATTCTGATTTTAACCCCTTAGAATTTTTTTCATGGGAAAAAAATTCTCCATATGTACAGTAATGTTGTTTAGAGCCCCATCATCCATCACTGTCAAACCAGTAGAAAACTTGACTCCTTGCAAAGTAATAAGGGATAATATAACATTTACCCTCCCTGTTAGATACCACTCCATTTTTAAAATGGATAGTGGAATTCTTACAAAAAAATGTGTTATTAGAAATGACTCAAAATATATAATAATTGCCTGAAAAATTATATGATACACACACATATATGTATATATGTATATATGTATACATTATATATAATATATATTAATATATATATATTAATATAAGGATGATAGACTCAAATAGAGCAAATAGAGGGCTATAAGGTGGAAGAAAATGGACAGGAAGAAGTGAGAGGGGACGATAAAAAGGAAATGAAAGGAAGAAGAAGCGATATAGAAAGGAAAGGAAGAAGGGAGGGAGAAATATCCTGACCATATCAGTTAGTAAAATGTTCAAAAAATTCAATGTAGTAGGACATTTATAGAGATCTCAATGGAAATTTTACAAAATGAGTGAGCAAAGGCTATAAAGTTGGAGGTCAAAGCAGAACCTGGGCAAGCTTCTTGGACAGGACAGAGGCTGCTCTTGTCTGCCACGTACCCATAGTAGCTGGCTGAGGTGGCCACTGCAAGCACATGGACATCCTCCATGATGCTACCCTGTGTTCTGTGGGTGAGATCCCATATGACCAGATTTTCTCAGACACTCACATCAGAAGGAACTCTGACTTCCCTGAAGAGCTGCACCCGTCCAGCCATGCAGCAGAGTAAGAAACAAGTGTGGGCTTGAAGTTAAAGTAGTTCGCTTCATGCATTCTGCTACTTGCTACCTCATAATCTTGGCTCTTTATTCCCTGTAGGAAATAAAATTTACAGAAATAAATAGTCCATGTGTTTAACAGGAACCAAATGAGCTACTGTGTGAACCTCGGAAGTCATGGATTAATTTGTTCTTATTATCGCTATTAGCTAACAAAGGTTATGTGACCCATAGTCTTTTCTTACTGTCAGTATGCAGGCTCTCTTAAGTAAAATCCCATATTCAATCACAATTTACCTCTCTTGAACGGTGTTTGCCTGCTCAGCTTCTAAAGAGTTGCACTTTTCTATTTCTGTTTAGACATTATAGTACATTTAACATTTATCACAAAGTGACTCAAATGATTTTCTGAAGGAGGTTATTCTATTTTTAAAAACCTCAGCTATTTCTTTTTCTAGCTACCACCCCATCTCAGGGCCTTTGTACTCCAACCTCTCCTAAGGGTTTTCTTGGCTCATTGCTCTCCTTCCTGTCTCTTCAAACCTTCCCTTGAATATTTTATTCCACTGGAATCTAGTCAAGCCTCAAATGGAGACCACCAGTGTCACTCTAAAGCTAACCCTGATGAGTACAGCCTGTGCACCTCTTGGTTAGATGTTCAGAACTTGATCACCAACACAGAGCACTGTAACTCACTCCTCACTTCTGAACATCCTTGGCTTTGCCTCTAAGATGCCCCTCATTTAGTTTATCTTTCTGAAGCCCTTGGTGATTTCTTCTCCATTGTCTACACTGATATCTTTTCTCCTAGCTAGTACTAATTTTTATTTTGGGAATGTTGTCATTCACCCAGTATCCAGTTCCAGACCTGAATATTCCGCTCTGACCTGATTTTAGCTCTTAGGCAAGACAACTTAAATACAGTTTCTTAAAATAGAAATTCGTTGTTTTGATATAATTTTTGAATGGCTTCATGAATCAACATAAACTTTAAACTATTTCTTGTCTCTAATTTTATGTAGGCTACCAGTGTTCTGTATAATTTTCTTCTCTGTAATTTCCTGTAACCAAATTACCTTCACATATTGTGACATCATCCTGGAACTATTATTGTACTGGGCTCTTGCTCTGCCTTCCCAAGGTCAAATTTTCCTCTCTCTAGATCATTTTCCATGCAGCTGTCACTCTGATCTATTTAAATTATACACTATTTCTTTTATTTTAAATTCATTGATGTTAGAATAAAGTAGAGTTAATCTGACCTATATGACCTTAAAGGATCTTTCTGCTACTTGTGGCCCTGGAATTGCAGGTTTCTTCCTCCATATTTCCTCTGCTCTGATTCACTGTATCCCTCTGTTGCTTAACCTAACTCTAAGTTCTTAACACAAAGGTTTTTTAAATTTTTTCATCATTTAAAATTATTTCCTTTATTTTGAAATTATGATGTAGCTATATCACTTCTCTACCCATATCTGTATCTTTATCTCTATATCTATGCCTGTCTATCTATCTCTATATCCGTATATCTATACCTCTACTTGCCTCCTGTTTATGTCTCTGACTCTATCTCTATCTCCGTCTCCATCTTTCTAGCTAATGAGAAATGGCTGAGGTCCCAGACTGAATAAAAGGACAAGGCAAGCTAAACCACAAATGTCTCTGACTGCAGACACAATTTAAATAGCCATGAATCTGCTAATATCTATCTATCTATCTATCTATCTATCTATCTATCTATCTATCTATCTATCTATCTATCTATCTGTCTGTCTGTCTGTCTGTCTGTCTGTATACATGTACATCATAAACATGCATGTACATCATATACATCATATACATATACAGCATACACACATACACATACATATATACATATATCCTTTTCTTGGTCTTTTTCAAATTCATGCCCTCTTTCTTTCAGTAATTTATATTACATGCATATATGCATATATATTCCTCAATATACAATTTTAGTCTGTATAATATTACATGTATTTTTTTAAGACTGGCCATTTCATATTAGATAACCAATTGGTATTTTCTTCCCTGGGGAAGGCATGTAATATATTTTAATTGTATTCTTTCTCCTCCCCAACTCCTCTCAGATCATCCCTCTGACTAGGATACTGTTCCACAGTCTTGTCTTTTCCATGTAACTCTTTCCTACCCTGATTTCACATAAAATGTGCTTTCTCACTCCCATAGAACCAGGTCAGATTTTCCATAGCATGCTCATTTAGTCCATTCTGAGGTTATGATTATATAAACATACAGCTGCTTTAGTAACTTTCTACCCATATACCATAATTCTTTTTAAGACAGAGGCCCCACTTGAATTTTACTCACCAATATTAATTCCAAGTACATCTTGAGTATATGTTTTAATCATCATTTTTCTCCATTCATACTAGCTATGAATTGATTCTAACTCAATCATGTACTATGACATTTCTAGGCTGTTTCAATACCCCTATAAGTATGACTGCATTCTTACTGTTTTCTCTCATTAGCACAGGTTTACAGGTTAATATCCCAGAAGCAGAGCTCTGAACATTTCAGGAACTATAAGTGGTTTCCCATTGTCCACACAATAAGTCCAAATCCCTCTAGGCCACCATCTGACCTTTACAATACTAATCTGATCACACTGAACATGTATGTTCCATTTCCATGGATTGAAATCTGAATAATTTTTGTAATACAGCCAAAAGCCAATTCTTCCACAAAACTTTTTTGTTTTCCTCGAAGTAGAAATCATCTCTCTTGTTTCTTTGATCTCCTACCCTTTCTTGCTTGATTCTCCGCAATGAAGATTGTCTCCTCCTGCTGATGATAGATGACAAGACTGGAGTGTCCAACCAGCATCATGTGCACTGGAAAGACTTTCTAAACATCTACTGAATGTTCTTCCTATGTGAAAGAGTTTAGCAAGATGCCTCAGAACGATTATCTCATAAGTAGAAATGAAGAAGAATTCATCTACACCATGGCTCCTGTGAGGACAGACATTGCTTTTCACAGACCCAGCAAGTAATCTATTTTTGTGCACTCACTTAAGTTCTTCTAACCACTAAAGTGACAAAAATACTACTGGAAAAAAATTATACTTTTAGTCATTTCATGATAATCATGAAGACATCATGAAAATTCTGTTGCTGTAGACTCTTTTGATAGGAATACAATGATAGTCTATGGTTTTTATCATTTTCTTGTTAATTCCATTTGGAATTTCAGACTGGCAATTGAAATTTTCAAGTTTGCTTTCTTGCTTGCATTAGCTACTTCCTGCAGCTATCTTGAACAGCTCATGGTGTGCAGCCTCTCTATGTAGTCTTCTGTTTCCTCTCTTTTGTTTGTTTGTTTTAGTTTTTTGTTTGTTTGTTTGTTTGTTTGTTTGTTTTTAGACACAGGGTCTCCCTTTGTAATTCTAGCTGTCCTGGAATTCACAGAGATATGCCAGCTTCTGCCTCTTCTTTTTTTTTTTTAATTGGTTATTTTGTTTATTTACATTTCAAATGCTATCCCCACTCCCATTTTCCCCCTCCCTGAAAACTCCTCAGTAGAGCTCCCCTCCCTCTGCCTCCACAAGGGTGTTCTCCCACCCACCCAACCACTCCAGCCCCACCACCCTTTCATTCCCATACATTGGGGCATTGAGCTTTCACAGGACCCAGGGCTTCCCCTCCCATTGATACTAGACAAGGCCATCCTCCTCCACATACACAGCTGGAGTCATGGGTCTCTTCATGTGTATTCTTCGGTTGGTGGTTTAGTCCCTGGGACTCTGGGGGTTCTGGTTGGTTGATATTGTTGTTTCTGCCATGGGATTGCAAACCTCTTCAGCTCCTTCAGTCCTTCCCCCAACTCCTTCATTAGGGTTCCCATGATCAGTTGGATGTTTAGCTGCAAGCATCCACATCTGTATCCATAAGCCTCTGTCAGAACTTCTCAGGAGACATCTACATCAGGTTCCTGTCAGCAGGCATTTCCTGGCATCAGCAAGGTCTGGGTTTGGTGGCTGCACATGGGATGGATCTCCAGGTGGGGCAGTCCATGGACAGCCTCTTCCTCAGCCTCTGTTCCATTCTTTGTTCCTGCATTTCCTTTAGACAGGAACAATTCTGGGGTAAAATTTTGTGAAGGGTGGGTGATCCCATCCCTCAACCAGAGGCCTTACCTAACTTCTGGATATGGTCTGTACAGGTTCTCTTCCCCCTTGTTGGGCATTTCAGCTAATGTCATCCCAGTTGGGTCCTGGAAGCCACTTCTTTTTCTGGCACCTGGGACTTTCTGGTGGCTAACTGCACTTCCCATCCCCCATTGCTACGTACCCCTGTTCAATTGCTTGACCCTCTGTATTGCCCATCTCTTCCTACTCCTAACCCTTGCCCCCCATTTTTCCTCTCCCCCTTCTCTCTTCGTCCCATGTCCTTCCCACCATCAACCTCTCCTGATTATTTTGTTCCTCCCTCCAAATTGGACTAAGTACTCACACTTCGGTCTTCCTTTTTCTTAAATTCATATGGTCTGTAAGTTGTATCATTGTGTATTCCGAGCTTATTTCCTAATATCTACTTATCAGTGAGTACATACCATGTGTGTTCTTTTATGACTGTGTAACCTCACTCAGGAAGATATTCCTTAGTTCTATCCATTTACCTAAAAATTTCATAAATTCATTATTTTTAATGGCTGAGTAGTACTCCATTGTGTAAATGTATAATATTTACTCTATCCATTCCTCTGTTGAGAAAACATGTGGGTTGTTTCCAGCTTCTAGCTATTGTAAATATGACTGCTATGAACATAGTAGAGCATGTGTCTTAATTACATGTTGGAGCATGTTCTGGGTGTATGGCCAGGAATGGTATAGCTTGATCCTCAGGTAATATTATGTCAAATTTTCTGAGGAACTGCTAGATTGATTTCCACAGGGGTTGCACCAGCTTGCAATCCCATCAACAATGGAGGAGTGTTTATTTTTCTCCACATCCCCACCAGGATCTGCTGTCACCTGAGTTTTTTGATCTTAGCCATTCTGACTGGTGTGAGGTGGAATCTCAGTGTTGTTTTGATTTGCATTTCCCTGATGACTAAGGATGTAGATTGATTTCCTTAAGTGCTTCTTAGCTATTCATTATTCCTCAGTTCAGAATTCTGTTTAGCTCTGTACCTCATCTTTAAATTTGGTTGTTTGGTTCTCTGGAGTATAATTTCTTGGGTTCTTTGTATATTTTAGATATTAGCTCTCTATTGGATATAAAGGGATAAGAATGGATCAATTTTCATTCTTCTACATGCAGACTGCCAGTCAATCCAGGATGATTTGTTGAAAACTCTTGTCTTTTTTTCATTGGATGGTTTTAGGTCCTCTGTCAAATATCAAGTGACCATATTTGTGTGGGTTCATTTCTGGGTCTTCAATTATATTCCACTGATCTATATGACTGTCTCTGTACCAATACCGTGCAGCTTTTAATCACCATTGCTCTATAGTATATAGCTTGAAGTCAGGGATGTGATTCTGCCAGAAGTTCTTTTATTGTTGAGAATAGTTTTCATTATCCTGGGTTTTTGGTTATTTCAAATGAATTTGCAAATTGCTCTTTTCAATTCTATTAAGAATTGAGTTGGAATTTTGATGGGATTGCATTGAATCTGTTGGTTGCTTTCAGTAAGATTGTCATTTTTACTCTATTAATCTTGCCAATTCATGAGCATGGAAGATCTTTCCATCTTCTGAGGTTTTCTTCAATTTCTTTCTTCAGGGATTTTAAGTTCTTGACATACAGATCTTTCACTTGCTTGGTTAGAGTTACACCAAGATATTTTATATATTTGTGAGTATTATGAAGTGCATTGTTTCCCTAATTTTTTTCTCAGCACTTTTATTTTTTGAGTAGAGGAAGGCTACTGATTTGTTAGAGTTAATGTTATATTCTGCCACTTTGCTGAAGTTGCTTATCAGCTGTAGGAGCTCTCTGGTAGAATTTTTGGGGTCACTTATGTTTATAAGTGAAGATATATAATATCATCAGTAAATAGTGATATCTTGACTTCCTCTCTCCAAATTTGTATACTCTTTTAAGTGAGGAGACAAACTACTGAGAGAAAATACTTCTTGACAAATGTAAAGAATAAACAAGTAAAGGAGATAATTAACTTATCAGCATAGGAAAGTAGATCATTGTCACAATTTTCCTTGAAAATTCTGTCAGGTGAAATCTAGGGAAATGGATTTAAAGGCCTCAGAACTATGACTTTCAATTTGATTTTACTTTTACTATTTTATTTAAATATGCCATTAATACTAATTAGATATGGTACAAATCTCCAAACAATAAATAATATTAAGCTGTGCCTGCAAGTGTTATATATTGTTTGTCATTCAGATTGTTAGGGAAGAAGTGCTCATTTTTACCTCTCAGGCGATATCTAATGTAAAGGAGAGCATAATAAAAGTCATAAAAAATTCTGTATTCTGGTTTAACTTTCTAATAACTAATCACAAATTACTGAGGAAAGCTAATATTTCTCTGAGTTACAGAACTATTTTTGCTAAAATTAGAAAAAAAATGTCTAATGTACCTGTTCTTGGGTATTTGTAAGAACCAAGTGAGAATAAATAAAATGATGTCTATAAAACCCTATTCTAAAATGAAATTGTGTTACTTTTAATGAGGTGTTTTGAATTGAGTTAATACACAACAAAAGCAACAACAACCAACAAAAGAAAAACCAAAAACCTCAATACCAAAAGTATTTGACGGGAACCAAACTTTTAACATTTCTACTATATAAGAGAATATTCCAACTGTACATTGAATATATAATTAGTGTGATTTCTCCCTTTCCTTTCACTTCTTTTCTTTAGGTGAGGAGAACACACTATGCTGTGCCATTCTGGAGGCTAATAGCTTCAAAGCTTTAATAAATGCTCCTTTTCTCAATACCTCTTTCAACTTGTCAGCACAAACAGGCTGAGTAAATGGCTATCAATTGTGGTTGAGATTAATATAATGTTTCTCACAACTCCTTCATGCCACATCTCAACATGGAGTTGTTCCTGTTGCCGTCAGTATACTAAATGTGGATGGCAGCAGATCTTCATCATGAAGAACTCAAAGCTATACATGATGCTGGGTTTCCAGGAGTTGATCTGGTAAATTAGATTAAAACATTCAGAAAATACTGTTCCTGAGGGGTTTACTTTCAGCAAGGATCAGGGAAGAAATGGGTTTTAACCAAGGATCTTTTAGTCTAAGATCTTAGTTTGAATCCATACTTATACAAAAAAACTGACTTGGAAATTTTTTTTTTTCATTCTTCAAAGGCACTCACCATGCGGATGCTTCAGTCCTGCATTGAAGGAGAAACAGAATAATTGTGGGAGGTTGAGGGAGGGAGTACCTGGGAGGCAGAGAGGAGAGGGAGGAAATAAGGGCAGGGGGCAGTATCAGGTACTATAGTGCATGGGAGAGAGGTACAGAGCTTCAGGAAATCGAATAAAAATACATAGCAGTTGGGGCTGAGGAACTAAGGATAGCCATTGACAGGTCCCAGGACCTAATTGAGATGTCTTTAGCTAAAATGCACAGAAAAGGAGAGATAGAATGTGTAGAAACCACAGCCCCTGGTCAAGGGATGGGGCCACCCACTAATTTCAACATTTTTAACCCAGAAATGTTCCTGCCCAAAGGAAGAAGAGGGACAAAAATTAAAAAAAAATGGAACAGAGACTGAAGGAAGGGCCATCTGAGGACTGTGCTACCTGGGGATCCAACCTGTCTGCAGACACCAAACTCAACACTGTGGTTGGCTGGACTACCCAGTGTTAACAGGTACTAGACCACCAACCAAGGAGTATACAGGGAGAGAGCCATGGTTCTAGATATATATGTAGCAGAGGATGGCCTTGTCTGAAATCAGTGGGTGGGGAAGACCTTGGTTCTGTGGAGGTTTGATGCCCCAGCATAGGGGGATGCTGGAGGAGTGGAGGTAGGTAGGTGGGGGGGTGGTGGAGAGTGGGAGGGTGGGGGAGGGTGAGTAGGTGGGTAAGGCTGAGTGGGAGAGAGTGGATGGGTGGGTGAAGGAGGGTGGGTGGGCAAGTATGGGTGGGTGGGAGAGCACCCTCATAGAGGCAAAAGGGAGGGAAGAGAGAGCAGATGTAGGATGGGGACTTTGTGGAGGGGTAAGAGGGAAGTGAGATATCATTTGAGATGTAAATAAATGGAATGATTATTTTTTTAAAAAGATGCATTCTTAGATATTGAATGTCCCAAGCTACCATTATTTGTTGACTTGTGTTGTGTTATCCAAAAGAGAATCTCTTGAATCTAGTGAAAACACCACAGGTTGTGTTGCTGATTTATAATCAGACATGAGATTCTGTTTTTATACTATCAAAAGGTCCAGTATCATTAACACCAAATTAACCGATATTCCAAAATAATATTATACAGTAAAACAGGATTTTAGAAATCTGACTCAATATCTACCTGTCTCATCCTCCTATAAAGTTGAACCTCAGACTCAGAAGATCACTTAAGATTCTATAACTAACACATTTATGACTTTCTCTACTTTTAAGTTTATATCCAGTCTACATATCAAATGCAAATGTTGCAGACCTGGAATCCCCTTAATACCAAAACTTGGGGGTTACAGCAGGAAGAGGATCTAAAGTTTGAGGCCAGTCTAGGATATATAGTAAAAATTTGACTAAAAATGAATGAATATTTTAACTGAAATATGAACTTCTTTGAAAAGTTATACTAGACTGTGCCTTTTCCATGAAGCCCTCAAGAGGCTCATACCTTAAATCAGATCTTAGTAGTTACTCAAAGGATTGAACATTTAATCGTCTTCCTCCCCTCCCCCCCCCCACAAATATATCAAGTAACAGTTCAGACAAACTAGGTAATGGCTGTTATAAAAACAAACAAATCCTAATCTGATTTTAATTCAATTTATTTGTGTATATAAGCTTATCATTTTCAGAAAATAATATTGACTGATCCATAAATTATACTACGCTTGTCTTACATTTATTTTTACATTTGTTTTAGGATTAGTTTCTCCTTTTATCAGGATTTCAAATAATCTCCCAGTGGCCATGCCTTTGTTTAATACTACAATGACTCTAAAGATAAAATATTCTAACACCAACTCTTTAAAAATAAATTTTGTTAAGTAAATAAATTAGCTGACCACAAATATAAGTTATGTGGATAACCTATGAAATTATAAAATGAGTATCACTTAATCAATTTTATGACATTGTACATTAATATGCTACAAAGGCAGCACATTTCTTTGTCCTGAAAATTTAGTATATAGTTTATGAAAAACAAGACACTTTACATAAATTCTCATCTTTTAGTCATATATCACCATCACTGACTTGAAATTTTTGCTTTCATTCAGTTCCTGGTGTTTCTATCAAACACCATGAGAGGCAAAGATTGCAAATGTAATGTCAATTTTTGTTTTATTTTTATCAATCCACGGGAATCACTTTACTCTCCTTCTGAAGACGCTTCTTTCCAAGTAGTGGAATATGTCTAAGAAAAAAAAATAGCAGGGAACAGGAAGCCACCTTTGAATGTGTCCGTAAATGTATACATACGTAAGATTAGAGCTAAGTGTAAAAATGCATTCTTAGATTCTCAGCATCAGGAAGCCAAAACCAGAGGATCTGTGAGCCCAGCAAGGTCCAGGCTTGCCTGCCAATACAATGAGGTCTTGTCTCGATTTTTTGTTATTGTTTTTGTTTTTTAGTTTTTTTGTTTCAAAATTCTTTATGTGTTTTCACATAAAGAAACAGCCTTAAAAATGTGTAACTTAATAAATTTAGAAAACTGCAAGCTTTTCAACACTATAATCACATCAGTGTTAATACACTTGTTGATAATGAACAAGATCAAGAATAGAGATTTCCATCCTTCTGTGATGATAGAATATAGTATGCTAACCACAATCCAACTGATAAGTATATTTTAGATCAATGCCTTTCTTATTTAAACATTGAGTCTCTCCATATCACTATTAGCTTCACATTTATTTCCCTGTTAAGTGAATCACTTAGATTTTCTCTGTATCACTTACTTACTGTGCCATGGAAATATAAAACACATTCTTTCTTTTACCTTGTAACTTTGAGTACCTGTTAATTATGTATAATATATTACAAGTTGTCTAAGAGCAGTGATATGCCAGACTACCCAGAACTGAAGTAAGTTTATACAAATAAAGGCAATTTTAAAACAAAAACAAAAAAAGAAAAATGATATGATCTGTGTGCTGGTTGAATGGTAAACTTTTGAAAACAGTCAAATATCCATTCACTGTGTTTAAAATCATATAAGACTATGATTAAATGTCACATAGACAGATGATGCTCCTTTATCAGTAGAACAAAAGCTTGTGAAGGGAGGTATTACTTGTGTTGGTGAAGGTGCTAAAATAAATGACACCACCTATTTAAGAATACACCAGATTTCCCAGCTCCAATTTTCAACAACAATGAAAATGAAGAATATGGTGGTTTGAATATGTTGCCCCATAGGAAGCAGCACTATGAGGAGGTATGTGGCCTTGTTGGAATAGGTGTGGCCTTGTTGGAGAAAGTTCATTCCTTGTGGTATTGTGCTCAAGGTCTGCTCAGTGCAGAAAAGACACTCTTTTCCTAGTTGCCTGTAGATGACAGTCTCCTTTCTGGCTGCCTCAGGATCAAGATGTAGAAGTCTTGCTTCTTCCAGCACCAAATCTGCTTTCATGATGCCATTCATACTTCCCACTATGATGATAATGGACTGAACCTCTAAAACTGTAAGCCAGTCCCAATTAAATGTCTGCCTTTATAAGAGTTGCCTTGATCAAGGTGTCTCTTCGGCAATGGAAGTCCTAAGACAAAAAGTGAGACTTTTCATGTTCTATTTTGAGAAGAGCACCTGTTATAATGCACTATCATGTAATACTTGCACAGGACTCTGATTTATCATCTGGCCCAAACTCTTTGATGTCACTAACTTCACAACAATTTATGATGACCACATTGTGAGTAATTGACAATATATTGACTTCTTTACTGTAAACTGAAACTAAATATTACATATCATAAAAAAATTTAGAAATATGACTATTTTCTTGGGCTAAAATCAGTAAAAGTAAGAAAAATGTTGATATTTTATCCTAAGGATATTAGAGAAGACATTTAATTTGACTTCAACATTTAAGTAGTGAAAATATTCATAATTCACTTAACTTATACAATAACCTTTTTAAGGGAAAATTTTAATTTCATGATTATTTTTAGAGTAGTTCAATAAGTTTGGTTGTAATGTAAAGGAGTACATTAAGTTTGTGTTAGATGTTAAGGCCTGCACTGGAGACCAGGTTGGCTGACTCCTATGAAGTAGTGTGTAATACATTTCACCCATCTTTTATTCAGTCATGCAATAAATCACTATGGATCAAATCCTACTATAAAAATAACATGCTTAGTATGCTTATTGTATAGTGTTTCTAATCTGAAAAAGAAGCATGCTTGTTATTTACTATGTAGCCATGAAGTAGACCTTGGCAACTTTCCTCAAAGATGAGGACAATTGCTATGAAATGTGCTATCTTATTAGAAACTTGGGATGTTTCATACAGGTAAATGTATCACAAAGCATAGGGAGATCAAACAGGAAGAAGCGGAGGTGGACAGGAAAAGATGGTCTCAAAAGAACAGTAAAGGTGTGATTACCTATTTTGGCTTTTACCCTTCATTATAATTGCTATCATCTACATTCTTTTTCATATTTCTACTAATTCAATACAACCATAACCGGAATCAGCTGCTTACATCACATTCATAGAGTACTACTAATAGACTATAGCCTGAAGTTTAAATAAAAATTTCTTTTGCCTTTGGCTTCTTTACTCCTAAGGCAGTTTTCATGACACCACTTCCTGAATTTATTTATCATGTCTCGTTTTCCTTGTTTACATAACTTCTAGATGTAGCACGTTTCCAAAATTGCAAAATGATCTCCTCTTCCCAGATAGTGTCTTTCTCCATTATTTCAGGCAATCTCATGGTGTTAATAGCTCTCACCTCCTCAGTCTTGTGCCAAATGCCCCCATTCCTCAAGTGCACATTTCCCCATCTCTGCTTGATTTCCCATCTGATGTCTTTGCATTAATGCCAAACACACAGGAAAATTCCCATTCACTCTTCAGTCAGTTCTGCCTTGCTCTGTGCCCTAGAGATGACATAAGTGAGTGGTACTGACAGATACTTTACTCTCAGGCTTACCATTGTGCTTAGGCAAACGTGAATCCTAGAAATAAACTCAAAGGAGGGAATTGAAAAAGCTCAGGGTATTTTCCTGAGACCCCATTTCTCTACTTTAAATTCCTGCTCAAACCTCTAGAGATGTTTCTGTCCCAATCCACTGATTAATGGCTATGATTAATCTGAAATGACCACATGATCTTTTTCCTGCAGTATTACGTCCTGTTTACACCTTTGAGTGTGTTAATACTCAAAGTTTTATGAAAGTCTTACAGTTTAAATGAGTACAGCACTTGTTTGTCCAGACCCTGATAATGCCTCTACCACTCCACTGTCTCATTTCTCATTTACTTTACTTCCCACTAACCTAGGAATATGAATAGGAGTAATTTCCCAGTACAACTTTTACACTATGGTATCATACTTTTTGATCTGACTTTTTTTTCTGAGACAATGTTTCTCTGTATAGCTCTGGCTGTCCTGGAACTCACTTTGTAGACAAGGCTGGCCTCAAACTCAGAAATCCACCTGCCTCTGCCTCCCGAGTACTGGGATCAAAGGTGTGCACCACCACGCCCGGCTTGATCTGACTTTTTGAACTTACCAAACTTACACTTTCTGAAATTCCACCACTGCTAGCAGTTTTAATTAAGTAAAGTACAAAAATTCGGTGTGATATTCAACCACTCTAAAATAAGGCTACAACATCTTTCTAAATATTTTTCCTACCACCTACCATATTTCTCAAATACACCCTGGACTCCACTTGCAATCAACTACACAATACAGACTGATTTCCCCTGCAGAGCTTTGTTCTAGTCCTTCCATCAAAAGTCAAATCCTGTCCCTCTTTCCACCTACTGCTCAAAAGTGGTAGAAATATGATCATACATATTATGTGAATTTCTTCACTTAGGCTTTTGACCCTAGGTTGTGGTATAACACATAGAAATTACATGTTTGGCCAACTATTATGACAATGTTTAGAATCTTGTATTATTGACTACTAAAAGTAGGGATGACCTATGCAATCATTGCATGTCACATGGAGCAAAGGACACACAGAAATGTAATGTATAGGTTTTATTCCACATATCACTTTGGAAGTTAAAAGAGTTTTGTCATACAGACTAAGCTAAATGTCAAATTCCAAAATGCTAACTAAGGGCTCAAGATGGTAGTGTCTTCTGATTTATGTGTTATGTGCTAGGTCACTGCTTCACAGAATCCAGGACAAAGCAAGAATAAAACTCCTAGATATTATATATATATATATATATATATATATATATATATATATATATATATATATATATTATTTTTTGGTTTTTCAAGACAGGGTTTCTCTGTATAGCCCTAGCTGTCCTGGAACTCATTCTGTAGACCAGGTTGTCCTGGAACTCAGAAATCTGACTGCCCCTGTCTCCCAAGTACTGGGATTAAAGGCGTGCATCACCACTGCCAGGCCCTAGATATTATTTTAAATAGTAGTGACATATACAGATAAGATCTAACAAGTCACTCTTTTTCTTTCATGTTACTCATTCTGTCCTAAGTCAGGCAATTAATGACTTATTTTATACAACAAAATACAAAATATAGAGAATTTTATAGACTGAATAGGAAGCCTGCCTATTGTTTCATTCTCCAGTTCAGTCAGTCATCATTAAATAAGAATTTGAAGAGTATTCAATATGCCCAGTGTGAAGAATCAAATAAATATAACTGAAACAGACAGGCATGGTGGCGCATGCCTTTAATCCCAGCACTGGGGAGGCAGAGGCAGGCGGATTTCTGAGTTCGAGGCCAGCCTGGTCTACAAAGTGAGTTCCAGGACAGCCAGAGCTATACAGAGAAACTCTGTCTCAAAAACATATATATATATATATATATATATATATATATATGTGTGTGTGTGTGTGTGTGTGTGTGTGTGTGTGTGTGTGTATAACTGAAACATTAAAAGTAACTCTAGGTAACTTACATTATAGTTGAGAAAACTTAGTTTCAATACCTTTACTTGGAAATAAAGAAGTATAAGAATGTATACTTTTACAGCACTAGAAATCCAATGCAGCAATCAAGCAAGAAAAAGAAATAAAGAACATTTATTGGAAGAAAAAAAATTCAAATTCTCATTATTTTCAGACATCATGATCTCATGCATAGAAAAACTCAATCATCTACTTAAAATGAATCAACAACAACAAACTGTTAGAACTAATTAAGTCATAAAAGTTGTAGAATGTCAAACAACACCCAAAATGTTGTAGCACTGTTAATCAAAAATAACAGATGAGTGAAACTTGAAATAAAGAAAGCAATCTCATACACAAACATTATAAAATAACATAACTCACATAGAAATAAGTTGAAATAAAACACCAATGATGCAGAAGAAGAGGGGAAGCAGGAAAAAAGATACTTTTGGAACAGGAGAGAGCATGGAGGTCAAATGCAGGTAGAGAAGGTCCCCGGTTCAGGTGGATCCTCTACCAGAGGATTTGTAACTTAGAATAGCTTACAAATTAAGATGCTAGTTGTTGCTCCCAGCGATTGTGCTACCTGTTGATTCAAAACTAAGTTTGTGTGATGCTTTCCTTCAGGAGGTGACTCAAGGTGACTCAACTGGGTTCCAGAGAGAATGAGACTTTCAGCCGGATCCAGCTGGGACACAGACATCATCAGGGACTACCCTTGCCCCCTTCAAAGTTATCTCAATGCCCTTATTCAGCAGGAAGAAGTTATGAAGGGTTGTCCCAGTTCTCTGGGCTTGGGGGCTGAAGCTTATATTTGTCTCAGCAGATTTTCACCTGCCTGACAGACTCCATCCAGGGATCACCTGAGAAGCCTCTAAACTCTGGACTTGCTGGAAGTTAATGTTAACCAGTTCATTCAATGTGATTGCTCCCTGTCTTTCATCTGGATCTGCTAATCAGATGATTTTGATACACGCCCTATTGCCCAGTCTTTGACCTTCATTTCAGCCTTTCTGGGACCCTTTCTGGGATCCTAATGTCAGCAGAAAGTAAATACAGAAGAGAAACATGGCATCCATTGTCCCACTCTATAGGCAGGAATGCTGGGTCAAAAAGGAAACCATCCCCCAACTATGGTACACTCTGAAAATAACCTCATGTCTCTTGTCAGGTTTTATAACAAGTTTTGTATCCTTGTGTTGTGGATAGCCCTGGAGCTAATTATATGTGATGTTAATTCAGTTCTCCAGTGAGTGGCTTTGAACAAGGAACAAGTCAACACTCAGGTGATTTCCTGTAAACCTGCTTCCCACCTTCATTTGTAAAATAAAGGAGAGCTGATGACTGGGCAGATAAAAGGGAAGTTGGAACAGAAGGAGGGAGGGAGAAGAAGGAGAAAATGGAAGAAGGAGAGGAAGCAGAGGAGGAGGAACAAGTAAAGCAGAGCAGAAGCACATGGCCTGGAGAAACCCCAAGTTCTAAGGGGTTTCATAGATGTGGAAGATGGGAGTGTAGCAGTAGATCTGCCCAATCTAGGCTCACAGCATGTATTCATATTAATTGAGTTGTGTTTTCATTGCCGGGGGCATATTTGGGTTGGAAATTTACTGCAGCATCCTTGCCTCATGTATAGATGATTGGGCAAATGAATGTTTCGATATATGAATATTTGTTTAGTGTAACTCATGAAAATTGCACTGTTAGTAATAGTGTGGGTCCAAATCAATGAAACTTTCTATGGTGGTAATTTAATTAATTGTATATCTGGCATTCTGGCATACAGGCCATTCCTGTTATGGTATTTTATAAACCTTTATTTGTTTTACTTCCAGTTAATATTGCAGAACCTTGGTATTCAGATAGAAGCTTCCATGTTTTGAATGAAATTTTTAAAAGTTCTGAGTAGACCTAAAGATTTGTCTAAAAGATGCTAAACCCCTGAAATTTAATGCTGCAAAACCTGCCTCTGAATGGTTAGAGGAATGTCTTCCTGGTCTCTGTGTTCTCATTTGGCCTCCTCAGTACTTGCCTTGGGTACTGTAATGGCTATAGGATTATACTTGTTGCCACTTGTGGTTAATTGTGCCCTCCATTTCTTTTCGAACATCTATGCAGATCTCCATCATATGCAGCTCAAAACTGTAACCTAATAGGTTACATGCCCCATTGCACAGGCTGGTAGTCAAAGACAGTAAGATTCTCTCGTAGCATGAGAGGGAACGAATGCTAGGATTCGTGTGAGATAATAAATCTTTTAAAATCAGATTCTATTTTAGAGAACCTGACCTAAGTTTGAACTCAGGTAAACTATATGGCTGGTACCTAGCATTAATTTCCAAATTGGGCCCCCAACAAAACCTAAGCCTAGCTCCAGTCTCTAGGATAATCCCCAACAAGACCAGAATCTCCAGGTTATACCCACAACAAGAACAACATGTTCAGGTTATTCTCTCAACACACCTGTACACCAGGTTACAAGCCCACCCCTTGCCTAATGACCACTAATGCAGAGGAGAGCAGAAGTTAAGTTTATGATATTACTCCCAGCCAATTATGTTAAAGGCCAAAGTATCTTTCCAATTAGATGCTTGAACACACACTCCCTGCTTGCTGCTTATTATAAAGTCTTGCTCCATAGACATTTGGGGCTCCCCACTACCAAAACAAAGTTGCAACAAAGCATGAAATAAGTAAAACAAACAAACAAAACAGATACATAGACAAATGTAATAGAATAAAGCAACTAAAAGTACATCTATACTTCTATAATCAACTGATTCAGTTGAAGATGCTAAGAATATATACTGTATGACTATTTTTAAAAATGTGGTTAGGAAAATTATGTTCACACAGAGAACAACACCAGGCTCCTGTTTCTTACCAGTTATAAAAACAGCTCAAAATGTATTAACAATGTTTAAAACCAGGAAATGTTTAAAATAAAATAGAGGAAGTGCTGAGACACTAGAAGAGATGAAGTTTTTTATTAATAAGAAACCAGAAGCTGCCCAAAGACAACTGAAAATACCCAAAGCTTAAACAAACTAAAAGGCACATCTTCAGGAAATTAATGACTGATAAAGACACAACTTACAGGGAATGAAAACATATCTGTAAACTACTATTCTTGGTAATGCTGGTCATCATTATCTGGTAAAGAATACATAACAAATTCCCAAACTCAACCCACAATAATAATAACAGCAATAAAGTCTGGTTGGAAAAAGATCAAAGGCCTAAGGAGACATTTCTCAAAGAGAAAACACCAAATAGCCAATGGGCATAAATGAAAATGTGTGACATCACTAGTCACAGGAAACACACAGCAAGACCACAATGAGCTAACACCTTGCCTCAGCAAGAGTGGCTATTAATAAAAAAGAAAAACTGTCAAGGATGTAGAAAGGAAACTATGGTAGACTGATCATGGTAATATAAATTACTACAATGATTACAGAAACAAACTAAAGACTCTTCCAAATGTTAGAAATAGGACTACCATACAATCCAGGAATCCTACTGGTTACACACCACAGAACATGAAATAAGTATATCAAATTCATGTCTTCATTCTCATACTCATTGTAACACAACTGAAAATAGAAAGAAAATCAAAACAACTCAAAGGTCTGTCAGCTCACCAGTGGATAAAAAAATGTGGTACATAGATGAAACAGAATATCATTTAAGCTTTAAAAAGAATGTGGATCCACTCCCAGGTGCTCTAACACTCCCAGGATCATAGATAGAATCAGAGGTAAGGAGGACACGACATCTGCCCCAACACCAGAAGTAAGTGGGACTAGTGGGACTCTAGCACCTAGGAACTCTGCCTGACCAGTGGCATGCACTGAGCAGACCTTAGGCATTAACTCAGCAGCCAGTCCCACAACACCCAGAAAAAGCTCCACTCCCAGGCTCTCTAGCACACTCGGGTCCACAGGATCCCAGGAGTTTGGTCACACTAGGATCTCAGGGTCCCAGAGGCAGCTTGACTACCAGGAGCTCTGACACACCCTGAATCTCAGGATCACAGGATCCCAAAATCAATGGATCAAAGAGACAGCTGAACTCTGAGGAGTTCTGGCATAACCAGGATCATAGGAAGGACAGTCTCCAGTCAGATATAGTGATGGCAGGTAGCACTAGAAATAATCAGATGGTGGGAGGCAAGCATAAGAACATAAGCAACAGAAACCAAGGCTATTTGGCATCATCAGAATCCAATTCTCCTATCATAGCAAGTCCTGGATACTCCATCATACCAGAAAAGCAAGATTTGGATTAAAATCACATCTCTTGACGCTGATAGAAGACTTTAAGAAGGACATAAATAACTCCCTTCAAGAAATACAGGAGAACATAGGTAAACAGCTAGAAGCCCGTAAAGAGGAAACACAAACATTCCTTAAAGAATTATAGGAAAACACAAACAGGTGAAGAAAAGAAAAAAACAATCCAAGATCTAAAATTGAAAATAGAAACAATAAAGAAATCACAAAGGAAACAATCCTGGAGTTAGAAGGCCTAGGAAAGAAATCAGGAGTCATAGATGCAAGCATCAACAACAGAATACAAGAGATAGAAGAGAGCATCTCAGGTGCAGAAGATACCAAAGAAAATATTGACACAATAGTCAAAGAAAATGCAAAATGCAAAAAGTTCCTAACCCCAAACATCCAGGAAATCCAGGACACATGAGAAGACCAAACCTAAGGATAATCGGTATAGAAGAGAGTGAAGATTCCCAACTTAAAGGGTCAGTAAATATCTTCAAAAAATTATAGAAGAAAACTTCCCTAACCTCAATAAAGATATGGCCATAAACATACAAGAAGCATACAGAACTCCAAATAGATTGGACCAGTAAAGAAAGACCTCCCATCACATAATAGTCAAAACACCAAATGTATAAAACAAAGAAAGAATATTATAAGCAGTAAGGCAAAAACATCAAGTAACATATAGAGGCAGACAAAACTAATAATGTTTGATCTGCTGGGTCTGTTAAACCTGAATTAGACTATGTAAACAGTGGTACATATATGGTAAACAGTGACAAAGGCATATGCATTTATGTTTTGTATATCAGCTTTCCTTATGTATTGAGGTGTCCTCCTACCTTTATAGAATCCTCCTAAATAATACAGTAGGCAATATATCCAAAAAATATTAATTTTCAGGTGAAAATATTTTTTTCCTTTCTTAATCATCCTGAAAATTTCTGCTGAGCTATTGTTTTCTTAAGAACATAATCTGAATCCCTGTCTACTGTAACCACGTGTCTCTTTTGATCACTTTAGTAATGTCTTCTAGAAATTTAGAGTGTACGATATTTTATGTGACTGTAGGAAGCCTTTTTTAAAACATTCTCAGTAACATGAAAAAAATCAATATATATATATATATATATATATATATATATATATATATATACATATACATATACATATACATATACATATACATATATATACACTGATTGAGATATAGATATAGATATAGATATAGATATAGATATAGATATAGATATAGATATAGATATAGATATAGATATAGATATAGATATAGATATAGATATATACTGAAAACATCAAAGATACTCACCTTAGATTTTACATCATTTTGAATGGAGAGTCTGATGCTCCAGAAGGATCTAAATCGAACAAACAAGAAATGCCTAAGTGCTTTCTTTGTCTCCCCTCCCTGAAAATGTTCACGAAACTATGTATTTATGTATTTGGTGCCTTGTCCAATCAGTTGTCTGGTTCTTAACCTTTAGTCTAGAAGACCAATATGGTCTTTGTTTAGAAATACCAAATTCCTCAACATGGACCAGCTTCCAGTTTTGTGTTCTGCTTCACAGAGAAGGAATACAAAGCTTGCCTTTGGGAGGTACAGATCCAGAAAAACTTAATTGAATGCCAGGCACAGTGAGACCCCAGAGAGGCTTCTCCTTTAGCTGAATGACCTTCAGTGACTCTAGCCACCCGAGGCCAGACCTGAAACAGCATATGATTCTATTTGTGCCTAGCTACTGAGAATAGCTCACTGGAACCTTCAGTTTTTATCTAACCTGGAGAGTAATCACCACTGTCTGTGGCGTTACAATGACACCAAAAGCAGTATTTAGTTTCTCCTGCTGAGTTCAAAATGTCTGAAGTGAAAAGAAAGGAAAGATGTGCAGAGATAACTACAAGACATGAAGTGGGAGATGATTTTTAAACTAATTATTGGATGAGAAAAAGAAGACAATGCCATTTCTAAATATTGGGAGTGAGAATAAGTAAAAAGGCAAACTAACATCTACCATAAATACAGCAGAGAAAAATAAATCAGTGAAATGAAGCACACCAGAGAATGTGCCAACCGAAAGAGAAGCAGAGGCTTGGCTGACATTTCTATCCAGTGTGTGAGCCTCCCTACATCCCCTTTCCTGTGTGTTTTCATCTAACACTTGCCTCAGAGGACCAATTCTACAACATGCTGTAAAAACAAGAAAGGAGAAAAGAGTGAATGGCCAGAGCTAGTGATAATAAGGGCATAGACACAGGAAGCATTTGGAGATAGCATATTCTTACAGGATAGAACTCGTTTCTGAAAGTATAAATCCATCATTTCATCATCCTATTGGGACAAAGGAAATGCTGAAACCTGAGTATTGGCTATTGATCATTCAGCAGAAATATCTGTTCTTTACCCTTAATTCCTGAAAGAATCGCTTAATTAAGAAAGAAACAAAAATGGGAATTTGCTGTCACTGGTGACAGAAATCTCACCTTATTTGTGCGTAGCTATGATTACAAAATAAATTTAACATGCTCCTCTAAATACAAAGTCAAGGCGATGGTGTCTTGCTGGTGTTTTGACATCATGGTGGTCTGCATTCATGGTCTCTGGCTCTGCCTGAAATTCCTACCTCAGACATCATTCCATATGTGAGAACATAGGATTTATTGATGAATTTAGTAACCACAGAATTTATATATCTAGGTCTTAAACCCTGTGCTTACAGTATGACCTTATTTGTATGTAGATTTTATATATATATATATATATATATATATATATATATATATATATATATATATCACTATTTAACAGGAATATATATACATATATATAATAAATATATAAAATATATATATAATAAATAAATATATATATATAAATAAATATATATAAAACTAAACTGGTCTTCCTGTTAAATAGTGATATATATTCATATTTTATATCACTATTTAACAGGAAGACCAGTGGAACTGAAAAGCCCTTCATCCAGGATGATTGAGATCCTTAATAAAGATATACTTCAATACTTTAAGACTGCCAACCATGTCTTAAAAAATAATATTGGTAAAGGTATTGCAAGCCTGGAGATCAAGAAAGCAGCCTAGATCTTATCTTTCCCTGGTATGCTTTGTGGGAGCACTATCAATCAACACATTTATTGTGTGTTTGCACCTACAGACTGTGAGTCTAGACACTTTGCAGTACTGGGAACTAAGAACATGGGACTGTATGTTCTGGGTAGATTGGTAACTCACAGTTTTGCATACTGCCCTTCTCACTTATGGGAACCAAGTCTCGCTCTTCACTGAACCTTCTATATTACAAATTATTCAATGACAAAACCATGTAAGTCCAAGGTAACTATTATACTGGAACACTGTTAAGAAATACAGTTTTGGAAAGTTGTGAAGTACTCCAAAATCATGCAAAAATAAACATCAAAGTTACTTTAATCTGGAACTATTGAGTCTTACATGACAGAGGTACAACGTTACCATGGAACCTGGAATACAATGTATCCACTTTCATGGTTAAACCTGAGAATCATGTGGGCTGTAATTATAATCCTGAAATACAGTATAACACAGCAAAGAACACTCCCTACAGGATATTGACCAGAAGTCTCAACAAACAAATAATTTACATATTGTCTTAACAGTCCCTTAATAAATATTGTCTCCTAAATATGAATGTTATTAGCACCACATTCAAGAGAAAACTAAATCTCATGAGTTGCCTGTGTCAAATGTTTTGTTTCAAAACAACACTTAGTAAATGAAAATGTGAGAAGATAGGATATGTGTGTTATTAAACTGATAAGAACAGATACTATGCTTGATCTTAGCAAAAACGCCAGGAAGCAATGGTATGTGGATTTTATGTTACCATCACTGTTAGTCTTATAGAATTTCTTAAACTATAGACTATTTAATTTTTTTAGTCTTGTTTGTTGATTTAGCAGATACAATTTACATTTTAAAGGTACAATTCTATTATCAGTGTTATTATCAGTGTCATTAAAATGTGTACAATTGTATAACCTTCATCCAATACAACAAGCAAAACAAATCTATGCTCTATCCTCATGAATTCTATACATGCCTCTGTTTGATTTCTCCCTCTCCTCCTGTTACCAGACAACACTGATTTGATTCTGCCCTGGTGTGTTCCATCTTTACTGTGTCATATAAATCAATCACCTAATACATAGTTATTTCAAATTAGCTTCACTCAACATGATTACTGTCTTAGATATCAACACATCAGTACATGCTTCTATAGTCCATTTCCCAGTGTGTCTGAGAACAGTTCCATTTTATGGATAGACTGTAGTTTGTACATCTATTCTCCAGCTGAAGACTATTTGAGTTATCCCAATTTTGACTATTACAAACAAAGACATTATAGCTATTACTATATGCTTTTTGATGCTTTCTCTTGAATGAATTCTCTAAAATTTGGAATGGTGGGACTATAGTAAGAACACCTCACAATCAATGTCCTAGTGTTTTTTTAACAGTGAATGCAATATTTTGAATATTTGTTCAGCAGTGTACTGGAGTTCAAACTGCAGGGATAAAGTTGTAGCTCACAGGTATGTTGTGTGCTTTTGCTGAATATACAGCACCCGAACAGAAAAAATGTCTCAACTATTCTATTTTTAATAACACTGACTGTTGCCACATTTTTTTGTTTGCATCTTAACCATTCTAGTGATCATATAGTAGAATCTAAGTATAAATTTGCAGTACATTAATAATAAATTAAAAATAAATTTAATTGTATAATCTCATTTGTCGTCAATATCTCTTTGTGAAACATACAAATACATGATCACGTTTGAAATAAATTGATTGTCCTTACTATTGCCTTCAATAGTTATTTTCATATTCTAGATATTATTCTTTCTTTGATTGGAATAAGTTTTATGTGGACATAAGTGAAAGCAAGAAGTTTCTAGGACCCACAATTTTTAGATTTCCCCTACCAGGACCCATCACAGCTTTGTCTCCTCAGCCTTGCCTATGCTGAAGAGTCAGAAAAATAGTTGACATTAGCTTTGAGAGGGCCTTGAAGGACATGATGGGTTTTTTTAATCTTTATAATTTTTTGGATTTGGGGCTTTGGTAATTTCATAAATGTGGGATGTATATACTTGTTTAGATGCAAAGCATTTTTTTTATAATTTGAGGATGTAAAAATTATTTGAAATGATACCTTTTGATTTGTTGATAACTAAAAACCAGTATCAATCACAAATTGTGATTTAAATATTTATTAAGCATATAAAGAAATATGGAACTGTGAACATACATATATACTAGAAATCAGAAAACAATAAACCACTCAAACAAATTCACTAAGCATTAATTAAAACTAAATGTCTGAATCCAATCCCACTGGACCTGTGCCATGATCAGGGAAGCAGAAAACCTGCCTGACCAGAGGCTCAAGTCCCTTCTAGTTGGCTCCAGCTCTAAGTCACCTTGGGCACAAACACAGCAGACAGTCCCACTGTCCCCAAGGACTCTCCACCCAATCTTAGGATCACTGGTGAGTGGAACACAGTATCTGTTCAAAACAATTGTGACGGGCCTGTGAAAGCAGGAACAAGTACACGGGAGCCCAGCTTGACAAGCAGCTTGGGTCCCTTCTGATCAATGCTGGTATACCTTGGTTTTGAACACACCAGACAGCCCAATAGTCCCCAGAGAAGACACCAGTTCCAGGCACTGTAACACACCCAGTATCTTAGGATTCCAGGATCTCAGGGTAAAAGGAGCATGGTCACACAAGGATCTTAGGGTTTCACAGGAAGCTTGACTGCTGCTTGAATGCCAAGAACTCTGACACACCCAGAATCTCAGGTTCACAGGAGCCTGGAAAAGTCCACAAAGTCTAGAGTAAGTCCAGGACTTTTAGGAGTCCTGAATCAACCAGGATTATAGGAAGGACAGCCTCCAATCAGATATATGGAGGACAGCAAGCACTTGAGATAATCAGATGAGATAATCAGATGGCAGGAGGCAAGTGTAAGAATAGGAGAAACAGAAACCGAGGTTACTGAGCATCATCAGAACCAAATTCTCCCACCATAGCAAGTCCTAGATACAACATCACACCAGAAAAGCAAGATATGGATCTAAAGTCATTTCTCATGATGATGATAGAGGACTTTAAGAAGGACATAAATAACTCCAAAACAAAACAAAACAAAACAAAACAAAAAAACAGTTAAACAGCTAGAAGCCCTCAAAGAGGAACCACAACAATCCCTTAAAGATTTCCAGGAAAACACTACCAAACAGGTCAAAGAATTGAGCAAAATCATCCAGTTTCAAAAAATGAAAGTAGACACACACACACACACACACACACACACACACACACACACACACCGCAAAGGGATACAACTCTGGAGATAGAAATCCTAGGAAAGAAATCAGGAATCATAGATCTGAGCATCAGCAACAGAATACAAGAGATGAAAGAGAATCTCAGGTACAGAAGATTCCATAGAAAACATGGACATAACAATCAAAGAAAATGCAAATCCATAAAGATCTTAATTCAAAAGGTCCAGGAAATCCACGACACAATGAGAAGACCAAACCTACAGATAATAGGAGTAGATGAGAATGAAGATTTTCAACTTAAAGGGCAGGAAATATCTTCAACAAATTATAGAAGAAAACTTCCCATACCTAAACAAAGAGATGCCCATGAACATACAAGAAGCCTACAGAACTCCAAATAGACTGTACCAGAAAAGAAATTTCTCCCGACACATAATAATCAGGACAACAAATGTACTAAATAAAGACAGAATATTAAAAGCAGTAAGGAAAAAAGGTCAAGTAACATATAAAGGCAGGCCTATTAGAATTACTCCAGATTTCTCACCAGAGACAATGAAAGCCAGAAGATCCTGGACAGATGCTATACAGACACTAAGAGAACACAAATACCAGCCCAGGCTTCTATACCCAGCAAAACTGTCAATTACTATAAATGGAGAAACCAAAGTATTCCATGACAAAAGCAAATTCAAACAATATCTTTCCACAAATCCAGCCCTTCAAAGGATAATAACTGAAAAACACCAATACAAGGATGGAAACTATGCCCTAGAAAAAGCAAGAACGTAATCCTTCAAGAAACCTAAAAGAAGACATCCACAAGAACAGAATCCTACCTCTAACAACAAAAATAACAGGAAGCAACAATTACTTTTCCCTAATATCTCTTAATATCAATGGACTCAATTCCCCAATAAAAAGACATAGACTGATGGACTGGCTACACAAACAGGACACAACATTTTCTGCTCACAGGAAACCCCTCTGGGAAAAAGACAGACTGTACCTCAGAGTGAAAGGCTAGAAGAAATTTTCCAAGCAAACAGTCTGTAGAAACTAGCTGGAGTAGCCATTCTAATATCAAATAAAATTGACTTCCAACCCAAAGTTATCAAAAAAGACAAGGAGGGGCACTTCATACTCATCAAAGGTAAAATCTACCAAGATAAATTCTTAATTCTAAATATCTATGCTCCAAATGCAAGGACAGCCACATTCATTAAAGAAACTTTAGTAAAGATCAAAGCACACATTGCACCTAAAACAATAATAGTGGGAGACTTCAACACCCCACTCTCACCAATGGACAGATCCTGGAAACAGAAACTAAGTTTCTGGGCTAATATCCATTTATCAGTGAGCGCATGTCCAATGACTTCTTTTGTGGTTGGGTTACCTCACTAAGGATTATGTCCTCCAGATTCATCCATTTGCCCAAGAATTTCATAAATTCATTTCTTTAATAGCAGAATAGTACTCCATCGTGTAAATGTACCATATTTTCTGTATCCATTCCTCTGTTGAGGGACATCTGGGTTCTTTCCAACTTCTGCAAAACACAAGAAAATCAAGAAGGAAGACCAGCACGTGGATACGTCATTCCTCCTTTGAAGAGGAAACAAAATACACATGAAAGGAGTTACAGAGACAAAGTTTAGAGCTAAGATGAAAGGATGGACCATACAGAGACTAACCCACTGGGGATGCATCCCATAATCAGTCACTAAACTCAGACACTATCGCATAGGACAGCAAGTGTTTACTGAAGGTACCGTGATATAGCTGATTCCCACAGAAGTGGATGCTCACAGTCATCCATAAGAGGGAGCACGGGGCCCACATTGGAGAAGCTAGAGATAGAACCCCAGGAGCTGAAGGGGTCTGCAACCCTAGAAGAGGAACAACAATATGAACTAATCAGAACCCCCAGAACTCGTGTCTCTAGCTCCATATGTAGCAGAAGATGGCCTAGTCGGCCATCATTGGGAGGAGAGGCCCCTTGCTACTGCAATCTTTATATGCCCCAATACAGGGGAACGCCAGGGCCAAGAAGTGGGAGTAGGTGGGCAGGGGAGCAGGGAGGGGGAAGGAGGGAGGGGATTTTCGGGATAGTAGTTGAAATGTAAATTAAGAAAATATCTAATTAAAAAATGCTGGAAAAAAAAGAAGCTAAACAGAGACACATGGACACTAACAGAAGTTATGAAACAAATGGTTTTAACAGATATCTACAGAACATTTTATCCTAAAACAAAAGGATATACCTTCTTCTCAGCACCTCATGGTACCTCCTCCAAAATTGACTATATAATCGGTCACAAAACAGGCCTTAACAGATACAAAAATATTGAAATTATCCCATGCATCCTATCAGATCACCACGGACTAAAAGTGATCTTCAATAACAGCATGAATAATAGAAAGCCAACATTCACGTGAAAACTGAATAATACTCTACTCAATGATACCTTGGTCAAGGAAGGAAGAAATAAAGAAAGAAATTAAAGACTTTTTAGAGTTTAATGAAACTGAAGCCACAACATACTCAAACTTATGGAGCACAATGAAAGCAGTCCTTCCTAAGAGGATTACTCATAGCCCTGAGAGCCTCCAAAATGAAACTAGAGAGAGCAAACATTAGCAGTCTGACAGCACACCTAGAAGCTCTAGAATGAAAGGAAGAAAATTCACCCAAGAAGACTTGATCTTTGACAAGGATGCTAAAACCATCCAGTGGAAAAAAGACAGCATTTTCAACAAATGATTCTGGCACAGCTGGCAGTTAGCATGTGGAAGAATGTGAATTGATCTATTCTTATCTCCGTGTACAAAGCTCAAGTCTAAGTGGATCAAGGAACTCCACATAAAACCAGAGACATTGAAACTTATAGAGGAGAAAGTGGGGAAAAGCCTTGAAAATATGGGCACAGGCAAAAAGTTCCTGAATATAACAGCAAGGCTTGTACTGTAAGATCGAGAATCAACAAATAAAACCTCATAAAATTGCAAAGCTTCTGTAGGGCAAAAGATATTGTCAATAAGACAAAAAGGCCACCAACAAATTGAGAAAGGATCTTTACCAATCCTAAATCTGATAGGGGACCAATATCCAGTATACATATATATATAAAACTCAAGAATCTGGACTCCACAAAATCAAATAAAGCTATTTAAAAATTGGGTACAGAGCTAAACAAAGAATTTTCAACTGAGGAATACCGAATGGCTGAGATGCACCTGATAAATGTTCAATATCCTTAATCATTAATCAGGGAAATTAAAATCAAAACAACCCTGATATTCTACCTCACACCAGTCAGAATGGCTAAGATCAAAAATTCAGGTGACAGCAGATGTTAGTGAGGATGTGGAGAAAGAGGAACACTCCTCCATTGCTGGTGGGATTGCAAGCTGGTACGAACACTCTGGAAATCACTTTGGGGGTTCCTCAGAAAATTGAACACAGTACTTCTGGAAGATCCAGCAATACCTTTCCTGGGCATATACCTAGAAGACATTCCAACTTGTAATAAGGACACATGCTCCACTATGTTCATAGCAGCCTTATTTCTAATAGCAAGAAGCTGGAAAGAACCCAGATGTCCCTCAACAGAGGAATGGGTACAGAAAATGTGGTACATTATAAAATGGAGTACTACTCAGCTATTAAAAACAATGAATTTATGAAATTCTTAGTCAAATGGATGTATCTGGAGGATATCATCCTCAGTGAGGTAACCCAATCACAAAAGAACTCACATGATATGCACTCACTGATAAGTGGATATTAGCCCAGAATCTTAGAATACCCAAGATACAATTTGCGAAACACATGAAACTCAAGAAGAAGGAAGACCAAAGTGTGGATACCCATGGAAGGAGTTACAGAGACAAAGTTCGGAGCAGAGCCTGAAGGAACAACCCTCCAGAGACTGCCCCACTTGGGGATCTACCACTAAATCCAGACACTAGGCAGATGCCAACAAGAGCCTGCTGACAGGAGCCTGATATAGCTCTCTCCTGCGTGGCTCTGCCAGTGCTTGGCAAATACAGAAATGGATGCTCACTGTCATCCATTAGATAAAGCACAATATCCCTAATTAAGGAGCCAGAGAAAGTCCCCAGGAAGCTGAAGGGGACTGAAGCCCCATAGAAGGAATATCAATATGAACTAACCAGTATCCCCAGAACTCCTGGGAACTATACCACCAATCAAAGAAAACACATGGTCGAATTTGTGGCTCTAGCTATATATGTAGCAGAGGATGGCCTAGTCGGTCATCAATGGGAGGAGAGGCCCTTAGTCCTGTGAAGGCTTTATGCCCTACTATAGGGGAATGCTAGGGCCAGGAATGGGAGTAGGTGGGTTGGGGAGCAGGGGGATGAGAGAGGGGATAGCGGATTTTTGGAGGGGATTCTAGGAAAGGGGATAACATTTGAAATATAAATAGTGAAAATATCTAATAAAAATATGTGAACAGAACAGAAATGAAAAAAAAAGAAAACTAAATTTCTAACTAGCCATTTGAATTCAATTATTTGTCAATGAATCGTTTGGTATAAAGGAAAGATAAAATTTAAAGTAGAGTACTTAAGGCTAATAATACATAGAAAAATACAAGAGCACATGAGGACATTATAAAAAGCAAATGAAGAACTGAGCAAACAAAGCCACACACACTGGAAAGAGGACCCTTCAGTAGTGGCACTTGGAAACATGGTGGAAGCTGGGGAATAGAACGCTACCACATGCCACAAAAGCAACAAGAAAATGTTAATGTACACAAGGAGGAGCTTGATTGATATACAAGGTATCAGAATCTTTTAAAATGGAAAGAAGATCCAGGATGTGTAACCTCCAGAGTTCAGACCTAGTGCCCCTTGAGGGCGTGCCACAAGAAGCCACATACAGAGTGGTTCTCCAGCCAAGCCTGGTTTCCATTGTCTAGCTAAACCATACCTGAGCTACTCCGGAATCCATCTGCCCCATCTGCTGTGCCTCTCCCAGGATGGATGTGCTTCCTACCACGACATTCCACAGCTCACTGGACCTTGGCACCGCCCAGTTCACCTGCTTACAGCTGGGACATCCCACAGTGCTTCAGGCTTAGAGCCATAATTCCAGGAGCCTGTGCAGAACTGACTGGGGGCGGGGCCTTCCCTCTTAAATCCAAGGAAGAATCCTAATTAAAATTAGATGCTTTGAATGGAGTGATTCATCTTGGCGTCCATTTCTTCTCCCACCCTAGTCTCGTTCCAGCCCCAGTCCGTCTTCCTGGGAACCCAGTCTGATTATGGGAGTACCACAGACGGTCTGGACCCCAACAAGGATGAACCATATCTTACGTACTTTCTGATTGTAGATTTTATGAATCAAGTCAAGAAATACAGTAGAGAGGAATGCATGAGGTAAAATGAGTAATACAAAGATTAGTATGACAAGCTGGTCTTACACATAAAAAAGTGAGAAATAATGCAAGTTGAAATGTTTTGTGAAAGTCTTCAAGCATAATCAATGTACTCACCCCCCCACACAAAAAAAAGGAAGGAAGGAAGGAAGGAAGGAAGGAAGGAAGGAAGGAAGGAAGGAAG
>LR753716.1:0-66568 GCA_902729485.2 Mus minutoides | reverse complement strand
AGTTGGCCATCAGTGGGAAGAGAGGCCCCTTGGTTATGCAGACTTTATTTGCCCCAATACAGGGGAACGCCGGGGCCAGGGGGTGGGAGCGGGTGGGTAGGGTAGCAGGGCCGGGAGGGGGGAGGATATAGGGAACTTTCTGGATAACACTTGAAATGTAAATGAAGAAAATATCTAATAAAAGTTGAAAAAAAAAAATTGTAACTTGTGACTGGGGCCATAGTTCCATGGTAGAGAGTTGACCTATACGCAAAACAACGAAACATCAGCAACTAAAATCACTAACTTGAAACTGCAGGGAAAAAGCCTAAAAGAATCCAAGTATTAGTCCCACAATGTCACCACAGGCCTAGCTTTCATCATGAGTATATTAATATGTTGTGTCAATTTCTTTTATGGTCCTTAAAAGCAAAATACTCAAGGAAGGCCACTTATCCACAGCACAATTATTTAAAGCATTATAGCAATAAATAATACAAAGAGAAAAAGTAATATTTATCAATGTCTATTACACTCCTGGTCATCTCATTTAACTTTCCCAAGACTTTTAAGTCGATATTATTATTCATATTTTTTTTAAAAATAAAGAAACTAGGGAAGAGTTTTATAATCAATTCTATAATACAAATGCAAGCAAGGAAAGGGGTCTGAAAGGCCCTGTGCTTTCTGCTCCTCTACTATAACAAAATATATGATGGACATATTAAGAGTATTACAATATTATTTCTAGAATCTGGTCTAGAAATAAGGACATACATTTCAAAATTCATAAGATTTTAATGTATTTTTGAATTTTTTAAGGTAGTATGTTGCTATATGAAGGTAAGGGAGAAAATAGACCACTTAAAATATAGAATTAGAAAGAAATGATGCTGTTGACAGTGGTCACCACTTAGAGTATGAAAAAGCTTGATATTAAAAAATTTAATAATTTTTTATATGTACTAGTGTTTTGTCTACATGTGTGTATGTATACCATATACAAGCCTGATTTCTGAGGAGATTAGAAGAAGGCATTAGATCATCAAGAACTAGCTTATAGACAATTGTGGTGAGCCATTATGTGAGTGATGGAAACTGATCTGGGTCCTCTACAGAAACAAGTACTCTTAATTGGGAGCCATCAAAGTCCCATTTAAAAAGAATAAGAGACAGTGATATTGCTCAGTGGGTAAACATGTTTACCTTTAAGCCTGTTGGTATCAGTTTAATTCCTAGAACCCAAATTGTGGAAAACTAAAACCTCCTCCCAAAGTTTTCTTCTTATCTTTGTATATACACAAATGAATGAATAAATGAATGGATGCATGAATAAGAAATAAATAAATAAGTTTACCAGCATGAAAAATAGTAATCCTTAAAATTTGGCATAAACCATTTAAATGGATGCTGATTTCATCATTTTAGTGTCTTAAAAATTATTCCAGGGCCCTACAACAATGAGACAAGAAATAACTATGCCTTCTCACAGTTACAGTATATAACAAACATGATGGCTTTCCTCCTGTACTGTGCACACCCTGCTATGGGCACTGCTGTACACGTAACAAAGCCCTGAATCTTCTTAATTGTCCAGGCAAGTTGGAATCATATTAGGGGACTGACACCAACAGACTGACTCCAGAATTCTTAATCTGAGCTATTGTACTACACTGAGAGAGTTGGGCTTTAACATATAACTGTGAAAGAGACACACATTCATTCCATAAAAATATCCAGGTTGTGGCACGTGAGAGGGCTCAGCAGTACACAGCACTTGCTACTTGTGCAAAATATCTGAGTTTCTTTTCTAGTTCTCAAACACAGTAGCCCACAACCAGAGGCAACAATAATTTCAGGATGCCCAATGCCCTCTTTCTGCCTCTATAAGTACTGGGCATGCTCTTGATCCACACAAATACATTCAGGCAAATTAAATTTAAAAATTTTTTTAAGAAAAAGGAATTTCTAAGTCAGAGTTAATATTTTAAATAGAAATATGTTCTAGAATAAAATGTAGAGTAAGCCCATTAGGATAAATACAGGGTATGTCCCAAGCCATTTCTAGACTTAATTATTTAGTATTTCTAGTAATTCTGTAGCTTATTCCAATAGACTTATTTTCATACTAAATTGGATTTAGTCTATAATTGTGAATAGATCTCAACTCATAAAAACTGGACTACGGTATTGTGTTGCAGTATGGAAAGTAAAGTTCAGAAGATTGTGTCAGGGTCTGTCAATGATGCTCCTTCCAATGGGAGCAAACAAGCTAATGACACACGAATGCCTTAATGTTTATTTGAGGAAAAAACAGCCAGAGGCTTTCTCTGAGAAAAATGATGCTTATAACTTTTAAGACTTTAGTACTCATGTGGCAAAATTCCAAATGTAAGGTTTGGACAAGAAATTTCTTGAAATATGATGTTTATAGCTTTACCAGCTCCTTTTACCTAAGAATTATTGATGAAAAAGAAATGTCCAGAAACAGGGATAAGTAAATAAAATACTTCAAAGAGAGCAAAGAGTTCCATCCTGTACACACAGCTCTGTCAACTGGTAAAGTGAGGGTTTCCCTTCCATTGCTTATGTATCATTTCTTAACTGGAGAATCATCTTTTAAGAGGATACTCATGCTCAAGCCCCACCATCCTCTACCTCCATTCAGTTCGCTTATAAGGTCGAGTACATCATTAAATAATTCCATGTGCTGCTTAGAGCAGCTGGAAAGAATTAGAACTGTTTGTTCAGCTGATTACTAAAAAGCTGGACTCAGACTAGGCAACACCAAAGTGAGGGTAATATGCCAAAAGTCCTAGAATTTCTATAAGAAAATCCCAGTGTTTGGTTGTTTAAAAACATTCTCATCACAAATACACCTCAGATGATGGCAAGATCCTTTCCGCTGTCAGCGACCCAGTTTGAGTCACAAGCATCTATTGCCAGCATCACTGCACAACCTTCTAACAAGTTCATGGAAAGACCCTCTTCTTACTCTTCTATCTCCACCTGCATAGACTATCACCAAGAATAGCCATGTGGGTCTTGTAAAAACCTTAGTTAAACAATACCACTTTCTTCAAAACCTTGCAATAGCTCTCAGTTTCACACTGAATAAGGGCCTTTTTAAAAGCCTATAAACTCTAGCTTACTAGCCCTTTCCCCCAACTCTTGCTTACTCAATTCACTCTACTTAAGAAGCAATGATCTCCCTTCTGCTATCTGAACTTGCTGAGTGCACCCTACCTTAAGGCTTTTGGATTTTGAATTCACTGATACCTCTATCTTCAGATAATTGTATGGTTATTTCATGAACTTCAAATATTTACCTGATCCATAAATCATATCCTGCTCTTCTTGTTTAATTCTGCAATGAACCCCTTCTTTCCACCTGGCACTCTTGACTGCTTTTGAAATTTTCTACTGTGTGTGTGTGTGTGTGTGTGTGTGTGTGTGTGTGTGTGTTTAATTTTAACTACTAGTTTGAAGAATAGTTAAAATATTTGATAATTTTAGACCTCTATGCAATGTATTGTAAGCATACTGTTACCTCCCGTATCTCCCTCACTTTCCTGGAACCCATTCTCTTCTTTCTAACTAGTCTCCCTCCTACTTTCATGCCTTATTATTTTTGACATAGCCATAACTGCTGCAAGCTCATGAGTACATCACTGATGTTTTATCCAGAAGATAGCATGTTATAGGACTCCTACTTATCCCCCAACTCTTAGAATCTTTATATCACCCTTTCCATGATACTCCTTGAGTCTCAGAAGGGATGGTATAGTTACCATTTATATCTGAGTACTCAAGAGTCATTGAGTCTTAGAATTTTGGCTACAATTTTTGGCTAAAAAAAATCATCTTGGGCTGGTGAGATGGTTCAGAGGTTAAGAGCACTGACTGCTCTTCCGAAGAGCCTGAGTTCAAATCCCCGCAACCACACGGTGGCTCACAATCATCTGTAATGAGACCTGATGCTCTCTTCTGGGGTGTCTGAAGACAGCTATATTGTACTTACATAAAATAAATAAATAAATATTTAGAAAAATAATCTTATTTTTCTGTTAAACTCAAGCATGGAAGACAGTGAAATGGCAAAAAAGCACTTGCTGCCAAACCCGTGTGACCTGAGCTCAATTTCTGAAACTCATATGATAGAAGGAGAAAAATAATTTCTGCAACTTGTTCTGGTATCTCTATGTATACTATGTCAGAGAGAGAGAGAGAGAGAGAGAGAGAGAGAGAGAATAGACAGACAGACAGACAGACAGACAGACAGACAGAGTAAAAGTCTGAAATGTAATAAAGCACATTCTTCAACATGCAATGTAATAATGCCCTTAGTATGTTCAGTATTAGATCTGTTCCCCAGAGATCAGGCCTCTCCTACCAGCCATTGGCCGCCTGCTTTACCTCATTTCCCTGCAGAGCCTTATTGCTCATGTTGTATCTAAAAGGAGCTGATTCTTCTAAAAGGAGCTGGTGACATAAGTATTGCATTTCTCTGCCTTGTTTTACAGTAACTCTCCAAAATCTCGAAGTTTCCAGAAATATCATATTTTTTCATTAATCATTTTATTCATTTATATTTCAAATGATATATCCCTTCCTGGTTACCCCTCTATAACCTCCCCACATTCCTTTCCCCTCTCCCCCTCCCCTTTGCCTCTATGAGGGTGTTCCTTCACCCATTCACCAACTCCTGCAGCACCCCTTTAAAATACCCCTAAACCGGGGCATCAAACTTCCCTCTCCTCCCATAGATGTCAGATAAGGTCATCCTCTGCTACATATGTATCTAGAGTTATGACTTCCTCCATGTATGCTTTGGTCTTCCTCATTCTTAAGCTCCATATGGTTTGTGGGTTGTATCATGAGTATTCTGAGCTTTGGGGCTAATATCCACTTATCAGTGAGTACAGTATCTGTGTTACTTCACTCCAGATGATTTTTTCTAGTTCCATCCATTTGCCTGTGAATTTCATGAAGTCATTTTTATAGCTAAAGTTTTAGCGAGATGAATTAGACAACAAAAGGAGATCAAAGGGACACAAGTTAGAAAGGAAGAAGTCAAAGTATCATTATTTGCAGATGATATGATAGTATACATAAGTGCCCACCCCAATTCTACCAGAGAATTCCTACAGCTGTTAATGACTTCAGCAAAATGGCTGGATATAAAATTAGTTCAAGCTATATTACAGAGCAATAGTGATAAAAAAAAAACTACATGGAATTGGTACAGAGACAGGCAGGTAGATCAATGGAATAGTGTTGAAGATCCATAAATAAACCTACAAGCCAATGTTCAATTGATCTTTGTCAAAGAATCCAAAACCAGCCAGCGTAAAAAGGCAACATTTGAAACAAATGCTGGTTCCACTGATGGTCATCATGTAGAAGAATGCAAATTGATCCATTCTTTTCTCCTTGTACAAAGTTCAAGTCCAAGTGGAACAAGGACCTCTGCATAAAACCAGATACACTGAATCAAAAAGAAGAGAAAGTGGGAAAGAACCACAAACACATTGCCTCAAGGGGAAATTTCCTTAACAGAACACCAATGGCTTATACTATCAGATCAACAATGGACAAATGGGACCTCATAAAACTGAAAAGTTTCTATAAGGCAAAAGACACTGTCAATATGGCAAAATGGCAACTCACAGAATAAGAAAGATCTTTACCAACCTTACATGTGATAGAGAGTTAATATCCAAAATATTCAAGGAACTCAAAAAGTCAGACTACAGAGAACCAAATAACCCTAGAAGGATCATATTTTTGGCCTACTAAATTATTTTGTTAATTGAAGTGAGATCTTTTACTAAATAGATCCTGAAAGCTCCAAGGGGTTAATGTGTCTCTCTCTTTCTTTCTTTCTTTCTTTCTTTCTTTCTTTCTTTCTTTCTTTCTTTCTTTCTTTCTTTCTTTCTTTCTTCCTTTTTGTACTTTTATTTTATTTTTATTAGATATTTTCTTCATTTACATTTCAAATGCTATCTGCAAAGTCCCCTATTCTCTACCCCCAGTCTGTCCCCCAACCCATCCACTCCCACTTCATGGCGCTAGCATTCCCCTGTACTGGAGCATATGATGTTCATAGCAGCCTTATTTATAATATCCAGAAGCTGGAAAGAACCCAGATGTCCCTCAACAGATACAGAAAATATGGTACATTTACACAATGGAGTATTACTAAGCTATTAAAAACAATGAATTTATGAAATTCCTAGGCAAATGGATGGATCTGGAGGGTATCATCCTGAGTGAGGTAACCCAATCACAAAAGAACTCACATGATATGCACTCATTGATAAGTGGATATTAGCCCAGAAACTTAGAATATCCAAGATACAATTTGCAAAGCACATGAAACTCAAGAATAAGGAAGACCAAAGTGTCACTTTCAAATAGGCTAGATATAATTGCACCATGACTTTCAGGTAAAGAAAGAAATAGGATTTTGTTCAATTTGTGTTTGAACATTTACTTTGTGTGGTTTTCTTTCATTTCTAAAAACAGGAATGTGTTCACTTGAAAGACCAAAGGGTTTGAAAATCATTAGTGTTTCTAAAGTTAATCTATCTTCTCTTGATTATTTTCTATAACATTCCCTGATCTCTCTTTTACTCTATGTAGAACCACTATGAGTATTTTAGCATCAGTCATGGGTGAGCTAGCTGTACACTAGCATTCCAAAGTCTGTTTCCATAGTTCTATCTGACAGTAAGATGTTTGTTTGGGGGTATGTCCTGACACAAAGATGCAAAGTAATCACAGATCTATGAATCTTTGATTAAAAGTTAATGTGATAGCCTTGGCCATACAACTTGTTATAGGTTCATTTTCTAGTCTCTGATTAGAAAATAAACCTGTATAATGTTCAAAAGTCTCCTTAATTTTATTGTAATAGATGACACTTATTTAGCTTGGTTATGAGCTGAGCAAATGGCAAATATCCTTTCAGTTTCTAATATCCTCTGATTATGTTGTTTTGTTATCCCCATTTTACAGTGGAAAGACTGAAACACAGGTGTCTTTGACAGCAGAGGCAGATTCACAGAGATCTTACCAACTCCAAAACTTCATTGGCATATTGTTCTTTATAAGTGGTAGATGACTCATTACAAATCTAGGAATATGCATAGAGGATATAGGTTCTCTGGTTTTAGTAAGCAATAACAGTAGGTGATATATTTCAGGGTTTAATAATAATGTGTTTATTTCTGAAAGAGGCTTTCTTTATTAATACATGGGATATACAATGTCCCTCCATCTCTTATATCAATTCCTTTAGCTGAGGAAATTGAGATATATTTAGAATTTTCCCAAGATAGCAAGTGTTAGAGTTGGATATTGAAACTAACACCTTTTTTTTTTTTTTACAAAAATACTCCTAAACACTGTAAACACTGGTGGTGTTCTTCTGAGCTATGAGGTGACTGATATGTACACCAATCCTTACCCAAGGTCACATCTTAGACAAGACAACTGTATTTCCGTTTTTATAGCACAGTATTAGTTGCTTATTATTGTCTGTTATTCATGATGGGTGGGTTGGACAATACATTCATTAATGCTGCCAACACCATGTGAGAGTAATGCCAAAAAAAAAAAAAAAACACTTGACATTAGAAGTAGGGATTCTTAACTTTGTATAATGGTATGAAATGTTTAAAAATAACTTAAAATTTAAAAAAGCCACCGGGCGTGGTGGCACACGCCTTTAATCCCAGCACTTGGGAAGCAGAGGCAGGCAGATTTCTGAGTTCAAGGCCAGCCTGGTCTACATAGTGAGTTCCAGGACAGCCAGGGCTATACAGAGAAACCCTGTCTCAAAAAAAGAAGTTTAAAAACTTAAGTCAAATTATAGAACTCAAACAGTCTATAGTTCACTTAAATGTTTTATACACAGGTATTTTCACTCTACCTTCCTGATTTAGTAAGTAAAAGACTACAAAAAATTGGGGGTACTTCAATCATTAGCTAGGTTATGTTTTATAATTCAGAAGAACTGGTCAGCTTCATAGAAAAATAAAAAATATATATTAATAGTGATCTGTTAATGAGAATCTTGGCAGAATTCGCACCTGTAGTAATCATGAATGACTGAGCCACTGGCAAGATATAAAATGTTGTAGATGTGCTATTTGGGGCTGATAACCCCATGGCTACTTATTCTCTGCAGTTTGATTAGTTGCAGATATACTCAGATACCCAAGAAAGAGGAGAAATAGCAGCAGAGGAGATGAAAAGATTGTAAGAGCCAAAGGACCATGACTCCTGTGCAAAATGGTCTCTGCCATACAAGACAGGGAAGTTGTACATATCAAATATCATCATGATGATTGCCTAAATAATATGTGCTCATTGATGACAGTGACCGTCGCTAAGGTCCCACACCTAAATAAAGAGCTTTTGTCAACCAATGGCTACTGAGAAAAGGAAAATAATTTTCACTAGTAATGAGCAGAAAAGTTAGACAAACTTTAGTGATAAGCTCTAAACACATGTGCATATCATACACACACACACACACACACACACACACACTATATATATATATATATATATATATATATTGAAGAAGAAGAAGAGATCATAATCCTGGGAAGGACTTGTGGAAGCATGGGGAGTGGAAGGGGTGGAAGTGATGGAAACAATGTAAATATAGTACTCATGTCTGAAATAATCTTTTTTAATTTAAAAACTATATTACATATATCTATATAATTCTTTGTGTACAGAGTTCAAAGCCTCATCATTTATGAACAATTCATTATAACTAGATTTTATTTCCCCTTGAATGTGAATTTTTCAGAATATTTGGAAAAGATTCAGAAATCTAAAAACTGAATGAAAAATAACTAGGAAGGATAAGGGGAAAAGAAACACATTTGACCCTTTTAATTGTTATTCTCAGCAACTAGGGTATGATTTAACTCAGCAAACATGTTCTCAAGGAGGTAAGAAACTGTCAACCTCAAGAGTCACTCCCAAAGGAGAGGACTGCTACAAATAGAGCAGTATGAATGTCATCAACTTCACAAAGCCCTATCTTCCTCAATTTACCATACAATTCCTGTCTTTCCTAGAAACCTTCACAGCACAGAAAAATTAAAATAAAATTAAAATAAAATAAAATACAACAAAGCAAAACCATGAGCATTGTGCAAAAGCCAGTTGTGGAAACTTATTCATATCTCTGCTTTTTTGAACCAAATTCCCCTATACTATTCCTTCTGAAAAAAAGAAGGAGGAGGAAGAGGAAGAGGAGGAAGAGGAGGAGGAGGAGGAAGAGGAGGAGGAGGAGGAGGAAGTAGGAGGAGAAGAAGAAGAAGAAGAAGAAGAAGAAGAAGAAGAAGAAGAAGAAGAAGAAGAAGAAGAAGAAGAAGAAGAAGAAGAAGAAGAAAACCTGTAAGTACTATACTTTTCCTCAGGATTCTTACAAAAAATTCAACAAAATACATCATGTTGAATTTTAATAGTAAATATTTTATGAATATTTACCTTTTACAAGCTCTTGAGAATAAAAAATACATTTTATTAACTACCATGACAAAAAAATTTATCATTTAATTGTTCATGAAAACTCTGTATGAATAAATTCACTCAAGCATTTTTTATCTATTACCAATAGTTTAATTACCTCTCTTATTTGCTTATGTGCAGATAGCAAAACTCCTAATAAAGGCAGAGAATGTTGAGTAATTACAGCAACATAAACAGAAAAAACACTTTGCAGGATGCAATCATTCAGTCCGGCTGCCTTCACTCCTCTAATTGCATATAATAGCTCTGTTCCTGTCTGCAGTGACTTATTTTCGTGGACTTTGTCTTAAATGACAAAGTGGAGTATTTGAGGCCAATGAAATCAAAAGAGGGACTATTTCAAATAGAAACAGAGGAATCCTGGGAGCAGATGGGAGGATTAGGGAAAGAGAAGTGGCACTATGGCAGTAGTTGCACCTGTCAAAATTTGGCTCAAAACTGTGTTCCCAGTTGATCTGATTCTAGAGTCAACAGGAAGATCCATGAAATACTGATCCTGACACTTTAGAATTGTGGATTTTATGGTTTGCTGCTGCTTCTGCTGGGCTGCCTGTTCCATTCAGCTACGCTGAATCTACATGCTTGGAAATGGCATCTCTTGTCAGAGAAAGTACAATGCCCACAAAGGCCAATTTAGCTCAAGGAGACTCAAGACTGACAGCACACACAGCATTATAAGCTTTGGAATATAATAGAGGAGTATAACGGGGGAAGAATATTGAGCAGCCAAGTAATCAGTGAAACTGACAAATCATTAAAAATGCTTATGTATGAACCTTGAACAGTAAAATTTAGGTCAAATGGACTGTGTAGTGCAATATGAGATTTGAGTTTCTATTAAAAATTAGTATTTAAACACTGGGGTTCCCATCATGGTGGAGTCTTATGATAAGGACTCTATATATCTAAGAGAAAAGGAAGAAACTGGGATGGTCTAAAAATGGCTTAGTAGTCTTAGACCCCAGTTATGTCCACGGAAACCTCGGTTTCCACTCTCTTCGTACCCTACTACCATGTGACTTACATAGAGTTCTGAAGACTTTATATCAAGATTCTCTAGTAGTCATTGACTTGCTAACCCCCCCCTTTTCTTTTTACCAATTTAGTGAGCTAAACACCCACCAAAAATGAAAGAAAATATTAGGTCAAATATTTCCTTATAACTTTAAAGTATTCTATGAATTGACAAGAAAAAGAAGAAATGATAATGAGCGAATGCCAAGCTCCCCAAGGTTGCTGGGAGCCTTAAAGTCAACATTGCCAAATACTGATCCATATAAACTTCTATTTTCATGACTATAGAGTCAGTTGTAATGAATGGCCCCATGGAGTCTCCAAGCTTTTACAATTTGAAAAGACCTCCATTCACAAAACTGTGTCTCAAAGTACTACATTTTCTTTGAAAAGATGTGGATGAGTTCAAAACAGTCTTATTTAAACATACATCCCTTGAGAAAGGACTGGATCATAACAGGCCTAGAAAGAGAATTGCTGTGACTTGGGAAGGGAAAACACCCTTATGAATGTGTAACCATGTCATAGGCTTGCTATGAGTTTTGCCTCACCTCATCTTACCTGTTCCTTTGAAAACCCAAGCAATACTTTAAAGTGCTTCTTAGCTGGGTGTGCATCTCACTGACAGAATATGTGCTTAGAATGTTTGGAAGTAACTGGATTCTCTATCATGCAGACAAGCACACATATACACAATGCTTATACCACACTTATACCACCACCACACAGACACACACCAAACACAACATATCAGATTACATACATAACCCCTCTACACAGGCTCATGCCACATGATTTTAAATGCTTTCTGTATAGAGTTGGTAGAAAAACTGATAAACAGACAGAGAATCAGAGAATGCAGATGCTCAGCCCTAAACAGAGCATTTACACCACAACTCCTCCTCAAGAATCACTGTGGAAGGAATGTTTGAAAGAATGTAAGAGCTAGAAATGATAGTAAGTATAAGAAAATGGTGTTTCGCTGGCACAACTGGCAGCTATCATGTAGAAGACTGGGAATTGATCCATTCTTATCTCCTTGCACTAAGGTCAAGTCTAAGTGGTTGAAGGATCTCCACATAAAACCAGAGACACTGAAACTTATAGAGGAGAAAGTGGGGGAAAGCCTCGATGATATGGGCACTGGGGAAAAATTCCTGAACAAAACAACAAAGGCTTGTGCTGTAAGATCAAGAATTGACAAATGGGACCTCATAAAGTTGCAAAGCTTCTGTAAGACAAAAGATACTGTCAACAGGACAAAAGGGCCACCAACGGATTGGAAAAGGATCTTTACCAATCCTAAATCAGATAGGGGACTGATATCCAATATATATAAAGAACTCAAGAAGGTGGACACCAGAAAATCNATGGATCTGGAGGCCATCATCCTGAGTGAAGTAACCCATTCACAAAAGAACTCACATAACATGTACTCACTGATATGTGGATATTAGCCCAGAAACCTAGACTACCCAAGATACAATTTACTAAACACATGATACTCAAGAAGAAGGAAAATCAAAATGTGGACACGTCACCCCTTCCTAGAATTAAGAACAAAGCACATATTGAAAGAGTTAAAGAGATTATGTGTGAAGCTGAATCCAAAGGGTGGACCCAACGACTGCAGCTGCCAGGGATCCATCCCACAATCAGCCACCAAACATAGACACTATAGCATATGCCAGCAAGATGGTGCTGAAAGGGCCCGGATATAGCTGTCTCAGGGGAAAATATACCAATGCCTGGCAAACATGGAGGTGGAAGCTCACAGTAAGCTATTAGATGGAACACAGGGTTCCCAAGGAAGAAGGAGCTAGAGAAAGTACCCAAGGAGCTGAAGGGGTCTTCAACCCTATAGGTGGAAGAATAACCATGAACTAACTAGCACTCCCTGAGCTCATGACTCTAGCTGCATATATAGAAGAGGATGGCCTATCTGGCCATCAGTGGGAAGAGAGGCCCCTTGGTCATGCAGACTTTATATGCCCCAATACAGGGAAACACCAGGGCCAAGGAGCGGATGGGTAGGGGAGCAGGGCCGGGAGGGGGGAGGGTATAGAGAACTTTATGGATAACACTTGAAATGTAAATGAAGAAAATATCTAATAAAAGTTGAAAAAAAAAGAAAATGGTGTTTCCTGGACATAGCAGGACTACACTTATGAACTCATAGTGGTTGTAACAGCATTACAATACCTGTACACAGCCAACCTAGACAAGATTAAAGCATGGGGAAGAATTTCAGACACAAATTCCATTCAACTCCAATTCTATTGGCAATTGCTAAATACTGGGAAAGTTTTCTATATGTGTTGCCCCTGGAAAATTGATCCACAAAATCAGCTTTGTAGAAAACCACAAATCCAAGACTATTTGGGCAGCTCAGTTGGTCTTCATGGGCAAAGAAAGGAAACAAAGATTAGGTGAGAAGGGAAGTGGTGGTAGCTATGAGAAGAGTTCAGAGAGGGATGATGTATAGTCTCAAAGCACCAAGGGGAAAAAAGAAATAAATTACTCATACTGAATTTAAAAAACAATAAGGCAGGAAATAAGCAAATTCTTTCTAGAGGTCTTTTTTTTTTTTTCAAAATAGAATGATAGATATTTAAAACAATTTGTAAAGGAGATGTGATTTGAATACATTGGCTACTAACTGCAGACCTTGGTTTTATATGAACATAATGGAATACAAAGAGAGAAACAAGTACAAGGTTACCTGGGTTTCATTCTGCTGGTTAGAATGAGGCCATTTAACAAGCAAGTCTCAGCAACTTTCAGACTTAGATGGACTTAAAGCTTTAAATTCCCTCAGATAAGTACAGAAAACAATGCATTAAGAAGAAGCTGAGGTGCTGCAAAATGTACTGGCAACCCTACAGTGAACTTGGGGCTTGAGGAAGAAGTGCTAATGAACAGAAATATCTGAAATGGTTTAACCAGTGCCCTTCCAATATCCCCCTTCTTTCTAGCTTCCTAGTTCAATTTAGAAAAAAAAAACATTTTTGTTCCTGTCTATTTTCTTAATTCTCTATAATATATATGACATGATTCTGAAAAATGGAACATAATGGGCAGTTACTATTAGCTGATAAGTAACTCAGCTTTACCAGGTAATATGTTTACTGATATAGTGTGAACAATGAATGGTCAAATGAAGAAAACAAAATGTCAATCCCTAATTTACAAAGATGAGATTGTATTAAGGAACATGTAAATATAACCATCTTCATTGCTGAAAAGCTTTACTTTTTATGGTTCAGGACTTGGCTCTGGTGTTCAGGAAAATTTTGTAGATCATCAGGTTGGACAGAAGTGTCAGATCTTTACCAGATAGCACCAGGAAGAGGCAACAACGATTCTTCCTTCTCTCATGAGTACCTACTAGAGAGTTCATACAATTCTGCTCTTGTTGATACATCCACATATTGTATAAATTGGGCCTGCATAAACAAGTAGCACATTGTTAGTAAGCACTGTTGAGCACTTGAGAAGATAAGGCAGGAGATTGCCATGGGTTTTAAGCAAGACTGAGCTACAAAATGTTTGAGGTCAACCTGGGCTAGAAAGTGAAGCTCTATTTCTGAAAACATTATATATGCTCCAATTATATGGATATTAGTTAAAACCAATAGGGTTCTATAGAAATTACATGATGCCCCCATTTATGTATACATCCATTAACTTAAATGTCACCACAAATAGTGATTTACGGCAAGCAGAAACAAGATTCCACCCATTTTAAAATGAAGGAACATGTCCAATGATTCAGATATAAGTAAGAAATTTGCCCTTTGGAAGGTTTTACTTCAATTTCAAATAAAGCTTCAAGTAATGCTGCTGATGTGTAATGCAGGTGGTTCGTGCCAGGTAAGCATTTGAAAAAAAGCTAACAGTAGGTTTTGTTGTTCACCTTCAGTTTTGAATACAGATACCCTCTAAGTGCTGAGCTTTCCAGATACTTCTCTTGCTTGTCTAGATTATCTCATCTCCGCAAAACATTCTCCAACATTTAATTTAATAATGTAATATGATGTAATGCAATGTCTTCAAACAATGTGAGTATGTATGTGAGGACAGAATACAATAAAGTGGTCCTTGTAGCTACTTCAGCCTAGATTTCTTATAGCTGAAGTATATATAAGATGTACTAAATATAATTTATTTGTCTTCTTGTTTTGAAGACTTTGTCAGATACAGGCTTATAACAAGTTTATAAAATTATACTTTTTCTTATTAAGAAAATTTGGTATGAAAATGAATGTCTTTCTGTGAACTGAATTTTCCCTTTTTCTAAAACAAATAGATCAAGATAGCTATGTTGTAAGAACCATCATTTTTCCTGACCCATTCTAAACACTTACAATTGAATTTAAGTTAAAATAAATGAAGTGACTCATTCCTGTAATGAGGCAAAAGCATCAGATTCATACTCAAGGAGAAAAGTTATAGCTTCCAGGTCAAGGGTGGAAAAAAATAAACATAAGTCTACTAGCTACACTTAACTTTCCTGCTCCATCCTACCAACATGCCTTCTTCAGAGCTTGGAATATGATCAGATATGCAACACTATTAGAAAGTCATGTTTTTATTCACCACCAAAAAGCTGTGCAAATCCCAATGAAAAATTCTTTTTTTTTTTTTTTTTTTTTTTTTTGGTTTTTAGAGACAGGGTTTCTCTGTGTAGCCCTGGCTGTCCTGGAACTCACTTTGTAGACCAGGCTGGCCTCGAACTCAGAAATCTGCCTGCCTCTGTCTCCCCAGTGCTGGGATTAAAGGCATGTGCCACCAGAACTTGCGCATGTTTAGCCTCAACAGACCTTTGTTCTTGGTCATGATTTTAAGAATTTGCCCCAATCTCTATCATACTCGGGTAGCTTGCTACAGGGCATAACTTTAAAGACTCTGCCAAGCACTCCTGAACTTCTGGTAGAACACTCTAATGATCTCTGTAAGAGGTTCATTGTAAGTATGAAAAAATCATTTTGATGGTCTTCTGAGAACCTCAAAGTCCTAGGTAAAGAAGATATATCCAAAATTGGAATATGACCAGTGCTCTCAAATAAAACATGGTAAGCAATAACATGATTTTACTCCAAGCACATTACAAAAGGTGGTCTGTGTGAAGGCTTCAGTGCCACATAGAGGGTTAGTATAGACAGAGAGACCAAGGTTGGGTACAAGTATACTCTTGTTCTTAATCCTCAAAATTTTAATTGTACACTGGAGCTTATAGTACTTACCTTGTGGTATGATTCAAAGATTAAATTGAATAAATTAGGAAACATATTTGCTGTTCTAGAGCGATGGATTAATGTATTAGAGTGCTTGGTATCCAAGCACGTGGTCATGACACCCTAGGACCTGGTAAAAACCCAGGTACAGTTCTGTGTTCTCATAACTGAGTACTGAGATCCAAAAAATAAGTTCCGAGAGCTTGCTGACCAGCCACTGTAGCAGAAACAATGGGTTTTTGGTTCAATGAAAGGCCTTGTCTCTCCAGAAAAGAACAGAGAGGTTGGAGGAGGGCATCCTATTCTTGATCCCACATGTGCATATGCACTTGCATATTTACGTTAATACACAAAACACACATATATCACACTGAGAACAGAGAGAGAGAGAGAGAGAGAGAGAGAGAGAGAGAAAGAGAGAGAGAGAGAGAGAGAGATGAGATTGGGAGGAAAAAAAGAGGGGTGGTAGGTGGGAGAGAGAAGAGAAGAAAGAAGACTGATTTACTTCATACTCAACCTTTGAGAAATGGTCAAATAGGAAGCTAGTGTTATATAAAGAAACAATAAATAGCTGATACATGCTAGAAACATAATACACATAACACTTATTCTCTTTCAAATGGGATCTTTTTCCTCTAAAATATACACAGCAAAGAATTTTACTGAAATTTCAACTTATTTTTTCTATGTATTAATTCTATATTTGGCCTAACGAGGAAAGAGTATTTGCTCCTCTTTTCAAAGGTCTGATGGAAGTTGTCTCTTCTTCTTGTTTGATACCATACTTACACACTTCAGAAATATATCTGAAATTGTCACAAATGTTGAGGGAAAGAGAACTAAGGAACATTGAATGATATAAATACTTTATTTCCTATAGTCATAATTTTCATAGATTTTGCAGGTGAAAAGGGGGCATAAATAATTTTTGAGTAACGTCTCACTGTATCAAGACTATAATGAGCAGGCCATGCTAAGACAAGATTAATGATTGGTTGCTTTAAGTAGATTTAAATAAATAGTTCTATTGCAGTTCCTTGATGCTTTATTCTGACAGTTGCAATTTCCATAACATTTAACACTGCTAATTTTATTTTGGCTACATTTTTAATAATGACATTTTTCATTTTTAATGGATCTAATTTGACTATCCTCCTATCACAGGAACATAAAATTCGTGCATAATAAAAGTAAGCATGCTACATTAAAGAAGATTTCAAACAGTCCCTCGAATGTCCTCTGATCTCCGCTTTGAAAGCTAGGGGTAAACACTATAATTACTGCATGAATTAAAACTTTGTCCCATCATTTTCAGAATGATATAATAGGTTGGCAGTGTACATTTCAGAATATGGTGTCACAAATGCATAATCTCTGAGTGGAATAATAAAATTCCAAAACACAACCTTCCTTTGGGGGTGGGGCAGGGAGAAGAGCTGATTTGAATGTGCTCCATTAAATATAAATAAATAAATAAATAAATAAATAAACAAACAAGCTGATTACTCCAAGCACACTGAAAATCAGACATAGCCAGAAGGAAAGTGTAAAAGGCTTTCTGATAACTTGGATTACAGACTATTCCCACAAAGCCTATCAGACATAAATGAAATAAATGGAAGAAAGATGCTAACCGGTCTTTGTTCCAATAACTGCAGAATAACATATTGGAATTCTCAACACAAAGCCAAATGGCTGGCAAGATCATCTGTATGCAAATAGAGAGGAAGTGACCCCTCCCCTGCCTTCAAGCTATTCTGAGATCATTGATGTAGTTTCTTTCAATAGCCAAATTGCCTTTTCAAGATACCTTAAATTTTTCTTATGAATATTTTATGCCTACATATTCTGCTCTTTCAGTTTCCGTGTTTGTAGCTTCTTCATTGTGTAGTATCTGAAACTCCCTATGTGGTGAAAGGCAAGGTCATCTCTGAGCGTCTAAGGGACTCAGAGCAACCTCTTGCCATCACCTACAGGTTTGGGCAGGTGACTAAAGCTTGGCCAATCTGGTGATTCTGCCAGGCATTTGGGATTGCACACAAGTGACAAAAAAGAAAGAACAGTTTGGGATGCATTCCACAAAGCATCTACAAAGGTGGGGGCAGTGCTAGTGTGGCACAGTAGCAACGGGTCCTTTCTAGGCTGTTCCTTTGTTGTGACCTTCACTATGGTCCTTGCTGCCTGCGTTCCTGTCAGTTTCCTGTCTCTAGGCCTCTCAACTAACCAGAGAGCTTCCTGATATATTGACAGCACAACCCTCTTTGATGAAGTTAAGGAGAATCACCCTCTGACACTTGCAGCAAAATTATGAATTATGCTTGGAGAATTCCCTACTGTAAGGGGCTACCTGTGCTACACAGCACATTTTTGTTCTGTGTCTTAAAATAATATCTGACAAGAATATGTTAACTATTCAAAGTGTTTATTTGTATGTCAAAAACCTTCATGGTTTTTAAGCATTGGACAGTTAGAAACACTGTTTTAGGGACAGATCAGGATAAAAGAAAACATTAAAGATTTTTATCCCGGTCAGGCTATCATATATAATAAGATTTTGTAAACACTCAGTAAAAACTAAGAAAATGGATTTTTACTGTAAATGATAAGATTTCTTCATAAAGAAAAAAATTCCATGTGTTCAGCTCCACATATGTTGGGGAAAAAAGTACCTAAGCAGTGAAAGACTTTAGGAGCCACCAAAGCATGATTCCTGAGCCCAAGGCTCTGGATTCCAGTTCAGATTGTCTATGGAACAGGAAGGTTGTAAACCATCCTCCCTTGGCCCTTTGGCATGTGTGTGCAGCTGGCATTTGGTTACAGGGGTAATGTGAGAATGAGCTGAAGTCAGTGTGTTAGCACACTAATACAGTAAGGTGTGAGAACGACATTCCCATCTGCCACTCAGCCCCACATAAGTGGCGTGTGCTGTACCTTTTTATACCTTCCTCCTACCCTCGTTTTCTTAAGCTTTTACATGAAGGTTTATTGGGAAGCTCAGCACAGCTGTTAGTATCCACCCCCATCTCTCCTGGTCCCTTAAGGATTTCTTTAAAGGTAACTATGAGGTCTTGTGCCTCAACCCCCAGGGGAGTCCATATGTTGTGCTCCTGACATTATAGGTTTCTTTTCTTTGTCACCACTAATGAGAGTAAAGCAACTCTTCACCTTTGTCCTCTGAATAGCAGCAGGTTTGCTACAGAGTGAAAAAGGACTTTGGTTGATATAGTAAAAGCAGCTATTAGGGAAATGCTCTTAGATTCTTTTCTGCCTTTTTAAGATCTGGTCCCTTCCTCTTCCACTACCCATTTCCTCTCTATCATAACTAACTGGAAAAAAAAAAAAAAAAAAAAAAACCACTTCCAGCCTTGGACTGTTGAGGAAATGCCGTCAGAGCTTTCCCTCGGTGACCTTGTCCGACTCATCACCATCTTCCCTCAGCTCACTGCTCCTTCTTTCTAACAGATGGCCTAACTCTCCATTCGGGTCCCTGCTTGCTTTCAGGGAACATTCTGGGCAATCTGTTTAAAAGACAAACCAAATCACTTAACCATTCCTTAAAAACTCACAGTCATTCACCTCTGCACTCAGAAAAAAAGAAAAATCTAAGCCCTGAACTTGTGACACATAAGATTCCTACATGTGTAGATTCAAACCCTCACCTGTCATCACTTCAAGCCTTCTGTCCTCTCCCATGCGAGCTGCCCTGTTCAGCCTTTGTTCCCTTCTGTGAATAAGCCCTCTGAAGTAGGACCTCTGGGTCAAGTTTCTCTCTGCACAAATGGTCTTTGTCCTCCCATCTACTCTGTTATCTCCTACCAGCCTAGCACAGACCTACGTGTACCCAAGAATTCACCATCCTTTCCTTCTGGTTCAGTCTCTACTGTACTCTAAGGTGACAAAGACTCCTATTTATTTTGGCCTCTTTTATCTCACAACAGAGTCCACAAGGAGAACCAGTTCACCTTTGTTTAACATGGGGTCCCTAGCACTTTAAGTAATGCTTGAGACATGTCAGCTATGCAATAAATATTTGTACTGAATGGTTAATGAATGGATTTTGTGAAATATAAATGAAAATTAACAATATTGCCTTTCTCAATCTCCCTTTCTCTGAACCTCTTCTTGGCTGAAGAGCTTTCTGTCAGGAAGAAAGAAACAATAGCTTCCTGGCTATCAGTGACTTCAGGTTTTAGTAGTAAAAGAGACTTCAACATTTGCCCCATTACCAGTTGCCCAAATAATTACCAATACTTTCTTTTGCTGGCAAAATCTCTCATCTGTTTTGGACTAAGAAAGCATTCATGGTTATGCCACTAGAACAGACCATAAAGACACTGCATACATGCTTAGACAAAGAAAATACCTTACCACACATCAAGGTGATGAACATATCTGTGTAATTTCACACCATTTTTCCCACTCCCCAAAAACAGAGGATCAGGAGGCCCTTCATAAACCAAGTTTGAATTTAGGAGCACAATGCCATATTTTCACAGTCGGAAACCATGTTTTTTTGTTTGGTTTTGGGTTTTTTTGTTTGTTTGTTTTGCATAGAATTCCATTTTGAGTTCATGCACAGCCTTTTAATTCCCTAATGCAGAAAGGGAAAAAGGAAAGAAAAAAAAAAAACTAAATAATCAGCTTCTTAGAATATATACATAAGAAGCTCTGTTTAACCCTAAGCCATTTAACACTTCAGTGGTTTTATAAGCACCAGAGTCTCATTAAACCTTATGTGTGTGTCTTTGTGTGGGTAAGGCGAAGAGTGGCCTCAGGGTGATGACTGCCACACCGAACAATCGCACTAAGCTTAGGACTGAAATTAGGAGGCAAGCAACAGTGACATCTAGTGTGAGTAAGAAATGCTAAGATGGATAAACTCCAGTTCCTCCCCAAACAAAGGAAAAGCTACTGGAGAGCCCAAGGCAAGTTAGCCTGAGAAAAGTGATGCTGGATGCAGAGGTAAAAGCAGAAGCAGCTACAACCGTGACTCCAGAGAGCCTACTCAAAGGCCTTTGCCTCCTAATGCTCTTTCAATTGTACATTATTATGGACTGTATCATCTTCCTCCCTGGTTCTATAACTCCTACGCACCGCTGCCTTTGGACCCTGGAATCAGCAAACGCTCCTCCCTTCTGCTTAGAATATTTTAAAGGGCATCTGGATGCCACCTTCCCTTTTAAGGAAAAACATTTGTATGTTTTCCCTTTGAACCTTCCCTACCTGTCTGCAGCAGGAAAGCACACATTATTGAGGATGTGCTCCATTGCAGACCTCTCAGAGTCTTTTCATTTGCCAACAAGACATTTCGCTCTAGCCCCATATTGGTGAAACCATCTTTCAAAGACTTGTTCATTCACAGTCGTTTGTGGAGCACATTATCTCCAAGATCATAGTTTCCCTAGGAACCATTATCATCTTTAGCATGTCATTTCAACAGCCTGCAGATGGACAAGAGCTGCTTCAACGTCTCCAAGGACTCTCTCTCCACCTCAGCCACGCACTCCCATGGTCTTCATTCCTCCAGGTTGGTTTCAAGTGCCCCTCGCCCAACTTGTTTCTCCAGCAACAGTGAAATCTTCATTTGTGCTTTACATGATTCCCCCTGGACAGCTTCTACTTGCACTCACTGACTTCCCTTTGCAGCCCATACTCAAGGCCCACCATTCTCACTGCTTTATTAATGTGCTCCCTATCCTAACTCCTTCCTCTGACCACTAGTCCTGAGGATGAGACAGCCAATCAGCACCTATGGATAAGCAGAAAAATCACTCAACCAATCTGACTTACCCTGTAAAATTTGAAAGCAGGAGTAAATGTCACTACTAACTGTGATTCTCTCCCATTGTTACTTTGTAACTCACCATGAACTCTTTTACACATACTTTCTCCTTACCTGAGTACATTATCCAGAGAATAAGAAAATCAATGATCTGCTTTATATTCTCAGTCTTAAACTCACAAAGCTTTGTTTATCTAAATTCATTTTCCCCTTCCTCTTTCCTACCAAGTTCAGTTCCTACTTGTGTAGGAAATACCACCACCCTCCCCACCTCACCTTCCCAGGGAGGACTTCACTGTCTTCCCTGTTTCCTCAGCCATTTTCTCCTCTCTATTCTATCAGTCCTGTTTTGTGCAAACTCATAATGACATACTGAATCTGAAATAAGATAAGTTAATCAATCCCCAAATTTTCTGCTCACACTTGTATAGCCAAATTCTTCAAAGGAAGCTGTCTACTTTTTCATCCCCTTTCCTTCCTCAAGCGACTTCTGTACATTTGTCCCCATTATCCCAGTATGCATATTTCTATCTTTAACCACACAGAAGCATGAGGCCTAACTACCCCCATCCCTTACTGTGGGGAAGACTCGTGTTCTCCACTGAGAGGTGTGCTCTCTCATTCATTCCTTATTACCTTCCTATACAAGTTAGGTCCCAGTTCTTCCTCTCAACCCCATGCGCCCAGAAATAAGACTCAGACTCAAAATATATTTACAAAACCTAGGCCATTTAGCTATGCTCTTCTCTGACTAGATCATCACTTATTATAACCTATTTACTCTGATCTACATTCTGCCTCGTGGCTGGTTACCCGTGCTCAGCTACCGTGTATCAGTCTTATCACATCTTCCTGGGAGAATCTGCCACATCTGGCACTATCCCAGAACTCTTTCTACCTCTCACATGGGGTTTCCCACCTTCTGTTCTACCCTTTTGTGTAAGCTGTAAGGTTTTAATTTGTGTCCCAACAATAGAAAAGATATTCTCTGTACACCTTACTTTGTAGTTTCTCACTCCCTAATACTAGGTCCTTTAAAATTGAAGTTCATCGTGCTCAGGCCTGGTCTAGCATTTTTTATTTATGAAACTATATATACCTTAACTAGAAATATTTTTGTGAGTGTCTCCCAGAAACTTAGATTTCTTACAACAATCATAACTTACCATATAAACTTCTAAAACAACTACTTATTCTCAACTTTTAACTGCTTTATATGACACCCAATATCAGTATGTTCAACCTTTTATCTCTCCTCCTTATTCTCTTCCTTTCCCCTGTATCCATTCCAGTGTTCAGAAATTCCCCTTTTAAAAAAAAATCTTTAAAATGTATCTTGCATTAGAGACATTTTTGACTTTCCCTTCCATATCCCTGTTCATGATCAAGATCATCATTATCCTACTGGTTTTCTGCAACAGCTCCAGAATCTGTCACTTCCATAGGGACAGTGGAACATAGGATTTGGCATGTTTTGAAGTTCATCATCTAATAATATATAGCAGGCTTTCTGCCGAGTGTAGTTTCCTTTAGTATGGAAACAATAGAATTAAAACTCATAATAAGCTATATCACATACACCTTGAATGAAACAGTAAAACAGGATCAAGATGATGATAAACACATTCATAATACAGACAGATAGATAGACAGACAAAAGTAGTCAAAATCCCATAGCAATTATAATATAGAGTATACTAGAAGATGGAGAATGTTCTTTAATTAAGCCCTGATTTTCCCTGAAATTTCACAATTCACTGCTGTTGAGGACCTTGGCTCTGCTTTTGGAGAAGGTCTTCCTTTTCTATCTTTCATCAACCTAGCCACTTCTAAATGATAATTGGGGAAATGTCCCAGACTTTTGGCACCAGAACTTCTTTCCATCAAGATATTTAGGAACCTAAAAGTTATTTCCTAACTAAAAATATCAAGAATGTACCTAGTTCAGAATAAATTCCACCCAAACATGCTTATTTCAGTTTGGAAAGGACACCTCCCAACTCTATTATCTCTTACCTATGATTCTTCCAAGATGAGCCTTTCCCCTCTCTCCTCTTTTTCTCTACCTGCCCCCCCCCCACCTGGTTACAATGTAAACTTTATGTTCTATAAGATGAGCAACTGAGTTAAAGTTTTACTGCTGTACCTAGAATAGAAAACTCTGTCAGGGGTCAGTGTCCATATCAGTAGGTGCTTTGCCCAGCTAACAGCTGTGAAACAGGTAAGCAAAAACTTATCTGAGGGTTGATGTCTGCTTCAGCGCCATTTCTTCCTCCATTAACTAGTTTATTACTCTTCCTTCTTATCTTTTTCATATATATACATATATATATATATATATATATATATATATATATATATATATGACACAAATCTAAACTACCACCTATGATTCTCAAGTAGTAATTTTCAATTTTGGTTGTACAATGAGCTGGACATCTTTTGAAACCCAACATCCTAGCCATACACAAAACAATTAAATTAAAGACTCAAGGTATTGGACCTAGGCATTCCTCCTTTATAGAGCTAGTTAAGCGACCCCAGTGTGTGGACTAGGGGGAAAATGCTCCAGAACAAGCTGTTTTTCATGCTGCTGCTTCCTTTCAAGTCTGGGAACCCAGTACTAATTGCTCAACCTGTGGCTCTGCCACAGTCCCCAGCAGTAAATCAACAAGTATTGAATTCCTAAGTGCTCACATCTGGAACTGATTCTACTTACTCTGCACCCACCCTCCCAGCTGCATCTTTCTCTCTGTATGCATGACACTAAATTCCTAGATTTAACAATTGCATTTTAAATTACTTTTCAGATCTGATTTTATGTCATCTCAATGCTGAAACTTTATTCCAGATTTCAACTAAATCTGCCATTTTCTCATCCGGCGCTCATTCTCTCTTGCTTTCACTCATTTGCATCTGCCTTCATTTTTTTTTTCTGGCCAATAGCAAGTGATTTATAGAGGAAAAATAGAAACCCAGCTTATCTCCACCATGTACTCTGACTCTTAGTCTTCTTGACTCTAGATTACTCCACTACAATTACTGATCAGCAGCACATTTGAAGATAAATATCTCCTGCAACTCTAAATTGTTTTTTATTGTTTTGACACCTGAACATGATTCTGATACAGAACACTACTGCATATTTGTTTGCAGAGATTTAGTGATTAATAGAAAGCGCTTTTAAAGAAACCAAAAATTATGTATTTGAAGGCCCATAATTTAAAGCACTTGTATATGAACACATACACACACATACCACAACATACAAAGGATGGTAAATAATGTAAATGTCTTTTAACATTTCATAACATTTTCTTAACATGCCATTTGTACCTAAATATGAATCTGTAGAATCAAATTTTTACAAGGCTTGATGCAGTCACTAGAAGATACAATCTAAGGTTAGCTGGTATTTAAATTCCCTGTATAAATGTGTCATGCTGTAAATGGAATACAGCAGGCTACCAGAAATCTGGGTGGGGAAATGAGGTTCTGGTCCAGGATTCAATTTGGTCAGGTCATGTTTTCATGCAGTTGTTGAGTTCAATCCAGACCCAGCTGGAGACCAATGGCAGGGAATGGGAATTATGATCAGAGAGAGAAATAATATGAATTCATAACAAATGCTTGCTGACTCCCTAAGCTGCCCTAGGCATAGTGCAAAGCAGAAGGATTTTTAAAATCAGGGAGAAGTACAGATGACAAACATAGTAAAATAATAATACAGACATTCAGGTTAGATGTAAATTCAGTAGAAATATAACTTCAAGAAGGAAGGGTTTGAACAAGTACCTAAATTCACTGGAGACCAGGAATCAGAAATAAACAAATTAAACTACACAGATAGAAGACCACTGCATGATTGATTGATTGATTCATTCATTCATTCATTCATTCAAAAGAAAAATGTGGTGGGCTGTTCACATGTGACAGAGATACTGAAGACATGAAAGAAATGAAAAAAACATTCTATAATACCTCTCTCTATCTATCTATCTCTATCTCTCTCTCTATCTCTCCTCATGTTTAGGATAAAAAGTTAGAACCAAGCAGGCAAACATACTATTTATATATTCAGTGAGTCAACACAGGCAAAACCTTGGAAATCCTCAGGAAGATGGTCACCACCAATGAAGACAATGAAGTCAAGCGGACAGTTGCATTCACATCTTTCCAAATGCACAATCTTCAAAGAATTGAAAGTTTCTCCTGCTGAGACGAGTGGTCATCAGATTAATGCATGGATCTCTAGAGCGCTTCCAGTCGTTTCTGTCAGCCTGCTACACACAGCAGCCCAGTCTCTCATGCTTTTGCCAAATAGCCTTTGTCCTACTTTGCCTATTCACTTCCTTAAATGTCCTCCTTGGGCAATTTTACATTATACTTTTTCTTCCTCTGGGATGTACCTCTCATAAAGCATCCAAAATGTTCTCTGTCAATTTACAAAAAGCATTTCTAAAAATGTCTTTCTTTAATTGTATTTTAAACATCCTATTTTACTCTATTTAATATTATCTTGGACATTATGGTCACAAAGAACAAATCCTATAGCATTCTATAAACACCTATGTAAAAAGGATTTCTAATTTCTCAGCTGCACTTCTTGCTGGTGAGTATGCCACAAATGTGTATTTCCAAAATGAATATGAACAGTTTTAGATGAGAGAGAGCTACTTAAATGTCACTGGAGATTAGTCATGCAAGGATCATTACAGGGCACGAGAGGGAGACTTGAACGCCCCAACCAAGACAGAGCTTGTCCCTGAGACTGTTACTGTCATAGATGCTGGGTTAGACCCTGCTGGTGATTATTATTAATGGAACTGAAGCATCCAATAGCTCATTTTTCTTCATATACAATCTTTCCAAACTAGGAAGAAAAAAAGAAAGCATTTTTCTGCATGAATCCTTGGGAGTGGAAATGAATATAGAGTAAATGATATGTTACAAATTTCAAGATAAGTGTATTTTAGTGAAATTACCCCCTACAAAAATTTAACAATAAGTTAATGCTCCTACTTATAAACAAAAGACTATTTCTGCTAATTAAACCTTAGTTCTATAGGAAAACATGAATCATTGAGCATCTGTAATGTTTACATTCTAATAAGTGATCTGAGGTTTTCTTTCTGAGATGTCAGTCAGTTAGCAATCACTCCTTTATCAGCAGTGTGTAACTATACCTAACCTTGAGATGAAATGAGAAGCTTTTGAAATCTTTATGACAAATGAGTGGCCATTCACAGTCCCCCTTCAGGAAACGATGAAGGACCAATCATTCTGGATTTATTAGCACATCAGATTTCTTTAAAGGCCTCAGAAAGAGAAGACCCTCTGACATTCACCTGGTTGCCCCAGGCAATGCACCTGCATATGGACGCATCTTCACAGCAGGACTCTGGAGTGGGTCCTGAAAGATTTTCTAAGAAATAATGTATGCATGTTTATATATAAACTGCTTGTCAGTGTGAAGCTAGTACAGGATTTAGAAAAGAGACCAAGAGAAGTGTAATAAGGAAGGGTGGCATTTATAGAGTTCATATTTTCTCCATGATATGTTGTCTACACTCAAAGATAAGTGCTGTCTGACGTGTTACGCAGGCACAAAGTCTAGCAGCACCCATAGAACCCCTATTCGTCTTCCGGAAGAGGACTTGTCCGCCAGGAAGCTTTTCCTAGGTCCCAAGTCCCAGGGTTCATTCTTATAGTTACCCATCAAATGTGTCACTCTGTTTCTTCGTGTTAGCTTCTCTGTTTTCACTGCATACTGTGCATCTCAAGAGCCAGTACAGTAATTAGACCTATTGCATGTTTTGATACAGACTGCAGTAGTATATATAAATTGGAGATACCAATGGAACATCCATACCCAAGGGTGGCGAGATAGCTCAGTAGATGAAGGCTCTTACAACCAAATCAGAGGATCTTAGTTCCATTCCAGGATTGTTTATGAATTATCATCTAACTTCTACCTATCTGCATGACATACAGGTTCCCATGCACATGTGTGCGCGAGCACACACATACATACACACAAACACATACTCATAAACAAATAAATGCAATATAACATTTAAAGATGTGAATATATTATTCAGTTTAATGTAACATAGGCCATGTCAAACTGTGAAGTGTGAAATTGTTGCTAATTAAAATAAGAGAGTTTTTTTCCATTAATTTACTTATTTATTCACTTTATATCCAATCACAACCCCCCCTCCTCCCAGTCCCCCTCACCTCCCCCTAATGCTCCTCTTCTCCTTTGAGAAGGGGGAGGCCCCCCTGCGTGCCAGCTCTCCCTGGATCCTCCAGTTACTGCAGTACTGGGCACATCTTCTTCCCCTGAGGCCAGATAAAGCAGACTATTTATGGGTGTAGGAACCACAGGCAGGTAACTGAGTCAGCATAAGCTCCTGCTCTAGTTGTTGGAGGACTCACATGCAGACCAATTTTCACATCTACTACATATGTGTGAGGGGATTTTGTCCAGGACTTGTATTCTTTTTGGTTGGTGATTCAGTTTCTGGAACCCCTCCCTCAAAACAGGTTAGTTGACTGTGATAGTCTTCTTGTGCAGTTCCTATCTGCTCTGGATTCCTAAATCCTTCTCCCTACTCTTACATAAGTTCTGTCTAATGTTTAACTGTGAGTCTCTAAAATAGATAGGAAACATATAACCATAAAAGACCTAGAGTCTGAAGAGATGGCTCAGTGGCTAAGAGTGTTTGCTGGTATTGTAGAGGACATGAGTTCAATTCCCAGCACCCACATTGTGCAGCTCACAACAGCTGTAACTCTAGCTCCAGTGGACCTGACATCGACATGCACATGTGCACATATGAGACATGCAGATAAAAATAAGACCTGGTGTCACTTGTGCTCATCACCTTGAGGAAGGAAGGCAAGTTTTTAGTATCAAAGCCTTAAGCTATATCTATTACTGCCAGTAGTGTATCCCTGACTCTGTCTCCTTCACAGCTGCTTCATACAACACTTCTGGGAAATAACAGCATATACAAATGTATATATAGAACATCATTCATAGGTGTATCCTGAAAACTACCAAAACAAACACAGTGTTCTTTAATAGGGGTCTCTGTAATGTAAGTGATCCATCCCCATGGATTGAATACCTTGAGCCAATATATCAAATATATTCTCACTATATCCAAATGATGGCAGAATACTCCTTTTCTGTTGTTGTTATAATCATACAATAATATCAAAGTTATACATTCTGATTAAAAGAGAATACAAGAAACAGTCGCAATTATTTGGTTTTAAAATATACTCATAAGTCAATCTGAAAATATAATAAATTAAGAGTGGCAGAGTTATGGGAGATTTTTTTGCTTGTGTGTATTTTATATATTTTCTAAAATGATAATCGTTTAATTATATAGGTAGAAAAATAAATATTGGGCAAGTAAGTCACACTTACACCCAAGCTTAATAAACAGGGTTCAGTCCCCAAGTCATGCAAGGTAGCAGGAGGATCTAATGCAGAAAATTATCATCTGACAACAAATAATAAAATATTTTTAAAAGAAAATTTTATCCTGATTAATAAAAATTTTGCACTGACCCTCAGAAATTATGGCAAAAGGATATATTGGAACAGAGGGTTTGTGTGACTGAAAATGCTCAAGTTACTTCATAGTTATGACTTAAAGAGTTGACATAATCTAGTATGACAAATTGTCCAAGGGCTTTGAGGAAGTAACTGGGTCTAGAAGCACCATCCTGGTTCATGGGGACTAGGTCAAATCTGTTATACAGTAGAATACAAGAAGAGAGCTGGCAAAGCCAAATGGATTCTCCTCACAGGATTCATCAGAGCATTTAAGGTGCTAGTTCTCTTCATAGACTTACAAGATAGCAACATAGTAGACAACATTTCTACAGACATTGGTTTCTTTTCATACAGAATATCTGCTGGGACTCATTTGATAACTCACAAAAAATGTTAAATCAGTGTAGTGCTCATTTTGAAGTGATTGCAAGCAATATAAATGTAGAATCAGTTGAATCAAAATAAATTACCTTAGTTCAATATGTTTCTTGCCCTTACCACTACTGCCATTTGGGTCTACATAATCTGCTTATTTTGGGAACTTTCAAGTACATTGTTGACTTTCTGGCCTCCACCCCAAATGCCAATAGCACCCACCCTCAACATAAGAAATAAAAATGTCTAGGGCCTTGCCTGTATCCCAAAGGGTATTTTAAGAAATCCTTGTTTCAGGAACTTGAATGATAATCTACAGCTTGGATTGGAATCCTCAACCCCACATCCCCAGTTTTCAGCATAAGTTGCCTTAACATTTGGGGAATGATGGTCTGCTCCAGCTAATGCAGAATGTCACCATGTTGCTTTTCTAAACATTGTGTCAAAGACAGCCATCTGCTGAAATACTGCACAACACACTTATCCTCACATTTTTGAAAAAAAAAAAAAAAAAGAAGAAAGAAGAAAACAGACATAACTTAAGAGCAAATTAAAATACCCTTAATTTTTATATTAAGAGCAACAAATAACTATTTTTCAGGATAAATCATTTGCATAGTCTCTGGATACTCACAGGCACATGTGTGTATATACACACGTAGAGGGGAGAAGGAGAGGGAGAGAAAGACAGAGAGAAAGTACTAGGTCACTGACACATATGATTTCTAAAATCCCTCTTTAGTATTAATAATCAGTAAAGATCACAAATGTTTTTAGATTTTTGTTTATTATATAAAACATTTTATATATCCAACTTACTTTCTAGCTTTTGCAAAACTTTCTGATAAAGAAACACTAGTCAAACAGTGGAACACATATGGTAGTAAGGATCCAGGACTTTGAAAACTTCCTGTTGGAATCCCAGCATACTACAAGAGAACTGAGCCATAAGTTTAGTTTAAAAATATTAGTGTATAACATATGAAATAAGGAGATGTAATTTTAAAGCTTAACTTACTATGTATTTATAAGCACATAGTAAGTTAACTTTAAAATAAGGATTGTTAACAAAAAGAACCTTGTTGGGGTGGGGGAGCAGTGAAAAAAGATCAAGATAAATGAATAAAGATCAAGCTCAGTTCTACACAAGGAAAAAAATCCTTGCAAACAATTCCTATGGTAGAGAGGAATCCTTTTATGACATACATAACTAACATCATAAAAAATTATACTAAAATGATCACCACACTGATTTCACAATTCTAAGACAGAGATAGTAGAATTTCTATGTTTACTACAGCACTATTTACCATGCTAGGGTACAAAATCAGCCTAGGAGTCTACCAATAGATGAATCAATAAAGAAAATGCAGTGTATATATACACAGTACAATTTCATTTAGCCATAAAAAAAAAACAACATTTTACGCCGGGCGTGGTGGCGCACGCCTTTAATCTCAGCACTTGGGAGGCAGAGGCAGGCGGATTTCTGAGTTCAAGGCCAGCCTGGTCTACAAAGTGAGTTCCAGGACAGCCAGGGCTATAAAGAGAAACCCTGTCTCAAAAAAAACAAAAAAACAAAAAAAAAAAAAAAAAAAAAAAAAAAAAAAAAAAAAAAACAAAAAAACAAAAAAAAACAAAAAAAAATTTGACACTGTCATAAATTCCATTGTAACTGTAAACCATCACATTAAACAAAATAACAAACATGACTCAGACATGTGTAGGACATGTATGCGTGATGATAACAAAGATGATGGTGGTGGTGGTGGTGGTGGTGGTGGTGGTGGTAGAAGCAGGGCTATTTGGAAAAAGAAGAGAACTATCAGAAAGTGAGAGTGTACAAAATAGTAATGAAGTTAAGCATGCTTAAGTACATGATATACTGGAATTAAAATGCCATTATGAAGCTAATTGTTTTATACAGTAATTTTTTTGCTCCTAAGCAAACAAAAAAATCTTATCCTGAAAAGAATAAAAGAATCTGAAGTAATTGGTTGATACTCTTTACATCAGTCCACTCATTAGAAAAAGGCTACCAACCACCTACAATTGTAATGATAAGTCTCAATAGTTGGACTATATCAGCGAACAATCAATAATTGATAATCAAGATTGTTAATACTTTATATCATGGAACTAAATAATAATTAACATATGAAATAATTATAGCTTAAGTTAGAAACTGCTGCATGATAGAGAACAAGTAAGACTAGAGGAGGATGAAGGGCCATGAATGATATACATAGGAAGATAACTTTCAAACAAAAAGGAAAAACATAACTTACATTGGGTTGCTAGTATTTTACCAAAGCATAAATAAAATAAAGTTATCCTTGCTTATACTTTGAGGACTATCACAATAAGAAAAGTACACAAGAACCAGTGCTTCAAGGCCAGATTGTGCCTGGAAAGGTCAAAGAACAACAAAGAGTCTGGTGGGAGGAGAAGAGAAAATAGCTTGAAGAAGTTTCATGGCCAGATCTTTTCTAATGTTACAAAGGCTTTAAATCTTACTCTGAGTAAAATGGTAACAGTTCAAGGGATTGAACAGAACAGCATCTATGATCCAGATTGTAAGAGAATGGCTCTGGCTATTGTGTTGATAGTAAATAGGTGGGGAAGGTGAGAAAAGGGGAAGAACAAGATCTGTGTATTGCCAGCAAGAGCAGCATAGACCCTTCTGTACAGCATGGCAGCGGTGAGTAATAGCTGAGGTTTGAATCCCGATCCATGGGTTATACAATAGAGGCTGTGGTTGGTTCCATAAGGATGTGGTTATCCAATTGGAAGTGAGAAGTTATATCAACCCTAATTTCAAAGAACTTCAATTATCTGAAGAAAGAAATTGAGGAAGATATCAGAAGATGGAACAGTCTCCCTATCTCATGACTCAGTAGGATTAATATGATAAAAATGACCATCCTACAAAAAGCAGTGTACACATTCAATGCAATTCCCATCAAATTAAGAACACAATTCTTTACTAATCTTCAACATGCAATACTCAACTTCATACAGAAAACAAAACAAAACAAAAAACAACCAACCAAACAACAAAAACTATACTCACTTATAGGTGGACTTTAGCCATGATGTGAAGGGCAACTACGCTACAATCCATAGACGTAAAGAAATTGGGTAACAACGACATCCCAAGGGAAGGAATACAAACTTCACTCAGAAGAGGATGCTAGATAGCCATTGGAGGTGGGTGAACAGAAGGAACTGGGTAAAATAGCAGGTGAGGAGTGGGAATGGGGATGGCAATCAGATATTGGGGCTTGGGAGACAAGAAAGAGTTGGGAGTGAGAATGGAAATTGGCAAGGGGAGGGGCATCTCTGGTGACTTGCTGGAGGGTAGACACAGGAGAAGAGACAGGGAGTCTAGGTTAGATTCCTACCAGAGGGGAATATAGAGACTGAAATGGCCACCTTCTGTCTCCAGGCAGGACTTCCAGAGGAGGGAGGGAGACATCAATCCACCCGCAAAACCTGCAATCTAAAATTTATCTTGCCTACAAGATATGCAGAGGAAAAGATGGAGCAGAGACTGAGGGAATAGCCAACCAATGATGGTCCCAATTTGAGACTTGTACCTTGTGAGAGAGAGCTAACCCCTGACACTATTTAGGATACTCTACCATGCTCACATATAGGAACCCAACATAACTGTCTCCTCAGAAGCTTCATCCAACATCAGATGGAGGCAGATTCAGAGACCGACAGCCAAACATTAGGCAGAGCCCAGGGAGTCTTGTGGAAACAGGGGATAGGAGTGAGCAAATTGGAAGGGTCAGGACACCACAAGAAGACCCACAGAGTCAAGTAACCTGAAATCATGGGGGCTCAGAGAGCCTGGGCCACCAACCAGGGAGCATAAAGGATATGCCCCCTACACACTTGTAGCAAATGTGCAGCTTAGTCTTCATGTGGGTCCCCTAAGAAGTGAGGCAGAGGCTGTCTTGGTCTCAATCTCTCCTGCCATTGGATCCTTGCCCTCATTACTTGGATTGACTAATTGGACCTCAGTGGGAGAAGATGTGCCTAGACCTGCTGGTACTAGATGCCCAGGATGGGGTAATATCCAAGGGGAGCTTCACTTGTCTGAAGAGAAGGGGGCAATTGGGGGAGGGATTTGTAAGGTGGGATTGGGAAAAGAGGAGGAAAAGGGGCTCTGATTGGGATGTAAAGTAAATAAAAAATTAAAATTAAAAAAGCTATACATTAAACAAATATAGATGAGGCAATCAATTTCCCTTATGAAAATAGATGTACAAATTCTCAATGAAATACTTGCAAAGTGAATCTAAGAAGACATCAAAAAGATCATTAACCCTGATCAAAGACATTTCATTTTAGAGTTGCAGGATTGGTTCAAACTACAAAAATTTATAAATATCATCCACTATATAAAGAGACAGAAAGACAAAAACTACATGATCATCTTATTAGATGCAGAAAAGGCTTTTGAGAAAATCTAAAACCCCTTTGTGATAAAGTTCTAGAGAGATTAGGGATGTAAGGTATACACCTAAGTAGTTTTTTTTTTTTATTTTAATTTTATGTTTTTTACTTATTTACTTTATATCTTATTCACTGCTTGACAATTCTCCTGGTCATTCCCCTGACAATATTTACCCCATCCTCCCTCTTCTTCCTCTCTGAGTTGGTGAGGGTCTCCCTGGGTAACCCCTACAACCTTGGCACTTCAAGCCTCTGCAAGGCTAGAAGCTTCCTCTTCACTGAGGCCAGACTGGGAAGCCCAGATAGTATATATAGCCCATGAACAGACAATAGCTTTTGGGATAGTGCCCATTCCAACTGTTTGGGACCCTCATGAAGGACAAGCTGCACATCTTCTACATATGTGGGGTGGGGGTGGGGGTCTAGGTTCAGCCAGTGTGTCTTCTTTGGTTGCTAAATACCTGAGCATTTAAAAGATTTATGGCAAGTCCATAGTTAACATCAATTTGAATGGAGAGAAACTCATTCTACTAAAATAAGGAAAAAAGCATTCTCTACTCTCAACATACTTATTGAATATAGTTCTTTAAGCCTTGCTTGGAACAATAAATCAACTGAAGGAGATCAAAAAGATACAAATTGAAGAGGAAGAAGTCAAAGTATCTTTGTTTGCATAAGATATGATGGTATATAGAAGTGATCATAAAAATCCCACCAGGGAACCCATACAGATGTTAAATACTTTCATCAAAGTAACAGGATACAAAATTAACTTACAAAAATCAATAACCCTTCTATATACAAATGATAAGTGGACTAAGAAAGAAATCAGAAAAACAACACCTTTCACAATAGCCCCAAATAATTTAAATATCTTGTGGTAACATCAAGCAAGTGAAAGTTTTTTTATGCTAAAAACTTTGAGTCTTTGAAGAAAGTAATTGAAAAAGATATCAAAAGATGGAACAATCTTTCATGCCCATGGATCAGTAGGACTAACAGTAAAAATAGCCATCTTACCAACAGGAATCTATAGATTCAATGCAATCCCTGTAGAACGTACAACTCAGTTGTTTAAAGAAAAATGACATTATGACATTTGTAGTCAAATATATGGAACTATATATAGCTTTCAGTTTAGTACGTTTACTGGGGCTCCTGAATGTGTGAAAAAGTGGTTCGTGATTTTTTGTGCCTTCTTATTTTTATTTTTCTATTGAATTGTCTTATCCAACTTTTATGTGATAATTTTTATTTGATCTGATTCTATTATATTTTGTTGACTTATTGTTATTTCCTAGAAGCCTCTTCTTTTCTAACGAGAGACATAAAGGGAGTAGATACAGATAGAAGAGATGGAGAAATACTGGGAAAAGTAGAGGAAAGGGAGATTTAATTAATGAGTATTATATGATGAAAAATCTATTTCTAACAAAAGATAGAAAAGAAATACTCTGAATAAGATATATTTATGAGAAATGTATTTTTATAAGTGAAGAAATGGTATATAAATTTAACACATTTAGAGTTGGTTTGGTTTTGAAATGAAATATCTTCTTAGACCAGCAGTTCTTAAACTATGGGTCAAAAGCCTTTGAGGGTATGTGTGTGTGTGGGGGGGGTGTTCTACAACCCCTTAACAGATGTCATCTAAAACAATCAGAAAACACAGATATTTACATTATGATTTATACCAGTTGCAAAATTACACTTATGAAATAAAAATGAAAATAATTTTATGTTTAGTGGTTACTACAACATGGGGAATTGAATTAAAGGTTCACAGTCATAGAAAGGTTGAGAACTACTGCCCTAGAGTCTAGTCTGTTGAATGAAAGTTTGTACTCTATCTTATGGATCAAATCAAGATTAGTGAATTAATATCTGTGTTCTGAAATGAGCAATGGATTAATCCACAGATGGATGCATGATGTGTGGCATTATGGGAAATAGTAAAAACTTGGATATATGTCTTCAATGGACAAAGAAGGTTACTGAGACCTGATCCCAGAAGGGCCCCCCCATTTTAATTCCAAGTAGCCTTGAACTGTCACAGGTTCACCGTGCTGGGGTCAAGTGTCAACATATTGGAATCTTTAAAACCCCGAGCCAAAAATCTTTCTCTGTTTAAGTTGTTTTTGTTAAGCATTTTCTCACAGTGAATTAAGCTTCGAACACAAAATTTGAGAATGAGTGGACCGTATATATAAATTCCTAACATGTAGATAATATTTAAAGTCCTAAAACTAGAAGGTTTCAAAGAAAGAAGAAAGTAAACCAAAGCCGAGCACAGTGTACAAGAATAATAAGCAATAGAAGAGGAAGACCCAGCAAGAGGCAGTCACTGTTAAAATACCAGTATTTTTTCACAGAAATAGAAAAGAATTCTAAAATTCATATAAAAACAAAAGACCTCAAATTCTGAAAGCAATTTTCATAGGAGTAAAGGTAAGGAACTATAGTCTCTACCTCAAAGGAGCAATAGAGTAAGAACAAAATCTTAGAGAGTGATAGGACTAAAAAGTGCAAAAAAAAAAAAAAAAAAAAAAAAAAAAAAAAAAAAAAAAAAAAAAAAAAAAAAAAAAAAAAAAAAAAAAAAAAAAAAAAAAAAAAAAAAAAAAAAGAGGACGCTTAGAAAACTCAGCATCTGTCACTCCAGTTGAGTGTTTCCTTAGCTCTGTACCCCATTTATAATTGTGTTATTTGGCTTGGTAAAGTCTAATTTTTTGAGTTCTTTATAAATTTTGGATATTAACCCTCTATCAGATGTAGGGTTGGTAAAAATTTTTTCCCACTCTGTAGGCTTTCATTTGGTCGTTTAAAAAAGCCTTACAGAACCTTTTCAGTTTCATAAGGTCCCATTTATTGTTTATCTTAATGCCTGAATTCTTTGTGTTCTGTTCAGAACATTGTCTCCTATGCCAATGTGTTCAAGGGTAGCCCCAATTCTCTTTTCTAGCATCTATAGCTATCTGGTTTTATATGGAGGTCTCTGATCAAATTAGACTTGATATATATTGATCAATTCACATGCATGATCTATATACATGCAGACTTCTACTTCAGCCCCATTTGTTAAAAATGCTTTTTCTTTTCCATTTTATAATTTTGACTTCTTTGTCAAAAATAAGTGTCTGTAGGTATGTGGACTCATTTATGGGTCTTCAATTCTATTTCATTGGTCAATTTGTTTATTTTTTATGTCGATACCATGTGGTTTTTATTACTATTTCTCTATAGTATAGCTTGAAATCGAGGATCCAGAAGTTCCTTTATTGTACAGGATTGTTTTACCCATCCTGGTTTGTTTTGTTTTGTTTTGTTTTTCTACATGAAATTCAGTATATTGTTTTTTCAAGGTTTTTGCATTTGAATTTTTATAGGAATTTCATTAAATCTTTTGGTAAGATGGTCAATTTTACTATGTTAATCCTCCCAATCAATGAGCATGGTAGGTCTTAACATCTTCTCACATCTTCTTCAATTCTTTCTTCAAATACTTGAAGTTCTCGTCATAAAGGATTTTTACTTGCTTGGTTAGTTATGCCATGATATTTTATATTATTTGTGGCTATTACAAATGGTGTTGTTTTCAAAATTATTTGTGTATAGGAGGACTACTGCTTTTTTTGTTTTGTTTTGTTTTGTTTTGTTTTGTTTGTTTGTTTGCTTAGTTAATTTTGTATCCAGCTACTTTGTAGAGGTGTTTACATCTGTCAGGAGTTCCACTGTAGAATTTTTAGGGTCATTTATGTATACTATATCCTCTGCAAACATCTATACTTTGGCCTCTTTCCAATTTGTATTCCCTGGTTTTGGTTTAAGTTGTGTGGAATTATTTATTTCCTCTATTTTCTTGGGTGTAGTTCAGCTCCTTGGGTTTGAGTTTTCCTTATAGTATCCTCTGTAGGTCTGAATTTGTGGCTAGATATTGTTTAAATTTGGTTTTCTTGTGGAGTATCTTGCTTTCTTCGTTTATGATAACTAAAAGTTTTGCTGGATATAGTATTCTGGGCTGACATCTGTTCTCTTAAAGACTGCAAGATATCTGTCCAGGCCTTTTTGACTTTTAGAGTATCTGTTGACAAGTTAGGTATAATTCTGATAGGTCAGCCTTTATATGTTACTTGACATTTTTCCCTTGCAGCTTTTAATATTTATTTGCTCTGTACATTTAGTATTAATATTATTATGTGGCAGAAGGATATTCTTTTCTGGTCAAATCTATTTAGTGTCCTTGTATGTTTATAGGAATTTCTTCTTTAAGTAAGAACATTTTCTTCTGTGATTTTTTTCAACATTTATTAGATAATTTCTTCATTTACATTTCAAGTGTTATCCAGAAAGTTCCCTATACCCTCTTCCCTCCCGGCCCTGCTCCCCTACCCACCCGCTCCCATATCTTGGCCCTGGCGTTCCCCTGTACTGGGGCATATAAAGTCTGCAAGACCAAGGGGCCTCTCTTCCCAATGATGGTCAACTAGGCCATCCTCTTCTATATATGCAGCTAGAGACATGAGTTCAGGGGTACTAGTTAGTTCATGTTCTTCTTGCACCTATAGGGTTGAAGACCCCTTCAGCTCCTTGGGTACTTTCTCTAGCTCCTTCCTTGGGAACCCTGTGTTCAATCTAATACCTGACTGTAAGCTTCCACCTCCATGTTTGCCAGGCATTGGTATAGTCTCCCAGGAGACAGCTATATCCGGGCCCTTTCAGCACTATCTTGCTGGCATATGCTATAGTGTCTATGATTGGTGGCTGATTGTGGGATGGATCCCTGGCAGCCGCAATCATTGGGTCCAACCTTTGGATTCAGCTTCACACTTGATCTCTGTAACTCCTTCAATGTGTGCTTTGTTCTTAATTCTAGGAAGGGGTGACGTGTCCACCTTTTGATCTTCCTTCTTTTTGAGTTTCATGTGTTTAGTAAATTGTATCTTGGGTAGTCTAGGTTTCTGGACTAATATCCACATATCAGTGAGTACATGTTATGTGAGTTATTTTGTGATTGGGTTACTTCACTCAGGATGATGGCCTCCAGATCCATCCATTTGCCTAGGAATTTCATATATTTATTGTTTTTAATAGCTGAGTAGTACTCCAGTGTGTAAATATACCAAATTTTTTGTATCCATTCCTCTGTTGAGGGATATCTGGGTTCTTTCCAGTTTCTGGATATTATGAATAAGGCTGCTATGAACATAGTGGAGCATGTGTCCTTATTACCAGATGGAATATCTTCTGGATATATGCCCAGTAGGGGTATTGCAGGATCTTCCGGTAGTACTATGTCCAATTTTCTGAGGAACCGCCAGACTGATTTCCAGAGTGGATGAACCAGCTTGCATTCCCACCAACAATGGAGAAGTGTTCCCCTTTCTCCACATCCATGCCAGCATCTGTTGTCACCTGAATTTTTGATCTTAGCCATTCTTACTGGTGTGAGGTGGAATCTCAGGGTTGTTTTGATCTGCATTTCCCTGATGATTAAGGATGCTGAACATCTTTTCAAGTGCTTCTCAGCCATTCGGTATTCCTCAGTTGAGAATTCTTTGTTTAACTCTGTGCCCCACTTTTTAATGGGGATATTTGATTTTCTGGTGTCCACCTTCTTGAGTTCTTTATATATATTGGATATCAGTCCCCTATCTGATTTAGGATTGGTAAAGATGGTGGCCCTTTTATCTTGTTGACAGTATCTTTTGTCTTACAGAAGCTTTGCAACTTAATGAGGTCCCATTTCTCAATTCTTGATCTTACAGCACAAGCCTTTGCTGTTTTGTTCAGGAATTTTTCCCCAGTGCCCATATCTTCGAGGCTTTTCCCCACTTTCTCCTCTATAAGTTTCAGTGTCTCTGGTTTTATGTGGAGATCCTTCAACCACTTAGACTTGACCCTAGTACAAGGAGATAAGAATGGATCAATTCCCAGTCTTCTACATGATAGCTGCCAGTTGTGCCAGCACCATTTGTTGAAAAGGCTGTCTTTTTTCCATTGGATAGTTTTTGCTCCCTTGTTAAAGATCAGGTGACCATAGGTGTGTGGATTCATTTCTGGGTCTTCGATCCTATTCCATTGATCTACTTGTCTGTTGCTGTACCAGTACCATGCAGTTTTTGTTACGATTACTCTGTAGTACAGCTTGAGGTCAGGCATGGTGATTCCACCAGAGGTTCTTTTATTGTTGAGAAGTGTTTTCGCTAGTCTAGGTTTTTTGTTATTCCAGATGAACTTGCTAATTGTCTTTTCTAGATCCTTGAAGAATTGAGTTGGAATTTTGATGGGGATTGCATTGAATCTGTAGATAGCTTTTGGCACGATAGCCATTTTTACTATATTGATTCTGCCAATCCATGAGCATGGGAGATCCTTCCATCTTCTGAGATCTTTCTCAATTTCTTTCTTCAGAGAATTGAAGTTCTTGTCATACAAATCTTTCACTTCCTTTGTAAGAGGCACACCAAGATATTTTATATTGTTAGTGACTATTGTGAAGGGTGATGTTTCCCTGATCTCTTTCTCAGCCAATTCATCCTTTATATAGCGAAAGGCCATCGATTTGTTTGAATTAATTCTATATCCAGCTACTGCACTAAAGCTGTTTATAAGGTATAGGAGTTCTCTGGTAGAGTTTTTGGGGTCACTTATATATACTATCATATCATCTGCAAATAGGGATAATTTGAGTTCTTCCTTTCCAATTTGTATCCCCTTGACCTCCTTTTGTTGTGGAATCACTCTGGCTAGGACTTCAAGTACTATATTGAATAGGTAGGTAGAAAGTGGGCAGCCTTGTCTGGTCCCTGATTTTAGTGGGATTGCTTCCAGCTTCTCTCCATTTAGTTTGATATTGGCCACTGGTTTGCTGTAGATTGCTTTTATCATGTTTACGTAAGGGCCTTGAATTCCTGTTCTTTCCAAGACCTTTATCATGAATGGGTGTTGGATTTTGTCAAATGCTTTCTCAGCATCTAAGGAGATGATCATGTGGTTTTTATTTTTGAGTTTGTTTATATAGTGTATTACGTTGATGGATTTCCAGATGTTAAATCATCCCTGCATTCCTGGGATGAAGCCTACTTGGTCATGATGGACAATCGTTTTGATGTGTTCTTGGATTCGGTTGGTAAGAATTATGTTGAGTATTTTTGCGTTGATATTCATACGGGAAATTGGTCTGAAGTTCTCTATCTTTGTTGTGTCTTTGTGTGGTTTAGGTATCAGAGTAATTGTGGCTTCATAGAATGAATTGGGTAGTGTACCTTCAGATTCTATTTAGTTGAATAGTTTGAGAAGAACTGGAACTAGGTCTTCTTTGAAGGTCTGATAGAACTCTGCACTAAACCCATCTGGTCCTGGGCTTTTTTTGGTTGGGAGACTATTAATAACTGCTTCTATTTCTTTAGGAGATATAGGGCTGTTTAGGTCATTAATCTGATCCTGGTTTAACTTTGGAACTTGGTATCTGTCTAGAAAGNATCACCTGTTTGGTATTGTTTTCCTGTAACTCTCTAAATTTTTCCTCTATAACTGCTTCTAGTTGTTTAACTGTGTTTTCCTGCATTTCCTTCTTATAGTCCTCCATCATCATCATGACGAGTGACTTTATATCCATGTCCTGTTTTTCTGGTGTGCTGTTGTATCTAGGACTTGAAGTGGTGGGTGAGTTTGGATCTGCTGATGCCAAGTACCCTTGGATTCTGTTCCTTCTGTTCTTACGCTTACCTCCTGCCATCCCTGCCCAAGGATACCTGTTGTTGGTGCAGACCAGAAGGGAGCATCTGTCTTGTCCTGGGCCTTTATCAATCTCCTGCTGGTGTCTCAGGTCGCTCGCGATTGGGCTGGAAAAGATGCTGAGTTCAGCTGCTCACCAGTGGTTTCCAGATCGCTAGGAGAGTCCCACTGGAAACCTGGGTGGGTGCGCAGCACCCAGGCCTTGCGCCCTGTGCTGGAGAGAAGTGGTGTGGACCAGAAGGGAAGGGGTCCACTGCCCGCCTGTCTATCTCCCGGCTGCAGACTCAGGTCCCACGAGATTGGACTGGAACTGATGTGTGTTCCTCTTACCAGTGGTCCCGAGATCGCTAGGAGAGTCCCGCTGGAAACCTGGGTGGGTGCGCAGCACCCAGGCCTTGAGCCCTGCGCTCTCTTCTGTGATTTTTTAAAAAATATTTTCTGGACATTTGAGTTGGGAATCTTCTACTATTATTCTTATGTGTGGTCTTTTCCTGGTGCTTTAAGTTTCCTGGATATTACACATCAGAACCTTTTGAGATTTACTATTTTCTTTGACATACATATGATTTTCTTCTATTGTATCTTCTACAGCTAAGATTCTCTCTTCTGTCCCTTGTGTTCTATGTCTAAAATTCTCTCTTCTTTCTCTGGTATTTTGTTGGTTATGCTTGAGTCTGTAGTTATAGTTCTCTTTCCTGCATTTTCTATCTGCAGCATTCCCACAGTTTGTGCTCTCTTTATTGCATCTATTCCCATTTTCAGGTCTTGAAGTGTTTTATTCATTTCCTGCACTTGATTGATTGTGTTTTACTGTATTTCTTTAAGGAATTTATTCATTTCCTCTTTAAAGGCATCTATCATCATCATAAGATTGGACTTAAGAACATTTTCTTGTGCGTTATCTGTGTTAGGATGTCTAGAGCTTGCTGTGGCAGGGTAGCTAGGTTCTGGTGCTGTACCATATTGCCCTGATTATTGTTGCTTGTGTTTTTATACTATCCTTTATCCACCTGGCTTTTGTGGTTATTAAAGGTTTAGATGCTGATTTCTCAATTCATTTTTTGTTAGATAGGTAGGGTTTGGGTGTTTTTCCTTTGGTTTCTGTTTCCTCTCTGTTTGCTGGCTTGAGTTGTCTAAAATTCTGGTGACTAGCTATTCTCTAGTTGCAGTAGGTTTTCTCTCCTGAAGTTTTTGTTGGTTTGTTTTGTTTTGTTTTGTTTTGTTTTGGTCTGCATGGTCTCTTGGGACTTAGGGACCACCCTTGCCTTTGAGGTCCCTAGTACCTGTGTTGAATAGTGTCCCTGATACTGGAGAGCATTCAGGAAAGCAAGTCTGGTTGTGAGCTAGAAATTAGTCCAAGGGATAGGGTGAAGTTTAAAGCTAATGAGTGTAGTTTAGGGGAATGTGGCAAGGAAAGGACTTAAGGCAAGGTCTTACCTAGATATCCCTGTTGACTGCAGTATACAGGAATTCAGGCAGATTGTGAGTTGAAAAATGGAACATGGGATATGTGGTATAGTTTACTCATGTTGAGAGTGCTTTCTGGGGTGGGGACAGGCAAGGGATTGGTGTAGACTGGCTTACCTGGTGTCTCTAGATCTGGCAGGTCCCCAGGGAAAGCAGACAGAATTGTAGAACTAGAAATGGGGCACAGGGTATGGGATGAGGTTTACTACTTCTGGGAGTGCTTTTACAAAAGTTAGAGGATGATTGTTTTGATTTTTAATTGATGTAGGAAGATGCATTCCATTATGAGCTCAATCATTACATAGGCAGTAGAGATGGAGCAGGCAAGCTGGGAGCAAACAAGTAAGCATCCATGTATGTATTCTCTCCATGCTTTTGACTGTTGATATGATACTTTACTTTCCTACCTTGAGTTTCTTTTAATAACATATTGTAAGCTGTACTGTAAGTCAAAGAAATCCTCTCTTCCCTAACTTGCTTTTTTCAGGGTATTTGTCATAGCAAAAGTAAACAAAATACTAGTGTACCTTTAGTTCACAGTGAGTATTCGCCCCTTTACCACAATAACCACTTTTTCTAAACCTTTTTTTACCTCTTTACTCACTTCTATTTTGTATATATTCATTATTCTAGATAATATCAAAAAAAGAAAATTTCTAGGTAAACTGCAATAATCTCAACATTTCCATTTTTATTTAATAAAATATAAGCTCTTCCAACAATCTTTAGATGATTTAAAACTCATTTGTTAGTTTTAAACTGCACCCTTACCTCTGGATTCTAATTTCTAGATCACAACCAGACTTGCTTTCACGGAGGATCTGAAGTACCAGAAACATTATACAATCTTTAAATTTTTGCTATTGGCAAAATTTGCAAGGAGAAACTAGAGAAAATGCTAAACTTCTGCCATATACACAATATGTACCTAAACATACTGTTCAAATATTTCTAAGAATTGGAATTGAGCTCTATGGAAACCATGAATCTGAACAGGATTGTATTTTTTTAAGTTTTCTTCCTCTAGAAGAATATGTCAAGTGAGTAAAAAGGTTTGCGTTGTTCCAGGTCTGCTTGCCTATGGATAGCATTATTCCTTAATGTGTGATACTTGCCTGTGGCAAAGCATCCAATACTCCAAATGATCCTGTTAATTTGCACTTAAGCAAACCAGGACTTACACTTGCTGCATTGAGGGGAAAATCGCATTTCAGAGATTTAAAGTCTTGTCTACAACCATTAAAGTATGGAAGAACAAGGCTACAGCTAAGTTTAAACTTCCTAATACCAAATATAAGGTCGCAAAACTACCTCACGAATAACCCTGAAGGGATCCATTGAATTCCCTGAGGATTCGGTGTCCTAATCTATGCAACACACAACTAATAAAATCCTATAACTTCTTCATCCAAATGTTTCTTTTATGCATTACACATTTTTACAAATGAAAGGTTTAAAGTAAATCATGAAATGAAGTCTGCATCCAACTTCTGGTCAGTAGGCAAATTCTATTGAATTTTAAAAACTCTGATGTACCCTTTCTTAATTTTTTGATGTTAACTTCACCCGAATCATTGGATTTTAAATATATGTTACCAAAAGGTAGCTGAACTTACTGCCAGACTGAGTTGCCATGCAGATGATATAGAACATCACAACACAACTCTTCAACATTTGACCACATTCTGAATCTCAACTGTTCTGTTTAGTGTTCAAGGTACCCAATATCTGGATACCATTCTATTGATCACCTCTGACTTCCTAACTTGTACTGCTTTCTCTTGCTATATCAATATCTTTGCTGACCAATGATCTTGAAGTTCTATTCCATATTTGACTTTGGTTCACATTTCTCCCTCCTCTGTAAATTCCTCACAAGAATTTACAAGTCAGTTTCATCATTTCAATGCTTTGTTTCCTTGTAAACTTTGCTTACTTTCTACTAGTACTTCAGACTTATCAATGAACTACCCAAACCTATAAAAGTGCCAAAATCTCATTATCTCCTGGAGGTCATATTCTCTACAAATGCCTATTTTCAAATTTATGACCACAGAAAATTGTTCGTGACCAGTTGTATTTAGAGTAGAGAAGAATATAGTTCTTTTGTGCTCAATCTGTTCTTACATTATCAGCAGTTCTTAAATTCTTAAGAAATTGATCACTGAGCATATTATAAGCTATGTCTTTAAATTACTTCTAGGAATCTTGTCCTTTTATATTGCTTCAGGTGAACAACTTTTACTTTCTTTGCAAAACATTTCCTCATACACAGTACTCAAAGAAAAACCAGCTGAGACAATTAACCAAATTGTTCATGTGTATACATAGTTATTTTAATATAAAACAAAATTTTAGTATGAACTTATATTAAGCATATAAAATATTAAGGAATAATAAAATTTATGAAAAAATTTAAAATCTTAGGTTCCTAAGCATTGTTGTATTATAATGTAAGGGTACTATCCAAAGTCTTCTAATAGGTAAGACATAGAAAATACCTTATAGCTCTTGGAAAATTTAACTTTATAAACTTCTTTGGCTTATATCTAAGTAATTTACTTGAATAATGGAGTCAGTTGGTTTAATGAATGGTCCCAATTGAATGATTTCTGATGACTACTGTAACCAAAAGCAATCTTTCTTTTAATTTCTCAAGGAGAAAAAAAGAAATACTGTACTGCATAAGAAACGAAACATATGGAGGAAGGCTTACATATATGAAAACGGTCACTATTATTTAAGAACATAAAAGACATGATCCAAAAATCACTGAATATGTACTAACAAGACCCACAGTCCAGGATAAATATTAGCTATATGATATCTGCCCATATTTGCCTGTGAACTTCTTCAAAGGTTCAATTTTCACATCTTTAAAAAGATTTCCCTAAACTCTCTATCATTCAACAAGGTACAAAAAAACGTTTTATATATATATATATATATATATATATATATATATATATATATATACATTTACTTATAGATCTGTATGTTTTTCAAAATCTTTTGACTTATGAATATAAAATAATCTATATTATAAAAATGTAATGGAAGAAGTAGTAAGTCCAAATTTCAAATAATTCTACTAACTATGATTATGATTGCAAGATTCCATCTTCTAATTTCTATTTTTCATAGCTATATACCATAATGCATATTTGAAAACCTTTGTCTTATGTTATACTTGCTCCTTAAAAGTTGTACTTTTTAGAGGCAGGCAGATCTCTGAGTTCCAGGCCAATTTGATCTACAGAGTGAGTTCCAGGACAACCAGGGCTACACAGAGAAACCCCATCTCAATAATAAAAAAAAAAGTTGCACTTTTTATATTGTAACAATGTGATACAATTTAACTCATCATTACATCTATGTGACAGTGAAGTTACTTTTTTTTTTTTTTAAATCTTCCACCATTAACAAATTAACAATTTTGGTATTTGGGTAAATAAAGACTAAGTATGTATAGCAAGAGGCAATGTAGCTAATGGTTCTCATGGTTCTCTCTCTCTCTCTCTCTCTCTCTCTCTCTCTCTCTCTCTCTTTCTGAAAACAACGAGGCTTGTCAACATCACAGTCTCCCATCTTTGATAATGAGGAATACCCTACTCTCTTTTCTGTCATTTTACAAAAAAAAAAAAAAAAGCTCAAACCTCAGATCTGAAATCAAATGGAAGATTCAGAGGGTGTGATAACACTCTGTCTGGATCCTATTTTGAGTTTGGAAGATGCCTTACTTTCAGCCATGGAAATTATCTGCTTCTGTTTCACGCCTGTTTACTAATTTACCTCCCTTGGCCAGAACCTGTGGTCTTAGGAGGTAGGCTACAGTAAATAACAAGTGAAGACAAGAGCAAACACTTAGCAGTACTATATGTTTAATTACGTATTGATCCTTACACAATGGTAGTGGGAGATTTCAATATCCCACACTTTTCAAAAGGTAGGTCACAGGTTTACCCTCAAGACTTTGTAGTGGGAGACTTCAATACCCCATTTTCACCAAGTTATTCAGATGAAAATTCAACAGAGAAATGCTGGAGCTGATATTATAAACAAAATGTACCTAACAGATATTTGCAGATCATTTCACTGTGATGGTTTGAATGAAAATGGCTCCCAGGTACTAAACCCAGAGGAAGTGGCATTATTAGAAGGTGTGGCCTTGTTGGAGTAGGTGTAGACTCCTTAGAGGAAGTATGCCACTAGGGGTGAGCTCTGAGACTTTCAAAAGCTCAGGCCAGGCACATAGTTGCTGTCTCTTCCTGCTGTCCACAAATCCAGATGGAGAACTCTCAGCTACCTCTCCAGCATTATATCTGCCTGAGTGCTGCAATTCATCTCACCATGATAATAATGGACTAAACCTCTAAACTGTAAGCCATCCCCAATTAAATGTTTTCCTTATAAGAGTTGCCATGGTCATAGTATTTCTTCACAGTAATAAAAACCCTAAGACATCATCCAGAGATTATTCCTGATTTTATTAGGATTGCTTCCAGTTTGTTTTTTGTTGTTGTTGTTGTTTGTTTATTTTGGTTTTTTGTTAGGATAATGTAGACTGTGGGTTTGTTATATACACCCTTTATTATGTTGAAATAGATTCCCTCCAGTTCCACTCTCTCTATGACTTTTATCATAAAAGCGTGTTAAATATTGTCAAGGGTTTTTCCTCATATATTTAGGTAATCATGTGATTTTTCTCTTTAAGTCCATTTATATAATTTATTATATTTTTGGACTTATGTATGTATAACCAACTTCTATTTCTGGGATATCATGAACTTGATCATATCGTATGATCTTCTTAATTTGTACCTGTATTAAAGTTAGTACTTTACTGAGGGATTTTGTATTTATGTTTATTGGGGATATTGGTCTGTTGTTTTGTTTTTAGGTTTCTGCCTGGTTTGGGTATTTCAATAATATTGGCTTCACAGAATGGGTTTGGGAGTGATCCTTTGGTTTCATTTCGTTTTTCTTATTCTTTTCTTTTGAATTGTTTAAAATGGATTGGTTTTTCTTTACAAGTATGGTAGAATTCTTCTGTGAGTCCGTCTGAGCCTGGCCTTTTTTTAGTTAGATGGCTTTTATTACACTTTGACTCTCTTCCTGCATTACAGGACTATTTAGATTGTTGTTCTCCTTTTGGTTTATTGTTAACAGATTGGATGAATCCAGAAATTCATGTGTGTTGTTTAGATTTTTCACTTAATGGCATATAGTTCTTAAAGTTTTTTCTTTATATTATTCTGTGTTTCTTTTTATGTCTCTTATAATGCTTCCCTGCTCATTTGAGTCCTCTCTTTCTTTTTTTTTTTCTTTTGGTAAGTTAACCCAACTCTGTTAATTTTACTTATCATCTTAAAAAGCCAGATCTAAGATTTATTGATTATTTATGGGTTTTTTTGTTTCTATTTCATTAATTTCTGCCTTTTTATTATTTATTATTGACCACCTATACAGTTTGGCTTTGTTTGTTCTTGTTTTTCAAAATTATTTTTCTGTATCACTAAGTTTGTGATCTTTTAGACCTTTTAATGTAGATACTTATGACTAAGAACTCCCCTTTTTGAACTACTTTAAATACATCATTAAACTTTTGTTTTATTGTCTTACTTTAATTTTCATTTAGTTCTAGGATTATTTTCTTTTTTTGTTGATTTCTTCTTTAACCAATTCATCATTCAGCAATGAGCTGTTTAATCTCCATGATTGTATACACTTACTGGAGTTTTGCTTGCTGTTCACTTTAGGTTTACTGCATAATCATCAGATTAGATACATGGAATTATTCCATTTTTTTCTCTATTTAACTAAGATTTGTTATGTGATGCAGCATGTAGCCTATAATTGAGAAGTAAAGGCACTGTTAAGTAAAGGCATACTCTCTGATGTTTGGGTGAAATATTCTGTAGATGTATATTATGTTCACTTGATGTAAGACGTCATTTAATTCTGAGTTTTCTGTTTCCTTTTTGTTCAGATGACCTACCTATTGGAGAAAGTGGAGTTCTAAAAATCCCCTAAAATTGAGGGATTTGTGTTAATCTTTATATTTAACTCTATCAATGTTCTTTTTATAAACTGAGTTACTATAATTCGGTGAATGTTAGTATCATGATATTTTCCCAATTAAACAATCTCATTTATAGTGAAGTGACCTTCTTTGTCCCTTTCAATTATTTGTAGTTTGAAGTTTATAGGAAGACAATTTCAGCTTGCCTCTTAATCACATTTGCTTGGAATAATTTTTTTCATTTTTTCACTTTAAGGTGGGAGCTATATCTAAGTGAGTTTCTTATAGACAACAATTGGATGGGTTTTCTTTTTTTTTTTTTTTTTTTTTTGGTTTTTCAAGGCAGGGTTTCTCTGTATAGCCCTGGCTGTCCTGGAACTCACTTGGTAGACCAGGCTGGCCTCAAACTCAGAAATCCGCCTGCCTCTGCCTCCCAAGTGCTGGGATTAAAGGCATGCGCCACCACGCCCGGCTTGGGTTTTCTTTTTTAATCCATTTAGTTAGCCTGTAAATTTTATTGAAGAGTTGAGGCCATTAATATTTAGAAATAATGTTGAAACATGTATAATCATTTTGATAATTTTTTCAAATTTATATTCTTTGTTCTGCTTTGTACTTCTTTCAGTTATAGCTTTTTGTCTTTCTAGATTCACTTGGTTTTGCTTATTCTTATTTTCAATTCAAAGTATTGCTTCCAGTATTCTGTTTTTGTGGTTGTTTGTTATTGCTACTGTCATTAAATATTGATCTTTTATGCCATGTGCAACATGCAAAGTTTTCTTCAATTATAACAATGTCACAGTTATTTTGGCAATCATAGTCTCTTAGAACTTGAAATGTTTTGTTGCAGACTCTTTGGCTTTCAAATTTTCCATTAATAAATCAGGTCTTATTCTGATGAGTATTCCTTTATATGTGACTTGAGTTTTTTCTCTTGAGGCTTCACTGCACTTCCCTTGTTAAGTATAATCAGTGTTTTAAATATGATATACTATGATGTACTTTCTTCTATGGTCTTGTCCATTTAGTGTTCTCTGTGCTTCCTCTATCTGTATGGGTGTGTCTTAGTTTGGGAAAGATTTCTTCTCTAGTCCAGTTAATGATCTTCTCCTCCTTAAGAATTACCATTACTGTAATCAAACACCATGACCAAAGCAACTTTGGAAGAAAAGGGTTTACTTTGCTTACATTTTCAAATCATCATCATTGAAGGAAGTCAGAATAGAAAATCAAGGCAGGAACCTAGAGGGAGAAGCTGATGCAGAGATCAGAGAGGAATACTGCTTACTAGCTTCTAATGGCTTTCTCATTCTGTTTTTGTTTTTTGGTTTTTATTTTTTTATAGAACCCAGGACCATCAGCACAGAGATGGCACCACTCACAATGGGCTGGGTCCCCCATATCAGTCTCTAATGAAGAAAATGCCCAAAAATGCTTGCCTACACTCAGTTTTTGGAGGCATTTTCTAATTGAGGTCCCTCCTCTCAGATGACTTTAATTCATATCAAGTTGACATAAAATAATCCAGAACAGATCTGGTCTGTGCCATTAACTTGGGATTCTTCTCCCTCATACTAAGCTTATAGATTTGCAAATAGCTTGAAGTTCTACATTCAAATTTATATTATTGGGGCTGATGAGATAGTTTATTCATTAAAATGCTTTCTACATAAACATGAGGATCTACGTTTGAACCTCAACAGCCAAATAAAATATCAAGTGTGGAGAGCCTTTGGGGAATGGCTTGGCTGGATCTGACATTGGCCAAGGACAAGTAAATGGGCTTCAGGCAGGAATCTGACATTAGGCCATAACAAAGAAGTAAGTTCAGGCAGGATTCTGACTTTTGGGCATGACGAGGAAGTAAGTTCAGGCAAGAATTTGATTTTAGGGTGTAACAAAGAAATAGGTTTCAGGCATGAATACGACTTTGGGCTATGACAGAGAAGTAGGCTCAGATATCTTGATCATCCTGATAAGCCCTTAGAAACACTGACCACATGAGTGATCATGGGGCTTTGTTTATTCTCTTGCTTGTTCCTTGACTATTTGTGTTTATTGTCTTGCTTGTTCCTCTTTGTACTACTTGCCCTTAATATTTGCATGTAATTAAAATGGTATAAAAGCAGATTGGGAAAAAGTAAATATGCCTCTGAAAAGATCATGAGAAAAAGATAACAGGTCACAAAGCCCCTAAAACTGGGAAAAGAGATTTCACTATTAGTAGAAAGCCTTTACATAGCTGAACATAATAGCCTGAACATTCCTTGAATCTGTGTGCTTGCCCCTACTGTTCTTTGAATTCATGTATTTGCCAACTGCTACAGTTCACTGCCAAGTGTTTGTGGTTTGGTTGATGGATTGAGCTACAGCTCACTGCCAAGTGTTTGTGGTTTAGTTGCTGAACTGAGATTGAAAATTTTTACTGTGCATATGAGCATGACAATCTTCTGTGTACCCATTTCATCTTCCTTGTATCCATGACATTTTCTTTGTACCCATTTTTTTTTCTTTAGAAAGAATAGATATTGTTAGCTCAGGCAAATCCCCTACACCCTCCTCCTCTTCCTCCTTTCCCCCTTGAGGGACTATAAATACCAGGTCCTCTTTTCCCTCGGGGTCGAATCTTCTATCCACTTCAGGGATACGAGTCATCCCCAAAGTTCTGGCTTTCCCCAAATAAAGCCTCATGAGATTTGCATCAAGCCATATGAGATCCTGTACGGAGGACCACCCCCACTCACTGAAATGGGGGGAATGTTAGAACCTCTAGAGTTTAACCCTGGTCCTTCGTTGTTTGCACGCATGAAAGCCCTAGAAACGAGTCATCCCCAGAGCTCTGGCTTTCCCTGAATAAAGCCTCATATGATTTGCATCAAGCTTGGTCTCCTGTGAGGTCTTGGAGGGTTCACCAATATCGTGAGAATTGAATGAGGGTCTCCCTTATGGGGGTCCTTTCACCTCAGCCCCAGAACTGGCTGGGGTCATGCTACAATGTTTTTTAATTGTCTTTTTTCTTTTTAAGTCTCACTCCTGCGCTGGAGAGCTTGTTGACTGACTGAGCTGTCTTGGTTAATCAAGTGTTGTATAGTGTGTCTGAAATCCCACTGGTGGTGATATAGGATATGAGGCTCTCTGGGATCTTGCTTAATAACTGTTTCATGTCAGTAAGAGACCCTATCTCAAGACTACTCAGCTAGCTTCTGAGGAACATCAGCAAATACCAAGGTTGTATTCTGACTTTTACATTCATGTGTGAGAAGAATATTCATATAACATATACATATTATGGTGGTTTGGATGACAATGACTTCCATGAGCTCATATATTTGCATGTTTTTTCTCCAGTGAACTGTTGAGGAATGACTATGGGGTGTGGCTCCACAATTTGTCAAAATGGAAAGAATAAATATGCGTGGGGTACCCAATCCCAATGGATATATCTACAACACAGATCCTGAACCTAAACTTCAAGGAACACCAAGGAGAAGGAGGAAAAAAGATATAAAAGAATAAATATGCGTGGGGTACCCAAGCCCAATGGGTATATCTACAACATAGCTCCTGGACCTAAATAAACTTCAGGGAAGACCAAGGAGAAAGAGGAAAAAAGATATAAAAGGTGGAGGACCACAAGATCTTCTATAAGACTTACAAGATTGTCTATTCAAAATGACAGGAAAGCTTCACTCATGATACCTCACCAATATGAAACCTAATCAAAACCTTAACAAGGAAAAAATCCATAAATATTGCTAACATAGAAGGAGGAAATCTCAAAGCTCTCTACCTGTAGACAAAGAACTGAAGACAACTAAGGAGCAGAGAGAGCAAGGGGAGTCTTCCCCAGGAAAGAGTTTCCTAACTGGTATCCAGTACCCAGTGATCAGCCATGAATTTCTGTGTATACAGGCAATACTGAATAAACTCAGCAGATTATATGTATACATTTATTCACATATATGTGTAATAATAATAATTAAGGAATAGGAATTCAGGAATTGAAGAAGTGGAAAAACATGGAAAAGGTTGAAGAAAGTAATGAAAATAAAAGGAAATTGTTGTTATATAAAGAAAGGCTACTGCTGGCATGGATATGGACAGAGGGAAATACCTAGTTTTGATAGGAATATAAATTCATGGAGATATTAATTTCTTCAAGAAATTAAAAATAGAATTGCAATCTAGCAATCCCACTAATTGGGTATATAAAATGAAATTAAATCATTATGTTCAAGACAAGTGTGCATGCCTCAAATTGATTTCACTGTTAGTCATAATAACAAGTAGAAATGCTAAAATATCAAAAATATGTTGTATAAAAATAAGCAAATACTATCCCACTATTATAAATGAAAAAAATACATCCATTTTGATAAAATATAGAACCAAAATCAACTATATCAAATGAGACATGAAACATAGGTTCTACAATCTCTCCTCATATGTGGAAATTGAAAAAGTCTATCACATAGAAAGTATAATAGAGATTATTAGAGGCTCAAGAGAATGAGGAAGGAGGGGTGGAAGAAAATTTTTCAGTGGATACTAACTTGCAGTTGGAGGCAGAAAAGGGATGATAGCGTAAGGAATTGGGAGTACATACTTAACATGTGATTTCTGGTTTTCTGTTATACACTAGGATGAGTAAAACAGCAAAAATGAACTAGATATTTCAAAAAAATTAAAAATCATTATAAAGACATGTTTGAAGAAATAGGTATGCTTATTTGTATTTGAGCATTATGCAACAAGCTCACATAACATGACATAACATCATATGCTACATCATATTTATAATTTCTGTGTGCTGATTATGTAGGGAGATAAGCAGGAAAATAAATGATAGGCAGGTTGGTAGGTAGATAAATCAAGAGAAAGTAAAAAAAACAGTAAAACCTTTTAAGGATGAATTGTAATTGTGTTATCATATGTTGATAAATAAAATATCATATGTTGGCAAATAAAAAATTATCACTAACTCTAAACACACACAAGTGTATTTGTGTCTTGGCATGGTTTTGATTTTTAGTTTGTTTTTACTGTTTTATTCATTTTATTGGGTTCTTATACCTCCTCTACCTACTTTCTAACTCTTATTTCTACCCTAAGGCCTTCCAAACCTCCAACACTAAATAGGAGAGAAATAAGACTAGAGGGAAAGGGGATAGAGACTTCTTTAGTGCCATGAAGTACCCTCTTATCCTACACCTGAGATTAAAAAAAAAAAAAAAAAGCATATTCCTGTAACATAACTGAGTTTTTTAGAAACCAAAACTCTCACTACATTTCTGATACTTTACAAACTACATTAAGATGTTCATATGTTACAAAATGCTATAGAAAAAATACTGAAGATTCCTTAAATATATTACACATATATTCAATTTACTGGAATATCTCTTTGATGTTTGGAATGATCTTATTTGTTTAGTTGGTGTGTTGAGACAGTATTTTTTGTAGCCTAGGTTGACCTTGAACACTAAGTTATAAGGATAACTTTGTACTTCTAATCTTTCTGCTTCTACTTCCTGAGTGCTAGGATGACAGATATGCCCAGTTTATAGTGTATTAAGGATCAAACCAAGGGTTCTATGTGTACTTGGCAAGTACTCTACCAACTAAGCCCCATCCAAAGCCATAACATTTTTTTGTCAAGTAAACCAACTTATTTCGGAAAACTGATTGTTATTTTCTCCTGAATCTTACTTTAAATATTCATTGCTAATAGTTCATTTTAATGAATATTTTAGTGATCAAATTATTGCCTTTATACATAATGAGAACATAAAGGTTAAGTAAAACATTCATTTACAATTATAAATTAATAATTCTTAAGTAACATTTAATTCAAAATTTAAAAATTAAAATACCTAAGAAAGAGGTATACTCAATAATTAAAGGACCAGTTAAGAAGCAATTATATCACTCTATTTCTCTAAATCATAGCATGACTTATTTCTATAATGTAAGATTACCCCTTTGTTATTATATAGTTCCAACTCCAACTTCTGACTGTCACTGCCTGTGCATGAATTAAAACAGAATATGTTTTCTGTAACATAGTACATATAAAAAATGACATGGCAAGCACAGCTATTGGCAGGGGGTGGCTGACACAAGAGGGGAGGTATAATGTAAAAAAATTTCTGTAAGAAATATTTTAGAATACTAATCACATAAATGGTGTTGTAATGAAAAAATTAGTCCAATATATTCAAACCCTTAACTAAATTTAAAAAAAGTACTCATAGTAGTACTTTGGAATTTCAAAATTCAAAACCTTTGGAATTTCTATAACCACCATTCTTTTAACCATTTCCCCTATTGAACCTGAGGTCCTTGTATGAGTCATTCATTCCTTATCTAAAATTCATAAGAGCCTAGGCTTGCTCATGAATCACATTCTTATTATTGGGTGTGTAAATTACACTCTGTTTTTAGGGTATTTTTCTAAATGAGTCTCAACACAGCTTCTGACCTTACCATTAGGCCGTTTGAATTTCCAATGTGTTCCTTGCATACTGTTCACATTTTAGTTTCTTGAAACATAGTTTCTGTTAGACCTTTTGCTGTTTCCCATTTTATATTGTTGAACTCAAATAGCAAGTGTCACATAATTTTCCTTCGTATGCTTTCTATTCTTCCCAAGAGTGTCCAGGAGGCTAACTTTAACATCTAGATTCTGCAGGCTAATAGTACTGCACTTCCTCCATGGCGCTCTGAAATTTATTAACTACATTGGTTACATATCATGACCTTCTGTGGTGCTTCTTTTCAGAAGACAGAGAACTACCTTCAAAAGTGTCTTTTCATAGTCATTCTGTTGAATGTACCCTGTATATATGATGCCAGTGATTAGGACACTGTATTTCTCTCCTATCAAAGGGTACGAATTCTGTTTTCAAAACTCTTATCAAACATCATATTCTTCTGACTCTGAGAAATGAGTAATGTTCATTTATTAGGCAACAGATGAATAGCTCTTGGTTTCAGACCTAAGATCTAATGTAAAGAATTTCTGTAAGTAATAATTTCTGTAAGTAAAATCAGATCAGTGATGTTGTAATGAAAACATTAGCCCAAAATATTCAACCCCTTGACTAAATAGAAAAAGTGCTCATAATAGTTTTAAAACTCAAAGCCTTTGGGATTTCTATAACCACTTTAAAAATAATTATCCAAATAAAATGAGGCCACTCTGAAGGAAAACAATTATAGTCTGTAGTCAAATATACATCTAGCTTCCATTTACATTTACTAGTGGACAAAATTTAGTCCTTCTTTGTTTGAAGTATAAATTAATTTATATGTGTTAAAAGGAAATGTCTTAAACATGATAAATCTAATTAAAACACATGTACTTCCACCTCAGGAGTTTTATTGTCTTTTTGAGTTTTTGTATGATTATCCTTTAATATTCCTGTAATTACTGCAAGAAATTGGAAATAAACATAATAAATAAATAGAAATAATGCCATTACATGCCGAATTGTTTTTTCTATTCATCATGCTTACTAGTTAAGTCATAAAACCTTATTTGTGACTTAAAAATAGAACAATTGTAGAGACAAATCTAGCATAAATTTAACTTTATATCATCTGAATCACAGGATCACAGTACCCACAACTTTAACAAATGAAGATTAAATAGCCTATTTGGCAGGCTAGTTCATTCTCCTTCATAAACCATAAACCTACAGGAAATAAGTGGAGCCATCGCAGTTTAAAAAACATATTCTTTTAAGGAATGAGATGGTCCACTCCACCACAACCTCGTAACAATCAACAAAGCTGAGAAATAAGGGCCTTTCCTCAAATACAAAGATGAGTTGTCAGGAAAGGTGTGACTCAAGACACTGAAGGGAAAGGCAACATCATACACACCCTGTACTATAGTCACCACTCCTTCTCCCTGAGTCATCCCAAATTCTGTTTAGTTACTCAAGAGAAAACTTTCAAGCCAACTGAAAATAGAGAAAAGTTTAAAGACATTCTCTGTGCATCTCAGAAATTGTGAAAAATAAATTAATAAATCTGCCATGAAAACATATAAGACAATAAGAAATCAAAAAATGATTAATAGTGTTAATTTTAGAGTTGAAATGTTTTAAATGGCAGACTGATAAATAATATAGTAAATGAAGACAAAAAAAAGATCTGGGTGAAGTCAGAAATAGAAGTGTTTGTTCTTTCCACTCTTATTCAACAGACAGCATTAAGTCTCAGAGAAAAAAAACGAGGCAAGGGAAAGAAATAAAATGGTTAAAAACAGGAGAGAACCTATTTGTCAATTGTTAATCTTGAGCATAAACAATTGCTATTCTGTTCAGGAAATTTTTCCCTGTGCCAATGTGTTTGAGGCTCTTTCCCACTTTCTCTTCTATTAGATTCAGTGTATCTGGATTTATGTGGAGGTCGTTGATCCACTTGACTTGAGATAAGAATGGATAAATTTACATTATCCTACATCCTGACCACCAGTTGAACCTACACCATTTGCTGAAAATGCTGTCTTTTTGTCCACTGTATGGTTTGGGCTTCTTTGTCAAAGATCAAGTGATCATAGGTTTATTCCTAGGTCTTTGATTCTATTCCATTGATCCACCTGCCTGTCTCTGTACCAATACCATGTAGTTTTTAATCACTATTGTTGTGCAGTACAGATTGAAGTCAGTGATGGTGATTCCCCAAGAAGTTCTTTTATTGTTGAGAATGGTTTTTGCTATCCTGGGTTTATGTTATTCCAGATGAATTGTTCTTTGTTTCTGTGAAGAAGTGTTTGAATTTAGATGAGAATTGCACTGAATCTTTAAATTCTTTTGGTAAGATGGACATTTTTATTATGTTAATCCTGCCAATCCATGAACATGGGAGATTTTTCCGTCTTCTGAGGTCTTCATTAATTTCTTTCTTCAGAGACTTGAAGTTTTTGTCATACAGATTTTTCACTTGCTTGGTTAGAGTCACATCAAGATATTATGTATTATATGTGACTATTGTGAAGAGTGTTGCTTCCCTAATTTCTTTTTCATCCCATTTATCCTTTGAGTAGAGGAAAGCTACTGATTTGTTTGAGCTAATTTTATGTCCAGCCATGTTGCTGAAATTGTTGATCAACTATAGGAGTTATCTGGTAGAATTTTGGGGGTTGCTTATATAATTATCATATCATCTGCAAATAGTGAAATCTTGACTTTCTCCTTTCCAATTTGTATCCCTTTGATCTCCTTTTGTTGCCTAACTGCTCTGGCTAGAACTTCTAGTACTATATTGAATGGATAAGGGAAGAGTGGACGACAACCTTGTCTTGTTCCTGGTTTTAGTGGAATTGCTTCATGTTTGGACACTGGCAATAGGACAAAACAGCAATACACGGATTAGGAAAAGATCGTTACCAACCCTACATCAGATAGAGGGCTAATTTACAAAATATACAAAGAATTCAAGGAGTTAGACTCCAGAGAAGCAAATAACCTATTTAAAAATGGGGTACAAAGCTAAATAGAGAATTCTGAACTGAGGAATCTTGAATGGCTGAGAGGCACTTAAAGAAATGGTCAATACCTTTAGTCATCAAGGAGGTGAAAAATTAAAACAACCCTGAGATCAAAACTGCAGGTGATAGCAGATGCTGGCAAGGATGTGGAGAAAAAGGAAAACAACTCCATTGCTGATGGGACTGGAAGCTGGTAAAAAAACAGTTTGGAAGTCAACCTGGCAGTTCCTCAGAAGATTAGAAATAGTTCTACCTGAAAATCCAGCTATACCACTGCTAGGCATATAACACAAAAGATGCTCCAGCATATAATAGGGACACATGCTCTACTATGTTCATAACAGCCTTATTTATAATAGCCAGAAGCTGGAAACAACCCAGATGTCCCTCAAGAGAAGAATGGATACAGAAACTGTTGTATATATACACAATGGAGTACTATATAGCGATTAAAATCAATGACTTCATAAAATTTGCAGGCAAATAGATGGAACTAGAAAATATCATCCTGAGTGAGGTAAGACAGACACAAGATTACACACATGGTATGTACTCACTGGTAACTGGATATTAGCCCAAAATCTCAGAATACTCACAATAAAACCTACAAACTATATGGAGCTTAGGAATAAGGAAGACCAAAGTATAGATGCTTAAATACTACATAGAAGGGGAACAAAATAATCACAGGAGGTTGAGGTGGGAGGGACATGGGAGGGAGAGAGTAGAGGAAGGGAAAAAAGATATCAGGTATTAAATGGGACAGGAAAGTAGCACTGGGGAATGGGGAATTGGGGGTCACCACTAGAAAGTCCAAGACTCCAGGGAAGCAAGAGATTCCCAGGACACAAAATACCCAACAAAGGGGAGATATAACCTGCAGAGTCCACCTCCAGTAGAGAGGCATGGCTCCCAGTTAAGGGATGGGACCAGCCACCTACTCAAAATTGTTAGCCCAGAGATGTTCTTGTCCAAAGTAAATATGGAAAAAAAACAGAACAGAGACTGAAAAAAAACTCACCCAGAGACCACCACACCTAGAAATCCAACCCATATCCAGACACCAAATCCCAACACAATTCTTGATGCCAAGAAGCACTTGCTGACAGGAGCGTGGTATGGATGTTCCCTGAGAGATTCTACCAGCACTTGACCCGTACATACACAGATATTCAGAGCCAACCATCAGACTGAGCCCGGAGACCCCAGCAGAAGACCTAGGGGAAGGATTGAAGGAGCTGAAGGGGATTGCAACCCCACAGGGAGAACAATATCAGCTAATTGGAGCACCCAGAGTTCCCAGGGACTAAACCACCAACCAAAGAGTATACATGAAGCAATCTATGGCTCCAGATACATATGTAGCAGAAGATAACCTTATCTGGCATCAATCAGAGGGGAGTCCCTTGGTCCTGTGGAGGCTTGATGCCCCCAGCATAGTGTGATGCTAGAGAGGGAGACAAGAGTGGTTATGTGGATGGAGGAGCACCCTCATAGAGGCAAAGGGGGAGGGCGAGAGGGAGGATGGAATGGGCGTATGTGGAGAAGTAACCAGAAAGGGGGACATCATTTGAAATGTAAACAAATAGAATGATTAATTTAAAAAAAAAAACAGGATAGGAGAATGTCAAATTATGCCTAATGGTAGATGATGTATTTTAAAAATTTTAAAGTCTCTATTAGCAAACTCTTAAAACTAATACATACATTCAGCAAAATTGTAAGATACAAATCACAAGGCTAAAAATGAAGGCATAAATACTAACAATGAAAACACTAAGACAGAACATTAAACAATTAAAAGATTAATGATCAAAAATGGACAAAGAAAATAAATGGAAACTTCCGAAAAAAACAAGAATAAATGAGAAATTAATAAATAGAATCAAAACTGATGAAGTCCACCTGACCTCTGTTAGGATGGCTATCAATTTTAAAGCAAAACAAAGTTAGAAAGATGGCTCAATGGAAAAAGTTGCTTGCTGTCAAGGATAAAAACCTAAGTTTGAGTCCCAGGACCTAAATGGAGGAAGGAGAGAACTGATTTTCAAAAGTTGTCCTCTGATTTCCTTACATGCACTGTGTCATAAAATAGTATATGTACTTAATCAATAAATAAGTAAATAATTAAAATAATTAGTATGTTTTAAAATATGCAAATGAAAGATGTTGATGAGATGGCCAAAGAGGGTGGTAGGTACTATTATTATATATAACTGAAGATACCTTTACATATATTTGACATCCAGTATGGAAATAAATATGGACACTTCCAAAAGCTGAAAAGACAGCTACCATATGACCTGTGCATATCTGTACCCTAGAAAGATCCCTAAACATCACTATTATTGCAACACTATTGACAGTTGATTCTCAATTGATAAGTAGTGTAATCAGCCTAGCTGCCTATCAACACATGAAAGAACTAAGAAAATGTGGCAAACCTATACAATACAATGGTTTTCTTAATAAAGAATGAACCTAAAGGTTCCACCACAGTGATGCAGACAGGGCTTGAGTTGCTGGAAATTGCAGTGTCTGTCTCACCTAATCTGCCTTTCATAAAAGAAAAGAGAGAGCAAAACTAATTATTAGGTAATCTAACCTACAGATAAACCAATGACTGTTACAATGTCAGGGAATAAACCAGTTGATGGATAATCCAACCCATGTATAAACTGGGAGTATACACACTCTAAAACCATGGAGGGGCTTTTAGGAAACTCAGCTCCAAACCAGCCTTTGCTAGGAAGACTCACAAGAAGTATGATATCCAAGAAATTGCAGAAGAGAAGAAAGATCCAGGTTGCCCAGAGCGAGATCAAGGCCAAATACTGACCTGGTGTTACTTCCAGAAGTCCTGTGAAGTTGACAAGTTGCATCTTCCCAAAGCCTGTAACCATAATAACTTTGTTATTACATGTGCCCCTTCTTTAGATGGCAAATCCACCGGGATTTGCCACTAGAGGATTCATATTTAATATGGCTTAAAATATTAGGATTCTAGTTGTTGTGCTCAGCAATTGAGTTACCATTGATTCTGAACTAAGTTTGTGTGGTGTTTTCCTTCATGTGCCTGCTCAACTGGGTTCTAGAGAGAAAGGTATGGTGGCAAAGCATGGGATTGCAAGAAGTGGATCTGACAGCCATGGGAATTCGAAAGCCTGGGGCTGGCATGGTAGTGACCCGCCAGTGGGAACTTAGCAAGCTGGCTGGAGAGATTTCAGAGCTCTGAGTCAGAGAGTCTCTACTAGATGAGAACAGGCCAGCCATGCCCACCAGTGCCTGGCTGGCCATCCTGCTGGGACCTGCCAGCATAGCCTGGACTGCTTTTTATTAACATTTAATGCTACAGAGGGCATCCAACATGACAGGCTAGAATCCACTAGAAATTTAAGATTCTTAGCCTATGAGTGAGAATTTTAGTTAGAAATTTGGAGGTTTGATGAGCTGAGAGGAGTCAAGTCACATGACTCAAGCATGGGAACCTTAAAACAAAGAAAGAGGGCTCTGAGGTCCTCTGATATGGAAAGACAAGATGGCTGATCTGAGTCAGAGAGATGAAGCTGCCAACTTCTTGGGGAAGATGTTGATGAACTATGAATTTATAACATTGGAATTATTTCCTTTTAGGATAGATTTATATACAAATTTTGTCTGAATCATGTGGAAAATTTTGCCCGCGGTTCAGAACTAGGATAGGGAAAATTAATCACTGACTCCAAATAGAGAGCAAAGATATTTGCCCGCTACGAACAGGTATTAATAAATAGAAGTCTGTGGCTCCAGGTAGAAAGCATAACAAATAGATGGTATGGTAAAGTCTGAAGAATAACTCATATTCTTTGAATGTGGACTCCACATGAATTTTGGGTTAATTATCCTGACATGACAGATTAGGAAAAAGGCCTGAGAATAGGTTTTTACAATAAACAAAAGGTTTTGGGAGGTGGGGGACAGTAAGGAGCTTGTATGAAAAACATTATTTAAGGGAAGCTTTGAAGTCCTGAAGGATAACTCATATTTCTTAGAACATGGGCTCCACAGGAATTTTGGGTCAATTTCCTGTTATGACAAAATAGAAAAAGCCTAAGAATAGATACATGCAATATTTTAGTTTACTTCATTTGTTTTGGATTGTTTTAATTCTCAAAATGGGTGTGATTTTGAGTTTTGTGGTTATATTATTCCTCTGGGAGAGAGGTCAATCTAAAGGTCTTTCTGGTTACTAGTTCAGGAAAACATTGATATGGGAGAAAAGTTTTGTCTTTACATTTTTAGAAAAGGTGATTAGTGTCTATACACCTTCCAGAGTTATATGGATCATATATGATGAAGGGAGAACCCCAGAGGACTAGATTCCAGACAATCAAATAAAAACTTATCTTGATGATACTAAAATTTTATTTTGAGATTTGTATATTACAGAATATACAGTGTTGGTGAATCAGACATGCTCAACCGACCTGCTTTGAACTCCTGATCTCTTGGACTTTCAGCTGGATCCAATCAGGACACAGACATCAAAGACTAAAACAATCATTGGTGTGGCCCTTTAAAGCCAACCAATTCACCCAGTTTCCCTACCTTCCCCAGACCCCCAATCATATCTCAGTGCCTATATACAGCTCAAAGAAGTTATGAAGAGTTGTCTCCCCAGTTCCCTGGACTTGGGGTTCTATAGGTAGTTATTCTAGTTGTCTTTCTGAGGAATCTTGAGATGGTCATAATTTGAACAGAGAGGAAATAACTAGAACCGACTATACAACCATAATCTCATTTGGTAGAAATCTTTACAATAGTTACTAAGTTGAAATCATACTTTCTTATTTTGGTACAGAATTATTTTGATGCAGAATCAGAATTTTCATTGGTATAAATTTCCTCTATTGTTAACAAAAATTTGAAAAGTACAAGGCTTGGACCCAGTAATTCCATAAGTGTCATTTACAAAATGATCTGAGATGTTTAAGCCTGTGAGTTAAGGGACAGATAGCAAATTCATGACTCTGAGTTTATCATTAGGGTGTTTTCAGATATTTTAATTAGAAATGGCTGAGAGTAGTTAACAGACAACAGTCCAGATTACATAGAGAGTTGGTTTTCAAAAACATCAGAAACCCACAGAATGTAACATTTAATGTTATTTATTCACTTGTTGTTGAGACAAATCCGCCATGTCAAACCAGGACCTTCAGCCTTGTGGGAGAGCCTAAGCCTGGCTCAAGTTTTGAGACCTCTCTCAGTCGCTTCCATATCTGAGTGACTTCGCCTGACCTGTTTGGCCTTGCCTTTGCCTCACAATTGCTTATGTGAGGTTTTACCATTGGCCCTTTTAGTCGCCTCATACCCTCTATCACCCTTCTCCACCTCCTACATCATCTCAACCCACCAAAAATCCCCTACCCTATACTCCAAACATATATGATGCAATAAAGTTGAGTTCCTGCTTTGACAAGATTCCCGGCCCCATATGGTTCTTCAACACTCACCATTCTGCTCAACCTAGGAGAGACCCAGCATGTCCTGGGCTTCTCTTCTCAAAGCTACCTGCTGGCAAGGAGCTGACACCTAACAGCTCCTCACTCATGGATTCAAAGAAACAGGTGAGCATCTCTACTTCCAGGTGAAGTTGTACATTGTGGCTAGGTGACTACTGGGCAGAAATTGATTTTTTTCTCCTGCAGACCTATACTGCTCTTGAGAGGACACAAGTTACAGGTTAGGATAGCTTAGTTCTGCTGAGACAGAACAAGCTAGTCCTTAATAATTTCTGTTTTTCAAGGTCTGTCAGAATATCCTGGACCAGAAGGCCGAAGACTCTGCTCCAATTTCCTGACATACTGGGGCAGCTGTCTCTCCAATTTGTCTCAGTTCTGGAAGCTCTGTTAGGATTCCTGTATTTTCAGATAGTGTTGGTTATTCTTGGATTTTTGACAGTATTGAAATGCTAGTTATAGTCTCATAGCCAACCCAGGCTATTTAACATTGAGAAAATAGATTTGAAAATTTGTTTTCAGATAGTATACAAGCTAAACCAGATTATAACATGGATTTATAAGTCTCTTTTAAGTTAGGATAGATAACAGTGTTCTATTTGATTGAAAAAAAAAGATGATGGACTGGGTGTTATGTGTATTTTATACTTTATAAATTACAGAATGGTGATAGTTGTGCTCAATTTATATCTGAGATAAAAGAATCTTTTAATTGGACAGAAAAGGGGAAGTATTGTGGATAGTGCTGAAGCTGTTTGTATTTTGATGGTAATTCAGCTTCCCCAAGGGGGCAACTTGGGATGAGGAGTGAATCACTTACTCAGGACTTCATGTGACACTTCTAAAAAATAAAGAAAACAATCACTGTGTGAGGAGGCAGAACTTTTGGGTCAAAGAGAGGAAGAGAAGAGGCAGGAGAAAGATATGAGCTTTTGGATGGTGACAGCAGGAGGACAAGATGTAGCTACGAGTGGCCCCAAGTTTAGATGGTAAATCCACCAGGATTCACCACTGGAGAATTTATATTTAATATGGCTTAAAGAATAGGATTTTAGTTGTTGCACCCAGCAATTGAGTTAACATTGATTTTTTTAAAAAAAAAGTATGAACTTCTTATTACAGTAAAAGGGGTAGAACTGAAAATTATTATACTAAGAAAAATAAGATGAACTCAGAAAAAAAATATATTTTCTCTTATTTATGATCATTGGATTTTATAAATATCCACATGCAAACACACATATTTGAGAGAGAGGGAAGAGGGAGAATTTGTGGAGGGAGATCAGGTTATTATAATATACTTGAATGAATTGCTTTGTGCAATGGGTATACACTAATGAAAACATGTTTAGCACTTTAAAAAATTGTTTCTGAATTGTATAACAGCTACTTTTAACCCAGCAAATGTGCACTAAATGAAGATAGACAAGAAAAATGTTGTTGAAAATTAATAAGAAAATGGACCAGAAAATAAACTCACCTTTCATGAAACAAAACAGAAGCAATTTCAACACTGGGTTTGTATAGTAGAAAAGTGTTAATGTCTAGGTAAAATATTAAGTCCTAGATTGAATGCTTACTCCTAGGAAGAATGTTAAGGCCTAGGTAACTGTTATTAGGCTACCCTGCCATTTTGTGCTATTACTAATATTATAAGGAAATGTTCTCATATGTCTTTTCTGCTATTACTAGTTGATTACATTTTTTGTTGCCCAAGCTGATTATGTATTTTGTTGTTCTTTGCCCTTGGAAACCAATCACAACAGAAGTCAGTAGAACTGCTTTGTATAGTTACTCATAATAAACTTGGACTGTAACACATGAGAGATACCTGTATCAGTATAAGGAACTATTTGAAATAAGACTTCCATTTTGAGTAAGGGTCAAGGAACATTTAAGTTTCCAATACTTGCCTGGGAACTGACATTCTACTTACCAGAAAGAGAGAGGTACACAGGTACCGACATCCTCGTTGACAAGTTACAACATGAATGTTAGACAAGGCAAGTCCCATACCACAGTTGAATACCCTAACCAATGGGAGAAGAATAAGCATACAACAAAGACATTTGCCTGTAGAAATCCTCTATCCCTAAATCCTGATTGGTAAAATAACTTGGCATCGATGTTTGTGAATTTTAGGGTTAAAAGCCATGTAGGGCCCCCAGCCAGAACCGCGCCTCCGCGCCATCTTTCCTCTGAGCCCAGCGGACACAGCTAGGGACACCCCAGGACTTTAAGATCGCATTGGGGTTACGCGTGAGTGCAGAGGTGGTTTTGGGAGCAGCGGGTCAGCAGTTCACTCCAGGGGCAGGAACTGAGAACTCCGCCCCACCGGAGGCTGGGCCTCCCCCAGCCAG